>OX328011.1:5017868-5617868 GCA_946811545.1 Netelia fuscicornis | reverse complement strand
TAAATATACTCACCACCTTCCACAGATTGAAATCTGCCGACTCGTAATTATGAAACATTGGGTAATTGTTTAGAGGATGCTGTGGTTTGTTTATAACAGCCTGATTTGGGAATACAAATTGATTGGTGCTCTTTCCATAAGCCGACGGTGACATTTGCTTCTGGTTCATTTGTGTATAGATATTTTGTCCAAAGTTCGGATTAAAGTTCATCTGCAGTGCTGAAATTCCTGTAGGACTCATCGGCGAATTGGGTACACTCTGCATTCCCGCTCCCTGTTGAAGATTCTTTTGATAGCCCGGTAGAACTCCGGGTATTGCTTGAACGTTATTGACCATGCTCGGTCCTGGCACGTTCATCTGATTTTGCATATTCATCTGACTCGTTCTCATGTTGTTCGGCATCACGTTTTGTCGATGAATTCCCATACCATTGCCCTGTTGTTGCTGCTGTTGCTGCTGCATTTGAATATTTTGCGGTAAACCAGAAGTGACACTCTGAAGATTTTGTTGCTTGTGTTGCTGTTGCTGCAAGCCAAGCGCCTGAGACAAATTTGCCCCGATACCAGTTTGCGCAGATGCTGACAAACCACCCTGTGGCATCATCTGGGCCTGGACGAGCCTTTGATAATCGGCAGCTCGAGATTGATGAACGTTTTGCTGCTGTATATTCGTGCACTGCTGCGGCAACGTTACGGTATTTCCATTGTACTGTCCTGACAGTTGATACTGCTGTGGTACATTGGTAATGTGGCTAGTCACGAAATTTTTGCTGAATTGTGGATTCTGAGCGTTGAACGATTGATTCGGATAAGTGCAAGAGGGACCGAGACTTTGAGATTGAAGTGAGAATTGCGATCTCGGTGGAGTTTGTTGATCGGCAGGTAAGAATTGATGAGCCGGAGGAGCTTGAGGAAGGCTCAATTGAAGTTTCATCGGTGCAACTTGACCGGGTGGAAGAGAAGCTGACACTGGTTGTTGATTCTGGACGGATGTCGCAACGTTCGTCGGTTGGGGTACTCGTTTCGGTCCGTTTCCAGGAGTCTGAGCGGGCACACCATTTTCGGAGAGTACTTGAGTATGATTCTGAACATTTTTTGTTCCTACGGTCTTGATCGGTGATACAGGAGTGGTCTGATTTCTACTCGTGTCCAGTTCTTCGATTATCATTGGCGATACATTCTTAAAGGTTACTTGCTTCTGTTCTGTCTCGGCTCGTCTCATTATTGCCTGCATCGCCACGTTCTGCCGTGGCTTGCGGGCGCTCGATAGAGAATTTAAATCCATATTGTTAGCGTCGGTACTTCCGGAGTTCGAATCGCGATTGCGTTCAAGCGAACCCTGTGGCTTCAGTATACCGACTCGTTTCTCAACTGTAAATCGCGCAATCAATTGTTTAAACGAAAATAAAACGAATGCGCGAGGATTTCTCTTGCCGAAGTGCATCATAATGTCATGTTTATACTCACGTGAATGTTCCGGGATATCAGTCTCTGAGGATGCTTTGCTGCTCGCTGATTCCGAGGGTACTGGACTATTTGTCAATGCCGGTTGTCGTTCTTTATTCAAACTCAGCTCCTCGAGTTCCTTCATGAGTTCATTGCTCGGTCCCGATGCTCCACTGATACACGTGAACTTTCGCTCGTTCTTGTCGTCGACAACGATACTCAGAAAACTCGTACCGGCGATTTGATACTGCGCCAAATGATGACCAACGCTCAGTATTCGTACTGCGCGCAATTTGTTCAAGCCCACGGCATTACCCTCGAGATCTGTGTTGGCGAAGCGAAGCGACTCGAAGCTCTTCTCGAGTGGCAAAAATCCTTGAAGATCGCGATCTTCCGGCAGTGGTACTTTAATGTCTGTTTGGCATAGAAACAAGAATCTTTAAAAATCTTTAGGGTTGATGGGATCCCTGATGAAAGATATGCGGGAGATAAGTTTTCATATAAGTAGGAGAGAGCAAGGTCTACTTACACTGTTCATGTTCAAAATCATCGATGCAGGCCTGCAAACCGTTCAAGAGAACACAGAGACTCGGCCAGATCTGGAGTCGCGATACGAAAGCTGATTCCTCGAGTACTGAAGGCTGCAGGCGCATCCAATCAAGGCACAATTTTACTGTGAATTAATATAAACGTAATTATTTCAATTTCCATTGTCTACATTACCGAGCTGCCTCATAATTAAACATTATTTTTGTGTCGGTCGTACTCACTTGTTGGCAAAGCAAAATAATCGATGATAGCATTTTTGATTGTATAAACGGGCAGCAAAAGAGCGGACAAACTTCCAGCTATAAGATCCAAAATGCAATCTCTGGCAATGGTCTCATCTCTGCTGAGTTGTTCATTTCTCAACAATTCGGTGCTATCAGAACTCTGTCCGGCTGTGTGATGAAGCGCATATAGATTTATCACCAAAAGTTGCACGAGTCTCCATGAGCTAAAACTCTCAGTAGCAACAAGAGCAGTCAGAGTTTCCGTCAGTAACTTCACGTGACTTGGTGCGACGGTTAGATCGCCGAGATTGTGTAGAATTCCGTGGAGTTTGAGAAAAATTGTTATGTACTCTTGTGAGTTCAATTTAGTTTTTCCCTCAATGGAAAATGAATTATCATTCAATGCCGATGACAGAGTTTTCGCAAGATTCGCAGTAGCTACGGGAAATGGATGCTTAACGGCCACTGAACGTGCGTAGTGAAAGACTGTGCCGAGTTTGTCACCTCGCGATGCCTCGAGCAATGCCAGTTGGTTATAAGGCTGTCCACTCGACGGGGACAATGATACAGCGTGACGATAGAACAGTTCGGCTTGTTTGTTTTGATTTCGGTAACGAGCTATATCACCCAGATGTACGAGACAGTATTGACACGCATAAAAACAGGACGATTTGTGAGGTGCGGATAATCTTTCAACAGCTTTCCAAGGTGTGGAACATCCATAGATATAATTCTTCCTAAAAAAAAATATACGTCTTAACATAATCTCTTTGTCTTCGCTTAAACTGCATAAAAAATTGTAAATTACTTATTCAACACATTGATTTAAGCTTTATCCTTCGAATATGAATACAAACCTTCGAAAAGGCAAATCCAAATCGAAAGCGGTACAAATTTCCTGCAGCAAAGTAAGATAGAAACCACTCGCAGCCTCTAGACACCAGCCCAGCATAGCTTGCGATTCTCCTCTCTTTGGATTCTTACGATCTTTTGCCTGAGTCTGGAGAGTCGCTATGTAATTCTTAAATCCAAGATTCCAGAGTTCCTGCTCGACTTTTTTGTCAAGAGCATATTCGAGATCGAGTATGAGAACTTGTTGGTAGATCTTTTGCAACTGCTGTTGGCATATCCAGGCATCATTGTCGTTCAGCAAATCTTTGCAACGTTGCACCTTGTCCTTCAGTGGCTCGGCTTTCCTTCGTTCATGAATAATAAAAAAGATATTTGAAGGAAAATTCTATAATAGCCGAAGCCAAATACTTATACAGCGACCACTTACTTCAGAGCTTGGACAGCAGCTTTTAGGCCCATATTCTGCGTAGGACGCAATTAAACTGGATAAGGCTTACCTGCAGCAAAAAAAACATCGAAGAATGAAGAATACGATGACTAAAATAACGAAATATGTGTTGAACAATGTCTCTTTTGTGCCCGACACTCGAGAAAGCAAGATTTCTTGCTGATTCGTACAGTGTTCGATAAGAGAGTGTGGTATCATTGCATATTGTCCGATTGTCATAAAAGACGAGTGTATTCAGCTTGTACATCAAAAATATCTTTATTTTTCCGAGTCCACGTAACACGATACGATGTAGGTTAGTCTCGCGACCGTACCGTTCGTGTATTTTTACGCACGCAAATTCGTCCCGTAGAGCAAGGAAAATATCGTAATATCATTGAAAAACTCGTTGATCAATTAATCGTTATAAAAAATTGTATTTTTTTCACCGATATAACAGACTTACCGTCACATATTTGTGGTGAATAGAAACTTTACAAAACACACAGCAAATGACGGATGACTGGAATTTCAGAGTAACGAGAGAAAAAACCCCGAGCCGCCCTCTCGACGGCTTACGAGGTTACTTCTGCTCCAGCGCGCGGAGCTAACGAGATAGTTTTTCACGTATACATCACAATTTCAATCAATTCTTATCATCGATAACATTTATTGCATTGTCCGTTTCACGACTTTGTTGTACGTATATCAGTGTGAAAGAGCATTCAACACGCGTTCAAATAATCATGATCGTTTACATGACGTAACTATCGCATTTAAGGTTATGATACTCGGTAGTAGTTCGCGAGGAGCTCGCGATACCGGCACTTCCTCGAAATGTCTCGAACGAACGTAGCGTGTCTTTTTCGAAGGCTCATTCGTACGAATCATTCGCTTCTATTTAAAAAAGAGGTAAAACACGTTTTGCTTTTTAAGATGTTGTATAGAATTGAACGACGAGTTGCGACAACATTGTGTAATTGTAATGTATTCCATTAATCTTTTTCTATACATTCAGTACACATCGGCTTCAAAGCCTGTCGGTAAGGAACAGGATGAAGAATCGAGAAGAAGGGAGGTCATGGCACGAGGTTTACCCAAAAAGAAACCCATCAAAGGAGTCAAACACATTGTTCTAGTGGCTTCTGGTAAAGGCGGAGTAGGAAAATCGACCACATCAGTTAATTTAGCAACAGCATTAAAAGTTGTCGCACCTACAAAAAACGTTGGTTTACTGGATGCGGATATTTTTGGGCCAACGATTCCACTGATGATGAATTTGCATCAGTCGCCAATGCTCAACGATGAAGATCTCATGGAACCTTTAGTCAATTATGGAGTCAAATGGTAAGGTTTCCAAGCTAGGGGAAAAGAGAGATTTTTGTA
Source organism: Netelia fuscicornis (assembly GCA_946811545.1). Taxonomy (NCBI): domain Eukaryota; kingdom Metazoa; phylum Arthropoda; class Insecta; order Hymenoptera; family Ichneumonidae; genus Netelia; species Netelia fuscicornis. Next base: position 5,612,984 of record OX328011.1, on the reverse strand, counting down.
TTTTATTTTGACATCGCTTCATGATAAAAAGAGATTGCGCGATGAAGAAAGTTTTGTGTTGCATGTTTGCTCTGTATTTTTACTTGTACGATTGTATCAATAGAACTCTGTCGCGCGCAGTATGTCCATGGGATTCTTGATCGATGAGAAGTCACCAGTCGTCTGGCGAGGATTAATGGTGATGAGTGCCTTGGATAGGCTATTGCGTCAAGTAGCCTGGAATCCACTGGATTATCTCATTGTGGACACGCCTCCAGGAACAGGCGATACATTGTTATCTCTGACTCAAAATTTGCCGATCAGTGGTGTCCTTATTGTCACAACTCCACAGAGAGCGGCGATCGAGGTAGCCAGACGAGGGGCGAAGATGTTTGAAAAGCTTAATGTTCCCATTACTGGCATCGTTGAAAATATGACGAGTGTCACATGTCCGAAATGTTCCCACGAAGTTCCACTCTTTGGTGAAGGAGCAGCGGTTCTCGCTCAGGAACTTGGTAAATATTTGATATCTTGCAAATGCTACTGCCGCATTTACACAAATACAAAAATTATGATTACTTATTATTACAATTTCACAGGCACAAGGGTGCTTCAAAAATTTCCACTACACGAGGACATAACAGAGAGCTCGGACAAAGGACGTCCGATCGTTCTTTCAGCCTCAAACTCTGTCCATGCTGCATCCTACAAACAACTGGCAACTGAGCTCATTTCCTTTTTGGATAAACAACCGAAGAATACAGAGTAAAAACATACCTAAAAATATAGAAATCCGCATTCCTAGTAGCCTTGAAAGGCTTTTTTAGGCATAATTCGTTGTAGAGTCATCTTTTTTAATACACGAATCTTTTAATAAAACACTGCGAGATCGACTGCCAATATCGCGGGTTCTCCCTACTCCAAACACTTTCCCATTCCGCGAGTTTGTATGAATCAGTGGGGGACTCGTGATAATGACGCAATTGCTTCGGTTGCTCTCACTTGTCAAGACATTTAACCATCAGTCATGATATCGAGTTTAACTCTTCAACAACTTACACGTCTATCTCCAATCTTCACTTCTTGTACGTCCATTCGCTAAATTTTCTATTATAACCGAATTAATTGTGATAAACATAGGAAGTATAAAATTGCCATGTCATCGTATATAATTAGTTTTCAGGATGGACGGATCTTTCACTAGCATACATTCGAGAAAGGAAGCCGAAATTCACGATGTTCCAATGAGCGTTGTTATCAGACCATTTCCACCGGAGGTAAACGAAGAAAAGGTGATGAGCCTTATGGAAACTCTGAGCAATCCGGGCACCGAAAGCTCTGTTCCACCGGTCGATATTTTGTGGATCAAAGGCCGTGAAGGTAAAAGCTCCCGACTTATCGAATAACATAAATTTATTGATCTACGTATGAAAAAAATTTTTTATTTAAGCGAAACACAATCCCGCAAACGTGTAAACAAAAATAAGAAAATATCCAACTTCGGGTGAGGTTTTCCTTCAATTTATAAATTGAAAGTTTTTCGGTGGAGAGTTTGGACATTCGGATTTTATTTTATATTGTGATTTCTTCATGGTATGAGAATTTAATAAATTAAAAAACAACCAAGAGTCCATATACAGCAAATATAGAAGCCCAATTATGAACCAAACATAGATTGGTACTTTTAGTTGAAGTTTGAAACAAAGGCCAAACTAAATTCAATAAGAATAGCCATATATCTAAAACCATGATTCGATAATGACTTGATAGGAGATTTATATAATATAAATTGTGTTTATATTCTGATAAATCATGAGTTCATTGGCGTCGATAAATGGTCAATCGAGGTGGAACTATGCTGAAGATATTTTGTAATATGAACAAAATGTGAAAAAATCAATCATTTTTCAGGCGGCGATTATTACTACTCGTTCGGTGGTTGCCATCGTTACACAGCCCATCAGAGACTCGGCAGACCTTCGATAAGAGCTAAATTGATCAAATCGACAGTGACCGATCTGTACACCTATCTCGGTAACTCCACGCCGGATCTCAAGTGACCTTGTGCACGAAAAGAAAGTATTATGCATTTATTTTCTTTGTCATTTACCCAATTATGAGGTAAACACGAGACAAACAATTCGGTGTGTTGATGACATCGCGAATTTACGAATTAAATGTGCATACGATATGCATCCTTATTGTTAAACCGGACTCATTGTATGCTAATACAACGTCGATTAATAATTCTCAATTCTATCCGAAGAGATAAACAAAGAATTCGGCATTTCGAGCCACAATTTATTTTACGAGTTGTTTGAACTTTCATTTTCTCCTTAATCTACAAAAGAAAAATATACCTGTACTTGTGCATGCAGTTAGAAAGATGTATAATATCAATAAATCTAAATATACTATATATTATCTATATAGAAATTCTTATATATAATTTTCATTGCGAGCAATAACTTAAATTTTTCTTTTATAATTATTCTATCGTCGATTTGGCGTCGAGGAGCTTATTAAAAAAAAAAATTGCAGAATAACCAAGATTCCCTCAGTGCCGTCAAGGTAATATCATGTTGTTTCCATACCGTAAAAGGCGGGTACGGTCTTTTCGTCGGCACTAAATACTGATATTACCACCGTTTTGCATTGGTCGTCGAAAAAAAAAACGCAATGCGTTAAACTCTACATATATAACAATACCCTCAACGAGTAACATGTGCGATTACATCGTCCATGAGACTTTAAATCGCATTTTTGAAATATTACAACTAAACACACATGCACACTCATACACACTCCGTATAATATTTACAATTATAAGTCTTTTGTACGCGAGTAGACAATATAAATTTTTTCGACTTGCACTAATTACAAGAAAGCTACGCGTACAGAAGATTACGACTTTTTTCGTCCTGTCAGTCATTGATTGTACACGAAACAAAGAACGAAATGAATTTCATGAATTTGAACGCTATAGAAAACAAAAATCCTATTACAATTCGATCGTCGGAAAACCTACGGTTAATCCGTGTAGATCTTATACACTCGGTACATTCGCCAAATAAACTAATTCACACAGCCGTTTAGATTATAATTTGGCAGTAAAATGCACCATACATAGTTCGTGAAAATATTCTCGTTTACCGAGCTAGAAACTCAGATGTGTCGCGGGGTTAGCATTCAACGATTGGCCGTTCCACGTGTCCTGCGAAATTTCTTTCCTCGTCTTAAGTTGTCTACCTTGAGATTTCTGTCGGTGGGACCAAATATTTCATTCTTTGTATAATCTACTTCATTTTTTGTATAATCCTCGTTCTTTGTTTTGTACGGATCGTATTTATCGTTTTTGGGTCCAAACTCTGGCACAAATTTGTCCTTAATTAAGTAAGGGACGTTGTCCACGTTGTACTGGATCGAATCGTTGTAACTCTTGGCTGGAAACGTGCTGGTCTCGTTGTTTTTGACGAAATAGGGCTTGTAGGTTTTTGTATCGTTCCGTGGAGTTTCCACCGGTGCATCGGCGTCGTTCTTGGACGATGTATTCGTCGATGATTTTAGATGTTCCCGCAAATGATAGGGTATTAAGGATTCTTGAAGATGCAACATTTGTGCGTTTGTCACCTCGCACTCGATTTGCATCATACCGATGTGATTTGGGGGCACCGATAATTTCTCTAGAAGTGGAAAATACATCATGAAGAATCATCTTTATAATATTTAAGATTCGCTTATATCCCATAATTTTTCTTATGAAAAACAGTCTTAATAACAACATAAACAACATATTTTTAACTTACCATTGTCTGGAATCCCCGGAAGAACCAAAGACATTTTTACTCTTGCTGTATTGTTGGGCCTCGACGCAGAAAGCAGCAAGTGATCACCGGTGAACCAAACAACGTAATAAGTATCGTCTTTACGACTCAGAGCATCGAACAAAGAAGCGTGATCGCGAAGTATCGGCGAGAAAACCTCAACGGCGTTACTGTTCGTTGGTTCGACACTGTGAACGGTCTTCCTTGATTTCGGTCCATCCTTCATATTTTTCGGTATTAATGGCAATTCCTCCCCAACTTTTTTCGGCGCTGATAATGGTTTGAGCCAGAGAAGTTCTCCCAGTGAATTTACACGCGAGCCTGGCTTCGCGACACCGGTTGAATTTCTGCGATCCGAATCACCGCCAATCCATCGTCGAAGTTTATTATCCAAACTCTTCCATTCCGTCTGATTTATGTACATCGAACACGTGGGATGTTGCAACGGTGTCGTAGTGTTATTCGCATCATCGATTTTAACGTCAACGTTTTCAGATTCGGATTCGGCCCACAGCAAAGATCTACCATGCCGGATGCTCGGTAAAGGTGCGCTTGGAATGTTACTCGTGATCGTGTCGAGATGGCGTCTATCGCGAGATAACACAGTACTGTGGAAAAATCAGTAGTTAAGAGAATAAACAAGAATTCAATTTTTTTACTTTGGATCACAGCGAATGATTCCAAATGACTTTGTATAAAAAATGTTCGATTTACCTGAAATTCGTGATGTTGAGGGACACGACAAACATCATAGCAAGAAGAATCGCAGCATTTTTTCTGTTTCCACTGAGACTGATATTGTTAAACTTTCTACTCGTTCCATTCGTAGATTCGAGCATCGAAAGTCTTTGTCTAAGAGCCGTGTTATCCATCTGCAATTTTCTATTCTCCTCTTGTAAATTTGCAATCTGCTGCTCGAGGGAAGTAACGTATTCCTTCTTCTTCTTGCGCGACAAACAAGCCGATTCCCGATTTTTTATCATTCTCTGCTGTCTCTTGAGCGCCTTGATCTCGCACTCTTGCCTCACAGCAAGATTGATTAAATCTGGCATATCGTTTCTAATCACGATCGGTTGACAATTTGTACTATCTTTTCTCATAACTGTTGGGACGCACTGTTGAGATCGCTGCGCCGTTAACATTTCATTTGTATTTGCAGGAATCGCTATCTTCATAGGACTCTCGATCCTATCGTTTTTCCAGTGTATGTGCGTTGCGGCGTTATTGGCTTTGATTTGATTCGACGGACTGTAATTAATCATACTAGGCGCTTTCAGAGATTCAGAAGTTTGCACATTGAAGGAATTTTGTATGTCAAGCAGCTGTCGGCTTTTCGGCAGTGCTTGAATCTTCAACGGCTCCGACGCATTATTCTGCTTGACCCTTTTCGTTAAAGCAGCGAAATCCTGTGCACTCAGGACGATCATCTTTCTCGGTTGTTCTATAAATAAATACAATTACTTATTACCCGTTTACACAAAACAATAAACTCATCAGCTAAAAACAAATTGTCCAACCTACCGCCATTATTATTCGTCCCAATTTTTGTGATTTTTGGCTGCACGCAAACGCGTTTAGCGCTGTTACCATTGGCAAGAACAAACTTCGTAGTACCATCGTTCTCTGACGAATTCGTAGTGACAAATTTTATCGTCGATACTTGATTCGTCACAGGCTGTGGAGAAATCGGCGGTGATCCATCCTCTGGTGGAGAAATCGGTGGTGTGTCTATCGTGAACTAAAAACGATACAGTAACAAAAAACGAATCAATCGTGATTCAACATTTTCATCCTCCAAGCCAACTAAACTCTTTTTCATCAAAGAGGACGAATGAACGAGAGATCTCACCCTCGAGCCAGGAATGTTAGGAGCGTATGCTTCTGGTGGCCACTCGGTGCTGCTCGATTCAGAATGACTCGGACTCGGTGAGGGTGGCAATTGTGATCTTGGACTTTCAGGCTCCATTTTAATTTCGCATGGCTTCACATTCTTCGTTTCCACATCTACCTCGTCGAAAAAAAGAACATAATTAATTTAAATATCTGTCTAGCAAACCATCGAATAAAATTCTGTTTTATTTGTGTGTGAAATAAAGTTCTGTTTTTATAAACTCACCGCTATCGCATCCATTTGCAAAAACGTCGTTGAACTCAACAAAATTAAGCCCATACTTCTCATAATTGGAATACGACGATTCTAAGGTCGCACCTTTCATAATTTCATCCGGACTCTCGTCGTGACCCGGTGAGCCTTCTCCACCAAGAAGCAACGGAATTTCCAGCTCGGAACTGAGAGCTTGTAAAAAATCATCGGCTGGCAAAGGACACTCGTTGTCTGGAAAAATAAAAAACATTGTTTCAATCTTTTATTTATTTAGCGTTGTGGCAAACAAGCATATCGTTTACTTTCTCGTTTCGTATTGAATTAATTTGGAAACGGGACGATTCCCATTTTTATATTAATTCGAGATTTATTTCGCAACGGGGGAACTTGTACGATGGCGAGTGAGACGGCGAGCAAGGCCGGCAGATTTTGAGTCAATGAACTTTGTGGTAGAGCCGGCCGGCTTGCTCGACGGCTTCGGGCTATGTTACCTGTGAATGTACTGTATATAACACGTACGAGACAATCTCCTGTTCTCTTACCTTCTCGCTTGTAGCGAGTCCGGACGAGCCAGGAGCTAAACGAATGAACGATATCTCAGACGCGACGTGATTTTTAAACGCTTCTACGTTTTTGTTCACACTGGATAGAACGTTGGATGGATATTGGACGATAGTAATTACAATGTATTCGTTAGAGGGAAAAGAAGGATAGGGAATTAAATAAATTGTATCCTTGTATTTAATGGAAAATATTTTGTAATGTTTGTAATCGATTGTTGATTTTTATGGAAATTAATCAAACGTAATGGATTGTTAAATTTTATAAAAATTAATCAAACGTAATCGATTGTTAATTTTTATAAAAATTAATCAAACGTAATCGATTGTTCATTTTTATAAAAATTAATCAAACGTAATCGATTGTTAACTTTTATAAAAATTAATCAAACGTAATCGATTGTTCATTTTTATAAAAATTAATCAAACGTAATGGATTGTTAATTTTTATAAAAATTAATCAAACGTAATCGATTGTTAATTTTTATAAAAATTAATCAAACGTAATCGATTGTTAATTTATATAAAAATTAATCAAACGTAATCGATTGTTAATTTTATAAAAATTAATCAAACGTAATCGATTGTTAATTTTATAAAAATTAATCAAACGTAATCGACTGTTAATTTTTATAAAAATTAATCAAACGTAATCGATTGTTCATTTTTATAAAAATTAATTAAACGTAATGGATTGTTAATTTTTATAAAAATTAATCAAACGTAATCGATTGTTAATTTTTATAAAAATTAATCAAACGTAATCGATTGTTAATTTTTATAAAAATTAATCAAACGTAATCGATTGTTAATTTTTATAAAAATCTAATCAAACGTAAGGGATTGTTAATTTTATAAAAATTAATCAAACGTAAGGGATTGTTAATTTTATAAAAATTAATCAAACGTAATCCATTGTTAATTTTTATAAAAGTTAAACATACGTAATCGATTGTTAATTTTATAAAAATTGATCAAACGTAATCGATTGTTAATTTTTATAAAAATTAATCAAACGTAATCGATTGTTAATTTTTGTAAAAATTAATCAAACGTAATCGATTGTTAATTTTTATAAAAATTAATTAAACGTAATCAATTGTTAATTTTTATAAAAATTAATCAAACGTAATAGATTGTTAATTTTTATAAAAATTAATCAAACGTAATGGATTATTAATTTTTATAAAAATTAATCAAACGTAATCGATTGTTAATTTTTATAAAAATCTAATCAAACGTAATCGATTGTTAATTTTTATAAAAATTAATCAAAGGTAATCGATTGTTAATTTTTATAAAAATTAATCAAACGTAATGGATTGTTAATTTTAATAAAAATTAATTAAACGTAATCTATTGTTAATTTTTATAAAAATTAATCAAACGTCATCGATTGTTAATTTTTATAAAAATCTAATCAAACATTAATTAATGATTTCTTCTAGGGAAAATTATTCTTGGGCATTTGACAGCAAGAATTTTGGCCTTTCTTGTCTCTGTTCTTGTTGCGTTTTCATAAGAAAATTTATCTGCGGATCGAGGAAGATTTCTCCTGGTTAGTTTGTATTTTAATCGGCGAGTTCGATGAATCGGCTTCTCGATGACGAGTATGCTTAGTCAGAAAAAACTGTCGTTTCGATATAGGGTCAATGAACAGAGGTCCGAATTGAAAGCCCGTTCGTTAAGGCAGGATAACATTGTGATGATAAAAAAAAATAAGATTTTGCTCATGAATTAAAAAAATTCATTTAATGGTTTATTTCTACAGCTCAATTAAACATTCCACATAGATTAAAATAAATTCGAGTAAATTTTCATTGAAAAAAAAGAAAAAAAATGAAATATCAAATAAATTTATCTCATTTTTTAATTTAAGAAAAATATCATTCAATTTATCAGAAAAATAAGATTTTTCTCATTAATTTTCTAAATTCATTTAATAGTTTACTTCTACAGCTCAATTAAACATTCCACATAGATTAAAATAAATTCCAATAAATTTCAATTGAAAAAAAAAAGTTGAAATATAAAATAAATTCATCTCATTTTTTAATTTAAAAGAAAAATATCATTTAATTTATCAAATAAAAAAGCTTTTTCTCATGAATTTTTTTAATTCACTTAATAGTTTATTTCTACAGCTCAATTAAACATTCCACATAGATTAAAATAAATTCCAATAAATTAACATTGAAAAAACAAAAAAGTTGAACTGTAAAATAAATTCATCTCATTTTTAATTTAAAACAAAAATATCATTCAATTTATCAAAAAATAAGCTTTTTCTCAAGAATTTGTTCAATTCACTCAATAATTAATTTCTACACCTCAATTAAACATTGCACATACATACAAGTAAAAATAAATTGGAGTAAATTTCTATTTAAAAAACAAACAAAAATCAGTATTTGAAATATAAAATAAATTGCTTTCATTCTATAATTACAAAATTTTCAAATTAAACAAAAATGACCCTGAAAGGAAATTCCAGGACGATAAAAACATCTTCAAGCTGCAATTACAATTCCCATTAAAATCTCACACTCTTAAAGATCCAACAATAATAATATACCTTTGAGCTATCTACCAGTAATGTAAGGAAGGGCAATTTTCTATTTTTCTCGACCATGTGACTAATTCATCGCCAACGAGTAAAATTCAACTCAGGCTTGTACGTTCGTCGAAGTCTCTTCGATCCGAAAGAATCGTCATCGACTTGCTTTCGTAAATAAAGACAACTATTCGACTCGATGGTAAATTATTCAAAACGATCAAAAGTAAATATAGAATAATTACTAAAATTAAAAAATTAAAAATAAAAAAAAAGAAGAAATTTATTTTTTTTTCAATTCTATTCTTCGATATATCGATTGAAAATTTGAACTCGTAGCCTACTTTTAGTTTGCGTCATTTAAAAACGTTAGTTTACCATCTTACTTCGAATAATATTTAGACAAGCTGTGCTCTAAATATTCTGTTGTAAGAATTCTTTTGTAACGACAGATGGAAGCAACGTTTTATCTTTTTTTTTTCATTTATATGGTATTGTGGTTTTTATTATGGTAATGTCGTTTTTAATTCTTCTTTCTATATCTGGAATTTTCGAGATGGATTTTATTCTGTACATTCAAATTTTGATCCAGTTACAGGGAAATTTTTGATAATTTGGGAGTTGTAAGAAATTAAATAAGCGAATTAATTTTGTTTTTTTCGATATTGCAATATTTTTCTATTATTTGAGAAAAATAATAATAAAATATTTACAGACAAATTGGTGATATTGAAAGTAATAATAATAATAATAATAATAATAATAATTTTCGTTACAACAATGGAAGAAATCGTTTGCACGTTTCGTGATTAATTTTGAACATTTCGTGATTTTTATTTAAACATTTCTCACTGTTTTCGTAAGAATTTTGATAATCGCGTGATTATTTCAATAACAGAGGGTTGTTTATTTTATAACGTTACGTATCAAATTAATCGACGGATACGGGTGTCGTCGATTGTTTTTTATACGAACGATTGTTTATAAAATCAAGATGTTTCGTCAACTCTGTTAAAATATTTAATAAAAAATCGCTCGACCATGTCAATTTTGCAAAAGTGTTAAATAAAAAATCGCTCTAACATTAAAAATGAAAAATCAAAATAATTTCCTCATTTTTCCAAAAATATTAAATAAAAAAAATTGCTCCAACATTAAAAACGAAAAATTAAATAAATTTCGTCAATTTTGCAAAAATATTAAATAAAAAAAATCGCTCCGACATTAAAAACGAAAAATCAAAAAAATTTTGTCAATTTTGGAAAAATCTTGAAGAAAAAATTCGCTCCAACATTAAAAGCGAAAAATCAATAACATTTCATCAATTTTGCAAAAATATTAAATAAAAAAAATAGCTCCAACGTTAAAATCGAAAAATCAAAAAAATTTCCTCATTTTTGCAAAAATATTAAATGAAAAATCGCTCCAACGTTAAAAACAAGAAATCAAAAAAATTTCGTCAATTTTGCAAAAATATTTAATAAAAAAAATTGCTCCAACATTAGAAATGAAAAATCAAAAAATTTCCTCATTTTTCCAAAATATTAAACAACAAAAAATCGCTCCAACATTTCAAACGAAAAATCAAATAAATTTTGTCATTTTTGCAAAAATATTAAATAAACAAAGCCGCTCCAACATTAAAAACGAAAAATCAAAAAAAATTCCTCATTTTTCCAAAAATATTAAATAAAAAAAAATCGCTCCAACATTAAAAACGAGGAATCAAAAAAATTTCCTCATTTTTGCAAAAACATTAAATAAAAAAAATCGCTCCAACATAAAAAACGCAAAATCAAAAAATTTTCCTAATTTTTCCAAAAATATTAAATAAAAAAATCGCTCCAACATTAAAAACGAAAAATCAAAAAAATTCCTCATTTTTGCAAAAATATTAAATAAACAAAATCCCTCTAACATTAAAAACCAAAACCCAAAAAAAAATCATCAATCCTGCAAAAATATAAAATAAACAAACGCCCAATTTCATTAAACAAAACATCGTATCTGAAAAAAAAAAAAAAAAAAAATACAGAAAAAAGAAAAAAACTCTACGAAGCGACAAATCGTGAGTTTTGAACGCGACGTAGATAAGCCGGAGTATTAAATTTCTAGGAGGTCGTTGATAAGACGAAATACATATATAAAAAAAAATATGGGCGTTTTTAAGGGCCACCGTAATCTTATCGTCCTGCTGCGTCGACTAGAAAAACGAGAATAAAAAAAAGAATAATCGTTTCCTTAACGCTAAGAAAAATGCGTTTTAGCTTCTCGCCAGGATTTTTCTTTCCCGTTCAATTTCACAAAATTCTTCAAATCTCGAGCGTTACAATATTAATTATCAATATTATTATCTCCTTATCAACACAAACGCGTCTTTATTCTCATCGTCGAACGATGCAAAAAATCTTTCTTACTTTTCTCTTAATTATTTATTCTTTAATTTTTAACGTTTGTTTACGTTTTGTTTTTTACCCGTTTGCCAATATCCGTCGTAAACATCCATCATGTCCAGGACGCAATGATCGATTCCTCTCCCGTTACGAATTATCGAAGCCATGTCGAGAATTCTTCGAGAACGAGAGGAAATTAAAAAATCACGAATCACAAGTTTATTATTATTATTATTTGTTTCGATGAACTCTTGAATTTCGAAGCTTTATTTATTATTATCATTGATCCAACACACTCGACGTCGTACACACAAGCACAAAGGCACGCGGACATGAGAGAAAAAATATTCTCCCAATTAAACAAAATTATTTGCAATCGTTGCAAAATCAAATAAAAAAAAAAACAAATTAGCGATTATTCGCCTCGACGTGAAATCATTCCGATACGATGGTTCGTATCGCGCCGTAAACAAGTCGATAAACAAAAACGAAAACAATTTCTTTTTTTCTTTTTTGCAAAGTTCGTTTTTAAATTGAAACAAAAACTTTCGTTATAATTTTTTTAATTCCCGGTTGAATAATTATATTTAATTAGTTAATAATAAATAAATAAAATATTGACGTTAATAATTGCATTAAAAGTTGTTAATGAGTAACGCGCATGCGCGAAGCGGTTTTGATAATAACGTTAAGAAGCAGCGCGCCACTCGCGAACTACGCGACGCGACTGTCCTCGTACGCGCCATGGTCGGTTCGCCGTGTGGATAAGCGAGAAACTTTATTTCACTATTATTTTTGTCCGAGTTACGGTCGAGGATCGAATCCACCGGCCGGCCGGCTTCGACTCACTCCGCTCGCTACTTCCCGATTGGATTTTTCACACGACGTATCTCCCGACGGCGTTCAAAGCCCGTAACGGAATGAACTTGTATACGAGTAGTGCCGAAACGCGAGCCCGGCTCGCGGGACACGAAAAAAAAACGTCGTGGCAACGTCGTTTACACACGCCTCCTCTTTCCAACCGTGGATCGCTTAGAGTGGGATGGATACCGTAAAGAACACGCTTCTATCTTTCTTTTGCACTTGGCCTATGGTGCACAGTTACAGTCCTACCTTGGACTGGTAAATCCTTCGGATAGAGAGAGAGGAGGAAGGAGAGAGAAGGAGAGAGATCAAAGTTTGTCTCTTATTGTTGATTGTATTTTGCAGAGGTCAAATATCCCAAAAAGTCACCACTAGGTACCAAAAGAGAGAAATTTCTGTAAAAAAATAATCTCAAATCTGCAGAGATGTAAATAAAATTATGAATATTGTTCTTCAAATATTTTTTCATTGTTCAAAAGTGTTTCGAGTTGTGATAATTTAAGTTAATCCTAGGGAATTAGCGGGGTACAGTGTGGTTACAAAAATATTTCAAGAGAAGTTTTCGGTGGTGCATAGTTACAGTCCTACCTTGGACTGGTAAATCCTACGGATAGGAGAGAGAGGAGGAAGAAGAAGAAGGAGAGAGATCAAAGTTTGTCTCTTATTGTTGATTGTATTTTGCAGAGGTCAAATATCCCAAAAAGTCACCACTAGGTGGCAAAAGAGAGAAATTTCTGTAAAAAAGAATCTCAAATCTGCAGAGATGTAAATAAAATTATGAATATTGTTCTTCAAATATTTTTTCGTTCAAAAGTGTTTCGAGTTGTCATAATTGAAGTTAATCCTAGGGAATTAGCGGGGTACAACGTGGTTACCAAAATATTTCAAGAGAAGTTTTCGGTGGTGCATAGTTACAGTCCTACTTTGGACTGGTAAATGCTACGGATAAGAGAGAGAGGAGGAAGAAGAAGAAGGAGAGAGATCAAAGTTTGTCTCTTATTGTTGATTGTATTCTGCAGAGGTCAAAGATCCCAAAAAGTCACCACTAGGTGCCGAAAGAGAGAAATTTCTGTAAAAAAATTAATCTCAAATCTGCAGAGAGATGTAAATAAAATTATGATTATTCTTCTTCAAATATTATCTCATTGTTCAAAAGTGTCTTGACTTGCCCTAATTTAAGTTACTGTTCTACCTTGGACTGGTAAATCCTTCGGATAGAAGAGCGAGGAGGAAGAGGAAGAAAGAGCGAGAAGGAGAAGAAGGAAAGAGAAGGAGAGGAGAATGAGAGAGACCAAAGTTTGTCTCTTATTGTTTATTGTATTCTGCAGAGGTCAAATATCCCAAAAAGTCACCACTAGGTACCAAAAGAGAGAAATTTCTGTAAAAAAATAATCTCAAATCTGCAGAGAAATGTAAATAAAATAATGATTATTCTTCTTCAAATATTATCTCATTGTTCAAAAGTGTCTCGAGTTGTGATAATTTAAGTTAATCCTAGGGAATTAGCGGAATACAACATGGTTACAAAAATATTTCAAGAGAAGTTTTCGTTTCGTCTCTCCTAGCGAATACGTCCTTATGTAATAGAATAATAGATCTCTCGGTAGATTGCGATTGTCACTTGGGATCTCGTGCAACGAGTCGCCGTCCGACGGACGAAGGACTTGGGATTTTCGATGGAGCTCGAGGAACTTCCGGGAAGTAAATGTCGATATAACTCAAGGCTATCGACCCAAGGATTTTTCGGTTACAATAATATTGAACATAAAAAAGAATCTCGAAATTGATGATAAACAAAAGTAACGACATATAAAAGCTCGCAATTTTTCCTACCGGATGTTTATCCGAGATTCATTAATCCGTGCGATTGTCAGCGAGCGAAAACGCAATGTCCACATTCTCGACCGATCGTATATACGCTCTGTGCAAACGTAACTCAAAAATATATATAGTTCCAAATAAGAATAAAAATTTTAATATTTATTCTATCGTTTAATTCCCGTTTGAATAAAAAAATTATTCAAAATATTTCTCCCAGCATGACATAAAAAATAATCATTCTATTTACATTAATAACACTGTATAGAATAAAAATGTTAATATTTATTCTATCGTTTAATTCCCGTTTGAATAAAAAAAAATATTCTACATATTTCTCCCAGCATGACATAAAAAATAATCATTCTATTTACATTAATAAAACTGTATAGAATCAAAATTTTAATATTTATTCTATCGTTTAATTCCCGTTTGAATTAAAAAATTATTCAAAATATTTCTCCCAGCATGACATAAAAAATGATCATTCTATTTGCATTAATAACACTGTATAGAATAAAAATTTTAATATTTATTCTATCGTTTAATTCCCGTTTGAATTAAAAAATTATTTAAAATATTTCTCCTAGCATGACATAAAAAATAATCATTCTATTTACATTAATAACACTGTATAGAATAAAAATTTTAATATTTATTCTATCGTTTAATTCCCGTTCGAATAAAAAAATTATTTAAAATATTTCTCCTAGCATGACATAAAAAATAATCATTCTATTTACATTAATAACACTGTATAGAATCAAAATTTTAATATTTATTCTATCGTTTAATTCCCGTTTGAATAAAAAAATTATTCAAAATATTTCTCCCAGCATGACATAAAAAATAATCATTCTAGTTACATTAATAAAACTGTATAGAATCAAAATTTTTATATTTATTCTATCCTTTAATTCCCGTTTGAATTAACAAATTATTCAAAATATTTCTCCCAGCGTGACAAAAAAAATAATCATTCCATTTACATTAATAAAACTGTCTAGAGAAACAGGCGAATCGATTTCTTAAAAAAATCTTGCGAGGGACTGTACCCCGAGCGGACCGGTCAGGATGAGACGCAAAGATTAATTTACCACTAGCATTGGTCCAGGGAGAATGCAGAGGGGGAGCAGAGAAAAGCGTTGTGACGTGTTGTTGCGAGGGTGACACAGTGTGAAAGGCGTCGTAGCGTTTTGGAATTATAGTACACATACAGCTTGCGTGTGTGACCCGTTGTAAAAATCAAAAAAAAAAAAAAGAATAAACTAGACGTTCGATAAAATAAAAAATCGCTCTAGGGGAAGTAGCGACAAGATTCGACCATTCCTGTCGATTTGCAAAATTTACCTCTTCGATTCGCCATACCATGATTTCTTTCTGTATTATTATTATTATGATATTTATGATTATTATTATTACCATGGAGGTAAAATGTCAACGACGCTGAATATCAGAGGATGAACAGTCCTTCGACTAGAGAAAGTTCGACAGAAATGCATCTATACACATACATAGAGTCGATGACGTTAATTCACGAATCTTCCGTGTATTCGCTACTCGCACGAGGCTGTACAGGGCCTTCGCATCGTTTTTTTCACACAGTTCGACGAACTTTAATATATACTCTTGTACACCGGGTTTTTCCATCGACGTTGTAACACGCTGGTCATTGACCTTGAACGAAATCAACAAACCCTTTTTGAGATAATGAGGAAAAAGGGCACTTCCGGTCGATGGTGCATGCTCCGTGAGTCATGAATGCTGTATAGGAACAATCATGCACAAAAATGTAAAATTACTGTTGTTTCAAAGTCCATAGATTTGTTTTTATTTTATATTGCTAAGCTACTATCGCACGTGTCCGTGAAACAGCACGATTGCAAATTCTATTTTACTCATCTCCACTGAGAACATATATCTATATATATATAATATAATATTATAATATTATGATATATTATTATATTATATTATATTATATTATATTATAATATTATTATATTATATTATTATATTATTAATATTATATTATTATATTATTATATTATATATTATAATATAATAATATTATATTATTATATTATTAATTATTATTATATTATTATTATAATATTATATTATTATTAAAATATTATTATTATAATATTATATTATTATTAATATATTATATTATAATATTATATTATATTATAATATTATATTATATAATAATAATATAATAATATTATATTATTATATTATTATATATTATACATTATAATATTATATTATAATAATATTATATTATTATATTATTATATATTATACATTATAATATTATATTATAATAATATTATATTATATAATAATAATATAATAATATTATATTATTATATATTATACATTATAATATTATATTATTATATTATAATATTATTATTATATAATATAATATTATATTATATAATAATATAATATAATATATTATAATATTATATATTATATATTATAATATTATATATATATATAATATTATATATATATATATATATATATATGTGTGTGTGTGTTCTCAGTGGAGATGAGTAAAATAGAATATATATATATATATATGTGTGTGTGTGTAGTAGTAGCAGTAGAATATCGACGGACCGATGGAAGGAATATTTTTTTATCAAGAGCTCTATTAAAAAGATAGGCAATGATAAAACGTTGTGTAAAATATTCACCGTTCTTCTAACATTTCTGTGTCTTATCTATACACTAATGGCATTTCACTAATGGCAGATGCGCACATTTTTGTATTATTGCCGTATGGAACTAAGCCGAACCACGTGTGTACATCGCTTTACGCGCATCTGACATTTATCGCCTTTTTAGCGATGGCTGTACCCACCCGCTCTATGTATACTTTTTCCTCTTGCTAGCCCTTTGATGAATCTAACAATCCTTATGTATATCACTTAAAGATCGCGTGCGACTAATAGTCTCGATGGAAAGATATATTTTCGATGTGTTGGAACACGAACGCGTTTTGAACGAGAAAATAAACGATAGGCGCATCGTTAACGGCTTATCTCTATGCACTTACCCATTGAATCGAGATCTGGAAACATCTCAAAATTGGAATCACCGATCCCGTTCCATTGTAGCTCTTCCTTGATCAACATCGTTGCGTTTTGTTTTTTTTTCACGCCGTTCGCGTTCACTTGTCTTTAGACACTTTATTTTCACCTCACGATTATGAAGTACTTTTATTATCAATTTTTGCGAAGCCCTGCGTCAATAACAGTGGGAATTGCTTATCTCACTTTTTACACTCGGTCTGTCCATCGCCTGTGAACGCGAGTGTGTGTTTGACAAACACGGCTGCGAGAGCCGCCTCATCGTTACACAATGGCGACGCGGCGATCGCAGCGCCGCACCTTGGGAAACAGGAAAGTGAGGGAAATTCAAAATTGAAAAAGTGTTTCTGCAAACTACTGTCGCACACATATATATATATATAATCAAATTTTTATATATATGAAATTATTTCATTCTCTTTTGCTTGATGAGATGATTGCGAAGTGATATTTGCTTGTCTTCAAAATTGAAAAAGTATTTCCGCAAACTACTGTCGCACACATATATATATATTTATATTCAAATTTATATACATGAAATTATTTCATTCTCTTTTGCTTGATGAGATGATTGCGAAGTGATATTTGCTTGTCTTTGAAGGAGCGTTTTGTCTTTGACCTGACTTTGTGTTTCACCATCTGGAAGGCCTTTGTTTTCTTCTTTTCTCTGTTTGTCTTACTGCAGAGCGGATTCTGTCTACCGTCTTTATAACCAAAACGATCTCGATCCTTTTGTCCCTCCTGCAATTGCGTTAAAATGTTTTGTAATGATTGGACAAAAAGGTAAATGTATCGCTAGATATGAAAAGAAAAATATAGCGTACCTTCACACTCTCCATGCGAGCTTGCTTATCGTGCTTTCGTTTCTTATATATATTCTCAATATCCCCGAGCTTAACGAGCTCGCCACGAGCTTTTTCCTCTTGAAGCGTTTTCTTCGGACCACGTTTGGCATGAGTCAGTTGTTGCTTCACCAGTGCTGTGTCGATTCTCTTGAAGTCATCGTCGGTTAGCAAACGTTCGATAGATATCTGCGAGGCTTTTTCTTTCTTCTCTGCCGTCATTTCTTCCCTCTTCACGGTTTTCATCTTTGCCAATCTCTTCAACTTGTCTCTTTTTCTATCCAGCTTTGTTCGCTTGACTACTTTAACGCTTCGCTTGTTTCCAGCTCCTAATTTAACTCGTTTGTTTGTAGTTGAGTCTTCCTCCTCATCTTCGTGCTTGCGTTTTTTTGGAGTTCCCTTTTCCAGCTGCTCCTCATCATTCTCATCAGCCTCCTCTTCACTATCATCCTCGTCGCTTTCTCCTTCCTCGTCGTCTTCGTCACTATCGCCTTCCTCCTGGTCATCACCCTCTTCATCGCTGCTGTGTTTTATATCTACCCAACTGTCCTCGTCGTCGCTATCGTCGCTGTCGACCTCCACAGAATCCTTGTGGCTATTGTCTAGCAGTACTTCAGCCCCAGGGACGAAATCTTTCGCAGCTATCTCTCCGTATTTCAATGGTTCAAGAGCCACTGTAGCTTCCGTCGGTCGGCCACGGTCTTTTTTGTGCAAGAGATCTGGCATCGAATGCCGGAACAGCGAAATCAACGATCTGGCTGCCATCATAACGCTTCGTTCACGGTAATTCTTGTACTGAGCCAAATCCCTCAAGAGATCCTCGTTCATGACCAAAGGACATCTTGAACAAATCTCGCGTACAGCGTTAAGACCGATCGCCATGACATCACCTGAATTCCTCTCCGTTACAAAGTTGTTCACTAGAGTCTTCAAGACAGGCTCGAGAATATCCGGTGGCACCAATTCGTGAGATGACTGCGCAACGAATTGCAACAGTTTTGTAACTTCACGCTGATGGGGCTGAAGAAAACGTTGTATGTAAGGATAAAAATTGAAGAGAAAGAGATTGTGCAGTCCGATCAGTCGCGAGATTACGTCGAGAGTCATCAATTTTATCTCAAATCTATCGTTATTTTTCTCCAATTGTTTGAACAATTTTTCAGCGAAGCCCTGAGGATCGTGTACGAGATGCAAGGCTGAGAAATTGAATTGGGGAGCTTTTGATTTCTTCTTCTTTGATTTTGCGAATAATTGTTTGACCTTCTTCAGTTGTTTCTCACGCTTCTTCGTCTTCTTGTTGACCTTGTTAGCCATCACGACTTCTTTAACATTGGGTTCATCATCGCTATCACTGTCATCGCTGTCCTTTTCCTCGGGATCCGTTCCAAGGAAAAATTTCAAGCTCGCTACCATGACTTTTGTAATTTTCGAAAAACATCCAGTCGCTATGACATTTACGGTCTTTGCATCGTTCCATACATTCTTGTTGTACAACTCGATCATTATATCCGCTGACATTTTGGCAGCTCTAGCGTTTGAGTCTTTCAGCATAGTGAACATGAAGTTTTGAAGTGATGTGTTGACTTTTGCATTCTTGTGCTTCGCGTTCACGTTCTTTATGTCAGTTATTATGTGAGTCTGGAGAAATTGTCGAAGCGCCTTGTCTTGACAGCGGAGAAGCTCAAAGAACAGACTAAGAAGCGCAGTTGGTTCAAGAAGTCCTTTGTTGCGAAGCAGAATCAGCGTCCGACAAAATGTCTATAACATGAAACACATTTCAATTGAACTTCCTGTGTATATTAGAGAGAGGGTCAAATTGTAAATTGCATAATTTTGCACTATCTCTTTCCATTTGTAAAGCTTTCTTAAGAAGGAAGATCTCTAACAATAAATGTTTGAGTTCTCATAAAAAAACGTTTGAATGACTAAATCCTGACGATATTGAGAAGTCTGTGATTGTCAGCTTGGTCCATCTGGGTATTTCTCATGATTATGAATATTTCTAATTATTTTTTTATGAGAATCAGACATGGAAAATAATTGAATTTATATAAGACTTACCATTCGCATTTCATTGTCAAGAATCGTGTTGTGAGTTTGGAGTATATCAACGATTTCCTGTGGGTACGTTACAAGGTCATCAGCGTAACAGTGGGCCACCTGCGTTAATAATTTTAACAGTAAAGATTTGCAACTTTTATTCAACATGATTATGAGTTCTTTTAATTTCATTACAAGTTTTATTAGCTAAGGATATTGGATTCTTGTTCAGAGTTTTTCTTCAGGCGATGAATTTAATTTGTTCAGGTAAGGTTTTTCTTTGATACGATTACCAGTTAGTGCTGACATTATTTTATTGTAAAAAGTAACATTATAATTAATGTATAAAATCGTACAGATAATTTTTAATACTGAAGCCGACAGTCTTCGAGATAACAGTAACAAAATCATAGCTAACGCAACACTTGAATTTTGGTTCGTCCAAGTTATTGTCACCGACAACAGCCAAAAGTCCAAGCTGGCACATGGTTGGTATTTGCGCGAGTAAGATAGCATTCAGGTCAACTTTTTCTTCGACGATTGAGCAAAATATTGCGAGCATTCTATCCAAGGGGAAACTTTTGGGTCCTGAATGAGTATTCAGTACAACAGCTTTTCTGTTCATCTTTTTTTTCTTTGTTTTTTCAGACTGCTTCATAAATAAACGTTTATCCTCCTTGGCAGGGTTGTACGAAGCAAGGTAAGCAGCGATAAGCAAATACTTCGCATAAACAGGCAGTTCGAAACTCAAAGCCAGATTCGTCGTTGACTCGATTTCCCGGGACAATTGAGTGCGTTGAATGAAATCATCGGTCGAGACCCGAAGATAAATTACCTCGAGATTTGTCTTAAGGACGTTGGAAATATTTCGCCACAGTGCACTTATGTCGTTCTCGTCGCATTGACCAGACTCGATAGGTTCAACGTACTTAGCAAAGTTTAATCTTGCCATGTAACGCAGTTCATTCAGATCACGACAAAATCTGAAGAATACCGAGAGAAACAGATTCAAATAATTCTTGTAGAATGCATCGTCGTAGCTCTCAGGCTTGTTGAGAAATAATATTCGCCCCAATTCGTCTTTTGTGTATTGAGGGAAGTGAATTTTTATCGGCTCCGGCATTCCCATCTTCACATGGTATTTTTCCCAAACTATGTCGCTAATGAAAATCGTGCATACGTTTACGCCTGATAATTCACGCAATCGAAGCAAAGCCGGCAATATATTAACATCCATATCACGAATTCTGTCACACTTATCGAATACAATGAAAATCGGACGCGGATCATTGGCAGCAATGATTTTGAGCTGTGACACGAAATTTAGTACATTCTCGCATTTCAGATTAACCTTGAAATCGTTTAAGGATGACAGCTTTTGCATGGACAAATCCGAGAGAATGTACTCAAACATGTGTCGACCATTCGGATGTTCTATACAATTTATAATACTGAAATTCGGCTTAAGGTAATCCATGAACTTTTTTACTATCAGAGATTTTCCAGTTGCGACATGACCATAGAAAAATATACTCTCAGGTATTGGTTCATCGATCCGCCCGATCAAAGAATAGAGAATCTTAATTATATGATCCCTGCACAGTATCTCACTTCTCAGCAGTGATAAGCACTTCTCCATGATGAGTTTTTTTTTTGTTAATTAAACAAATGAGCACAAAAATGTGTGAGGTTTTCCAACTTGACAAATGACGCTTTTAGACCTGTAAGGGAAATAAAAATTGTCCTCGGATAAGAACTCAATAGCTGTATATATACGTACATATGTATACGTCAGATGTTTATAGTAACTGGCACAATCTACATATAATATTTAAATTTTGTTTGATAGTTGAAATTGCGTTTTGTCAAGTTGTAAGAATGAAAAATAATATAGATATGTTTTTCGACGAATTGTTTGAAGTAAAAAGAAATGAAATTTTTACCTGGGCCAAAAACATAGACAACTCATCAAGACTCTTGTTAAATTTGTCGGGCGTGAGGCGAAAGACTTCCAAGGTAGATTTGTAATGACGATATTGTTGTTGGAACTGCGAAAAAATGTTAGGTAGTCGTACAAAATTTACATTTTAATAAATGTTTCGTTTTTGGAGTGAAAGATTTAAAATGAAATAGTTTTCGACGATACCTCTTCTTTGTATGATTCTGGGTCACGTTTTATGAGATTTTGCAACTGTGGAAGATTATCCGGCAGCTGATTGTTGTGTCTCACCATTTTTATGCGACAGGGTTAACCTAAAAACCAATTTTCCACATTCGGTTTATTAATAAGTTCTCGTTCGACCATAATTTAATCGATGACTTAAAAAATTATATTTTTTATTATTTTAGCTAACAATTACCATGCAAAATCGTTGATATGCCAAAAACTGTTGGACAATAACGACACGTGTGTGCCGTAACTGTTAAATACAAAGCACAAAATGGAACTGACTGAAATACGGCGGGAAACATGCGCAGTATGAAATTCGCGCACACCGGAAATGCAACAGATGGCGCTGCTCTCTCAAGTTTCATGAAAATGCGGCTATACGTAATTCTGTCAGTGGCAGATGTTTATACAGGGCGATCAATGACAAAGGATTTCGACACGAATTCTCGAGATCCTTATTAGTGAAAAATATTTTTTATTAGTGGAGCAAAGCTGCTTCTATTCTTCAATCGCGAAATGTTCAAATTTTTGGTAAGTTTGTGATAATTGTTCATATGTAAACCTAAAATTAATTTTCTGAATTTGTAGGTTAATCTGTGTGTTATCAACTTTTCAGATAACCCTTGGTATTGGCATTTATGCCGGATTATATATAAGTCAAAATTATGACGTACGTATTTATAGTTCTACACAAATTATTATACGATTCTGTGTGATCGTGTATCGCACAAACAATAAAATGACTTCTATTGTTTGTGCGATAAATGATTCCTTGTACTATTTGTTCATTGCTATTAATATCTCAACAGGTACCAAGAGTGGACGATCCCTCGAAGATACTCGAGAAATTAAGAGAATTCGCAGACGAACACAAAAAAAAATAGAAATCTTGTATCAACTTGAGAAAATGTGCAGGAAGAATGTATTATTATAAATGATATTGTAAATAATTGGCGAGTGTCCGAAACAGATATATTTTAGTGGAAACTTTTTTTTCCTTTATAATATAAACTGTGTATTCATATATTTACTAGACCCTTCTCTTCTTTGTGAAATTATTACCTAATATGAAGATAATGTAATTGATTATAGCACAAATGCTTCAAATACTTTTTTAGACATAAACAAGACCACCTCCCGAATATTCTATTCTTGCTTGAGGTTCCACAAAGGCCAGCCAATCTGATGCATGGGTAGGTAATAATCCCATAGATTTACATTTGTAGATCGCAAATCCTAAGTTTACCAACTGCCCAAGGAAAAAGACAAATTTTTGGCCAAATGCATGGGTTCCTTCTATCACCTTAAAAGCTGCAAAAAAAATTGCACAGATAATGAATTCATAAGAATACGTCCATGAAAAATTAGTTAAAAACAAATTTAGAAAAATACCCATTTCTTTTTTATAAACTTCAGCACTTTTTAAATTTGATTCAATTATATTCAATTATTGGAATCAGAAATTAAATTTAACGTGAAAATCAAACTATATTAAGAAGTTCAAGAGTATCTGAGAAAAAATTATATACTTACTTTGCTGCAATGTGAAAAGTGCCTTTACAGGCCTTATTATTAACATTCCAATCATCATTATAGGAAAGATTGATATGGAATTTCCAGCCATAAACATTATCAATAAATTCATGGGAACTTGCTTCAACGGTCCCAGCGCCAAGTCCCACGATTTTTTTATAATCAGAAGGTTTGAATCATTTTCTCTTTGGAGTTCTGTATTTGGCGAAAGTGCACCTGCCGGTGTATATCCAGGGGGTGAGGCCAAATCCACGCTTTTGTCTTGCTTATTCCTTACACAATTAAAACAATTAAAATGTGAATTAGCCTATTGGAGCAAACTCATGATAGAAATGTTTATACTCACTTGTGAGAAAAATCCAAAGCCCACTTAAACCTCTTAACATTCTGCTTAGCCACAGCCATTATATCGTAGAAGTCAAACAATAATTATCACGAAATTGTTCAAATTTTTAACGCAAACGAAAGACCTTTGTATGCGTCAAATTGATTATTGATAGGTTATGAAACCATATGAGAGGATACACCGATGCATTATTTAGTTAAGTTCCCGAAAAAAAACATCATCTGCGCATGCGCGTTTTCCGCCATTTTGTTTAGACAAACCATAGACATTTCTAGACAATACAACTCTATTCAGAGTATTTGAAAGCTCACATACTTGAAACAACCATAATCCTAATTAAATGGTTCTTTTCAAAGACGTTAATTTTTTTTTCATCTGTCTAAATCGAGACACTATTGTGAACTAAATGGCAGTTAGCTTTTTTCTGATCGACCTTAACTTTGGTACAAAGCCAGTTTCCGGTGGCCGACCAATATGGCGAATGTAATAGAAATCGAGGATTACGATGTCTCACTGTCAAACATATCTATAGACACAAATCCTGAGAGAAATACCAGTGCGTCCTTGTCGTATAATGAATTTTTTTTAAGATTTCTCGTTGCCAACAGACCATGTGTAATACGTTCGGACGTTACAAAAAACTGGCGATGTCGACGAGAATGGAGTGTCGAAGGAGCGCCAAATTTCAAAATTTTGGAAGAATTGTTCGGTAAATTACGCTTTTAACAAAGTATCCCTTACGTCAGTATTTCGTATAATTAAAAAATTGTAATTATTATGAATTTCAGGTAATTGCGAGGCTCCTGTTGCTGATTGCAAGAAAAAATATTACAACTCACAACTTAAAAATAACATGACGATAAAAAATTATCTCAATTACTGGACCAAATACAAAGATAAAAATTACCCCGAAGATATGCCAATTCTCTATCTAAAAGATTGGCACTGTATGAAAAAATATCAAGATCTTGGTCTTTACGAAGTACCAAAATACTTTGCCTCCGATTGGCTCAATGAGTTTTATATCGCGCATCCAGAACTCGAGGATGATTACATGTTTGTTTACATGGGACCAAAAGGAACGTGGTATGAAAAACATTGAAATAAAAAAATTAATCAATCCTGGTCGAATGGTGGATGTTCAATCTCCAGGACGCCATTCCACGCAGATGTTTTCACATCGTACAGTTGGTCAGCAAATATCGTTGGCAAGAAGAGATGGCTTCTCTTTCCCCCTGGCGAAGAAAACAGTCTTCGTGATTCACATGGCCAACTGTCTTTCGATGTAACATCCGAGGATTTAAAAGATCCAGCGAAGTATCCAAACTACAATGAGAAAACTTTGAAATGTTTTGAAATAATACAGGAAGAGGGAGAAATAATATTTGTACCTTCCGGATGGCATCATCAAGTCTGGAATTTGGTAAGAGACTTTTTGAATCAAGATTAACATCTTATAAAGATTGAAGGCATGAATACCTTTCTGTTTTTTTTCAGGCTGATACCATTTCCATTAATCATAATTGGATAAATGCCTGCAACATTTCCAACTGGTGGTTGGCTCTGAAAAATGAATTGTCAGATGTGATGAAAGAAGTTGAAGATTGCAGAGACATGGACGATTGGGAGAAACATTGTCAGCTTATGCTGAAAGCTTCGCACGGTATGAATTACTTACAATTCTACGAATTCTTGGTGTTCATCATTGAACGACGATTAAATGCTCTAAGAGATCTCGAGGATCTTTGGAGTTTCCACAATTGGAAACTTGGCGCACAGCATTGTCTGTTCGATCTTAAACAGGCCAACATCGTATTAAGTAGCATGATCGAGGATACGAAACAGAAACAAATTTACCAACTCGTTTTTCCTAACGATAAAGTTCACGACCTGATCGACGATATAAACGAGTTGTTCGCTTTGAGAAACTCAATAAAAGATACTTAGAAAAATGAAGTAATCATTGTCTTTCTAGCTGTAACATTTTTTATTATAATTTACAATCATATTAAAATTTGTATTCTCTCCCAATGTTCGCCTTCGGATTTTTCATGGAAATTCATTTTGTATTCCTCATTCCCGTCAGAATTATCATATACGAAAATTCACGACCTGTACATTATTTTCGATGGGACCGAATTCATCGTCATTGAAAGGGGTAAAAATAAAGTCACATTTGCATAACATTTTCCAAGTGACTTTTTTTCTTAGAGATCCGTTGAATTAATAATTGCACCTGCAGTAGACCGATTTGATAAACAAGAACGAAGTAGTCTTTCATTAAGCAAATGATCAAGATCCTTGCACAGTTCATGCTCAATCTTAAATTGATTTCAGCCATTTTTCAGATTGCACAACTATCGTCCAGATGTAATTATACATTTGAAGGAATAAAAAGAAATCTATAATAAGCCAGGAAACTTATTAGCAGTAGTAGCAGCGGGGCAACAAGTGAACTCGTACTTTTGTGAAAAATAAAGAGAAATCAAGAGATACACGCACAAAAATGATGATCTTAATAATGTCACATATGCTTATACGTCGTATAAAACAATCAACATCACTGTCTCTCGTCCCTCAGACATCAGAATCCATGTATTGTCTTACTTGCTATAAATTGAGTACGCATAAATATTTTAGATTCGAGGATCACTATTAGAGATAATATTTTATGTATATATATGTATATATATATATATATATATGTATGTGTCTGTGTATATATATATGCATATATATATAGTATTTACAGTGTATCGCTAATAAAAATGTACAAAATCTATAAGTCAAATATGGTCGGGAGATAAAATTTTTCAATCGATGCTCTGCAATTAATATTTTATTTATAATCGACCGTCGCGGGTGTATGTACGTTTGTTTTTGTTTTTTTTGTTATTTTTCCATCGCAATACGAAAGGTGAAAAGAGAATCTGCGTTCCCATACGCTCTTCATGCAAATCCATCAAATTATATGATTTTTGTATTATGTACACAATATGTAAGTATTTAATTTCATTTTCAATCTTCAAATCCATGAGTCTCGTTTTCTCTTCCTCTAACAAACAAATTGAACGTTGGTCATAAACACGATTCAATGATATGCGCAGATTTTTATTTCTCTTCGTTCCCATGTTTATACGTAAAATTGCATGGCAACGTGGAAACTGAAAATTCTCTGGATTCACAATTATTTTATGATTGACGTAACTTAAAATTTCTACTTTTTTTTGTTTTGTTTTTCCTCGCTGTTTTTATTCAACTTTGAGCTCTATTGCGTACTTGACCGTACATTCGAACAAAAAAAAAACACTTCTGTGCGTTGATAGTCTTTTGGAATTCAGGGTGCGTTAATCACGGTATGGAAAAAAAAAATAAACAAAATTGGTTGGCGAGTCAATAAAGCTTCATGTGAACCAACAACGATCTCCCAATTAAAAAAATATATGTATTTTGTTCTCTTCTTTTTTCTTGTTTGTTTTCTTTTTTTTTTCGTTTTTGTTTTTCATCATAATTACAATTACCTATCGTCACAGCATCGAAAAAATGTTATCATTGTCATCATTTTTTGTTTTGTTTAGCGTTATTAATAAATAATACGAAAATTTAGTTCACAAATTGCGCAAGATGTGAGATTGCTCGCTGAGCCAAGCGAGTTTAAGCAAAACGACAGTCAACTGTGTACTGGATTTGAAAAGTTTTACATTGGGGAAAAATATTAATGACAATAGAGAAGTTATAATTATCGTATCGATAAATTCAAATTGCTCAATTTCCGCAAACAAAAAAGAAAGCTTGATTCATCATATTCTCAGCTTGCACGGCAAGTATATATCTAATATTCTCTAATAATCCGGAGGCTACGAAAAGTCGATACATCTTCATCATTAACAATTAACAGAGCTCGGAATGATCGAACTTTTCTAAAACCTACGGATCTCTTGTGTATAGATTTCTTTTATACCTATATAATAGATACATTTCTTTCTCTCTCCCTCTTATTTTTCTTTTCTCTCTTTCTTTTTTTTTACTTATAATTGTGATGCGTATCTCTCTAAAATATGAAAATTTCTTCGAACGACGGAAAAGCGCGCTGAGTCTTTGCTTACAAGAAACAGAAATCTTTACTGCAATTTCGAGCGGTAGCATTTTACGGCATACGAAGAAATGCAATGAAACAACGAACTAACAAACGATGTTTCTTGAATGAAGGAAAATATCTAAATGAGAACAGAATAAGAAGAAAAAAAGAAAAAACGAAAAGCTCGTAGATACGAGTTGCATCACACTATATCCGTATCCTAGTTAGACCTTTCTTATGTAACGAATATTAGTTATTCGCATTCGAACGACGTAATGCGGGTGAAAAGATTTTCTCGTCACTCTCTTCCTCTTTCTTCGACGTCGTTAGATATTTTCAACTGAAAAAGAAAGTAAGAGATTATCCTTTTCTCGGGCTCTTACCGATACGAGATCGTTAAGTCGACTCATATAGGAGGCGGTACGACAGTTGCCATGAGAGGAGGTGCAACTGTCGTTGGTGCAGGACTCGTTGCTGGTGTTGCTATTGGAGTGGACGGCATTGGCTGTTGTGTTTGCCTCGGTGGTGAGAGCAATTCTTGCCTGTCGCGTTCCCTTTCTCTGCCAGGTCGCCAAGCTTCGAGTAAAGATTCAACGCGTTCTTCGGTGGGTCCCCATCGTGCAGCGCCTGCTGCATTTTGCAACCATACGACTAAAGTTCCATGCGCCGCTCTAATGTTTACTTCACCCCTGAAAAGTTAGTTTGAGGATATAATACATAAGATTATGACGTATTTACAAATCATTTGATAGAAGAGAAAAACATACTTGGGCAGAATATGTTGGAACCCATGTCTGTACTCGTGCTCCATAGCTGGAACGACGACTTGCTTGCGCTTGAAGTGACTGCCCTCGAGTTTTATAAGAGCATTGGGCGCTGGATCTCTCCATTCGGGAAGAAAAACGACGAAAGATAGTGGCTCGGGGGAGTCAGCGAGCAAACGCTCGAAATGATTGACCATGGCTTCCATGAGTTCTTCGCAGTACGGTGGATTTGCTTGAAAGGATCCACTGACAGGCCTGAAGTCGAGAAAAGGTCCTCTCGAACCAAAATACGAATCCGTATCGGCGAAAGTCGAACAGTACTGTCTAAAGTAACAGTTGAGAGGCGATGCGAAGCACTCGAAAGTGACCCCGAAAGAGCGATGAAGGCACTCGAAAACCGTGACTGGAAGTGCCATTTGTGTAGCTTGTCCCTCGTTTATACCAAGATAGGTTTGATAACGTTTGAGCATGCACCAAACACGCGGTAGAAACATCTCGAATTTTTTGTCATCGAAACAATTGTATCTGTAGAGATGTTCGAGTTTCGTCAAATGCATGTTGTTTATACACATCGTGTCGCCGTGAAAACGAAGCATCGTCTGTTCACGCTCGGGCAGATAATCAATCTGTGGTAAACGTGGAGCTGGCAGAGAAAATTGCACGGGATAACACCAGACCTTGCGCTGCGTACTCGCTGGACCACCGAGCGGTATAACGTCCCCCAGGCCATTGTCCTTTAATATCTGATTATTCTTGTCTTTGACCTTTTTCGCGTATTCCGTTGATAGGTGATAAATCTTAAGGCAAATACCCTCTACACTGTGTTTCACGGTTTCCGTGAGATGCGGCTGGCATTGACGTTTGAGATGAGCCAGTCTATCTTGAAAGTCGTCGAATGTCGCGCCCACCGTTCGCCTTAGCCATTGAAAGGTATCTTCGGCGTTCCATTTCACCACTTTTCGACTGTTGGCCGTGGCTGATCGGGATTCTATCATTTTCTTGGCAGCCTCGGCGTAACGCGACAATTGTTTTCTCGCGTCACCAGTAAATTTTGGTCTTACAAGTTTTATAGGTATGTCGTTCATCACTTCGCGATACATCGACATCGAGATCTCTGGGAAACACTGGCTCGGTAACAGTGGATCAGAGCCGCAATCTATGACTTTGCGCTCCATCAACCAACGATTAAACGAATCCTTGGGTGCATCGATGGATTCACGAGTGTGACACAACTCTTGATAGCACTGCCGCAACTTTGCTAGTAAACTGCAGCGTAAGGCTTCCGCATCGGGATGAAGGTGTAACAAGTTTGATGGTGCTCTCTCGTAAATTATCACATTTGTTGGTATTTCCAAGTCCCATGGACCCCTATAAGACATTGAGAAAAATCTAATTTCTGCAATACATGACTTGGACTTTGTTGTGTAGTATTTCGCTGATTTGTTTAGAAATTCCATGGTTCTTATGACTTTTAATTAGGCATAGAAATTTACATACGCCAGGACAAATTTCTTCACCACGGGCATGGGATTACCGTCCTCCGACGCTCGTCTCTTTAAGGGTCCTCCTGGTGTACCTGGAGGTATCGGGCCATTTCCAGGCACAGGTGAAGTTCCACAGATACCCAGAGGATCTGTGATCGGATCAAACTGAACCCATCGTATTTAGCAATGTATTAACAATCGTCCCAAAGATATCTATTTAATTAATAAAGCAAATAATACCTGTGGCTTTAGAGAGGGCATTACCCAAAGCGATTCTCCCGTTAATTTATTCCAAAAATAAGGGCGATTTTCTCGTTTGCTCCAGAATTTTTTCCATCCTTGCTGCTGAAGTTCCATTGACAATTCGGCTTCTGGATATCCAACCGCAGGATTTATAACTTGAGAGAGGGGACCCTGTTGCTGTACTTGTGTCACCTCCACGACCATTTGGGGAGGTAGCAACGGACCTTGAATTTTAGAAGGCGACGCGACTGTGATACCCATGGGAGAATTTCCCTCTTGTTGAGGCATCTGATGATGATGATGCATAATGGGTAACGGGGAAGAGGGCTGCGCAGCCAAAATATCCCATGCCGAAGTACTTGCAGCCTCTTGCTTTCCTCCGCTAACTTCATTCATCGCTAACGCTCCGTTTACTATTTTACTTGGCGCTCTGAACGAATCTAAAAATCCAAATCGCAGATTAATCGTCCGTGATACATTCACCGTGTTATGTGGATTCGCGAAAAAAATGGACAGTTTTACAATGATTATGGATGTAACGTAAAAGGCGGGTAAATTGCGATCCAGAAAAAAACGCTTTAGGAAAAGAGCTGTGAAAGGAGTCTTTTTTGTAGAAACTACGTTCAACCTTCGAGCATTTCGCATACGAAACATGACTGGAATAATGCCGGTCAACGATTTAATGCTACGATAAATCGTATTGACACTCGTCCGGCAGTTCAAAGCTTTCGTGACAGTAGCTCGCGGACAACTGTATTTGTTTACATACCAATAGCCCGCGCCACAAAAACCACAAGATATAACGATATATTCAAATTGCGAAGTGCAATAAAGTACGTAGAATTGTTCAGATAACTTACCGGAAACAATTCGATCCTTGATTCAGTGATAATTCATCGTTAATCTTACGATTCATTCATGATTTGTGAAATTTGACGCAACGTACTCCACCCGTGAGACGCCATTTGCTTGAACTGAAGAAAGACGATGTGTGGAAATTGGCGGGGGGACAGAGACGAAGAACGCGGGCATGCGCAGATCTTATTTAGGAACACCGGCGCCCCACCACAAACATTTCGTATTACTATGAAAACTCGCATGTATAATTGTTTTGGCAACGTCGTGAACGTAGCAACTAATCCCAGAGAATTTTCAGAAATTTTCATTGGTCAGAAATTGAAATGACAAACTTCTGATTTGTCACTCTGAGTACCGCGCTCTAACGTAATTCCGATGTGGAGGATGCGTTAATGATAATGTGTCAGTACGGTCTTCCTATCGTAAAGTGTATCGTTCGAAAACGATAGTAAACATCAACTACCCACGTAAGTTTCGTACAATTTTCAATTCATGTAGGAAGAAAGGTTTTTCCGCCGCACGTCGTATAATACGAGGCGTCGTCAGCTTTTTTGACGTCTGTATTGACAAGAGAAAGACGAACTTTATAGATATTTCAAAACAATTAGATAGACGACGATCTCGAACCGGGATATTCGAACAATCCTGGAATAAAAATATGGCATCATTGTCACTTGCATTGTTGCTCTTGACATATTACTGTGGTATTCATGTGTCCGCTAAAAACAAGGATGTCGATCCCACGCAGACACGTGTATGGGGACCTGGATTAAATCCTGAAACTGTTACTATGCGTGCACGGTATTTTTTTCTTCAGTTGTATGACAACGACGGCAAAAAGTAAATATATGACTTTCTCATTGCAGAAATTGCATTAAAAAAAAATACTGCACAGGTTAAATAATGTAACTTATAACTCAATATTTTAGTCTCACAGGATCACCGGGGGATGGAATCGTATCGGCCCAAATCAAAGGCGTGACTGAACACAATCATCCCTGTCATATATGGGTTCAAGTACTTGATTGCAACGATGGCAGTTTTATTATCCGTTATAAGATTCACAACATTTGCTATGATCTTAGCATAAATGTCAAAGTAAAAAATCAAGAAATATTTCATGAAAGATCCGTTTTCAAAGGTAGATTTTCTTAAGTACTTGTTACGGGTCTTCGTTATTTGTTTGGATTAATAATGGTTTTTCAGGTCCCATTTTTGACGAGGAATGCTACTGTCCGGATCTCTCTGTGGATTCTTGGCTAAAAAATTATGAATGTTCTGATAATTATGAACAAATTGAACATGACTTAAAACTCTTTCCTACTGTGGATTTTGGAAAGATCAGAAATGATATTATTAAAGAGTATCACAGGCCTCACAGTGTCAGCATTTGCCACTACGTCGTCAAGAATAATAAAGTAAGAATATTGTTTATTTTATTTTGATAAAATCCTATTAAAGAATTCGATAAAACCAATAATATTTATTTTATCCCACAATTGTCCTAATGAAAGTAAAGTGAAGTATTTATATGTATTTAATTTTTATTATAGCATGTATTCGACTTCTATATAATTAACTCAATTTAGTTGATCCGCTAGATTTACAGGCAATGTTATGGGCAACATGTGGGATTCAAAATATTCATGGACTCTACCCTTTTGTCTCTATCTCGCAAAGTCTTCTTGCCCGATGTGGAATTTTTTATGAATCTTGGTGATTGGCCACTTGTGCCAAAACATAAGCAGCTCTATCCTATATTTTCATGGTGTGGCTCAGATGACACTTATGATATTGTTCTACCAACTTACGATATAACAGAATCATCGATAGAAAATATGGGAAGGTACAGAATTCACAATGTTGTTTCCTTGTTATAAAAAAGTGGAAGCAATAATATACATACATTCTAATACCTTGGACCTTAACTTCGATAATAGAGTGATGTTGGACATGCTATCGGTCCAAGGAAACACAAAGGTCCCATGGGAAAAGAAGATTGAAAAAGTATTTTGGCGAGGACGAGATGCTCGTCGAGAACGTCTTGATCTCATAGACATAGCGAGAAAAAATCCTGATCTCTTCAATGCGTCAATCACAAATTTCTTCTTCTTCAAGGAAGAAGCTGAGAAATATGGCCCGGGTGAGCGACATGTATCTTTATTTAATTTCTTTCAGGTAAGAGATTCACATCTGAATTAAAAAGAAAATCTATTTTCTGATGACAAAATTATGAATAACATAATTTGTAATCTGATAAATTTTTCGTTTGCAGTACAAGTATCAATTGAATATTGACGGAACTGTAGCAGCTTATCGTTTTCCATACTTACTGGCCGGTGATTCACTCGTTTTTAAGCAAAACTCAAAGTATTATGAGCATTGGTACAGACATGCTATTCCTGGAGAACATTACATTCCAGTAAACCACAATCTCTCAGATTTGGTGGCTCAAATCTTGTGGGCCAAGGAAAATGATGAAGAGGCTCGAAAAATTGCCAAAGCTGGCCGTAATTTAATGAGAGACATGACGCTTCCACGAGACATTCTTTGTTATCACGTATTTCTTTTACGAGTAAGTCAATCGATCTTACTTTTTACTTCTTGATTTTTCATCGTTGATATTTTCAGGAATGGAGTAAACGTCTCAGCTCAAAAGTCGAAGTGTTAGATGGAATGGAGGAAGTTGCACAAACCGAAAATTCCTGCAAATGTGACAAAATTCTCGAGACTGAATCGAATTTCAATGACGAGCTGTAATAATCAAATTATTAGTTAGGAGGCAAAATGAACTGGATGACTCAAAGAACTACCAAATTAAATGAATGCATGTGTATATTTATTTGCCATTTTTTTCTTCGTTCACACATGTGTGATTTATCGTAACGATTCACTCGCATATCTCACTAAGTCCGTTGTGGCTATTCAGATCTGCATTCCCATGATCCTACAATTCATTCGAAACGAAGCAAAAAAAGAAATACTCTTTGCAACTCAAAGAACTTCGTTGATTCGTTGTGACAAAACGGTAACGCAGAACAAAAAATTCCTATAAAATTACTCAATTAACAATTCAAATTTCTTCCCTTTCACACTTTCTTGATTGTTTTGTTTTTTCTGTAAATGATTAGAAAATGTACAAAAACTATAAAGGCCTGAGCAAAAAATGTTCGGGATTAAAAAATGCACAATAAATATAAATCACATATTTTAAACAATGATTACGCGAAGATCGTGTGGGAATGTAGACGCTAAAAATTGATTTACGATGTATAAACATCAATTTCTCACAAGGAGGAATGCAATCGTGCGAAAGCTCACGATTGCACAAACGATATCTCTATAGAGATACTTTTTGTCCTCCACTGAAATTCCGGACACGATGAACGTAAAAAAATACGGCCACCGTACATTACGTGTCCATAAAGAACCAATCCTTGAGTATGTTTCTTAGACTCGGAAAAAAAAAATCCAATCTATCGTTAAACCTTAGGACGCTAGAATTCTTAACATTACGACGATAATAAGAAAACTACCGAGTATGGCTCGTCAAGAAGATCGATTTAGCTATTCGCGCATCACTTTGGAGTACGAAAAAGCGTATCCTGAAAAAAGCGTGATGCTTGAGCAGCATTTCCATACTATACACCAAAATAAAGTATTTTTCACAGTTGGAAAAAATACGCTTGACGGTCCTGCAGGACGCAAAAGCAGAAAAATGTATTCGAGATTGTTATTAATAATTGAGTCGTTCTTTAGTGCCATAAACATATCCATTTTTTTCCCATAACTCACTAGTCTCTCTAGCAACTTCATCCCTCCTTGGGTTGCAAAAGACAAGTGGATTACTCAGAAAAAGTTGTCTAGAGATCGTTTGGGCAACCAATTGCGTTCTGTTAGTTAATTTTTATTTTCAAACTACCGTTTACGTGCGACTCATGAAGTCTTTAAGTGAAGCGAGCATTGACAATATTAGTGTTGAGAATTCTCTTTGATAAGACCATTACTTTTTGGAGTCTTGACCCAAAGTGACAAAAACAAGAATGCTTTGGTAATGATACCTAAGATCAATAGTTTCTAAGGTATACATTTTTGCATGTTGGTTTCGTTCTTGCACAATTCATGTATTTACACAATTCATACCGAAAGCTTTTCTTTGGAAGCTTCGCCAAAGCCTCAGAAAAATATCAGAGTCAAAGAAATTTCGTTTGTTCGAGTTGCTTATACTTTCTGTATACTTTTACAATGTATAATTATTTCTGGACGACCATGTATGTTTGTTATTAATGTACAAGAAAGTTTAAGCAAAAAAAACAAACGATAATGTTGAACGCTCGCTTCGCTCTTTATAAAATCTGTGATAACAAATTTTGTATTAGGACGTGACTATGCTTTAAAGAGATATGAACATAGTCAACGGTACGTGAAACGTAAAATACGTCGAATAAATTAACTCATTGTTTGCAAAGATCAGAACTGGATCTATCAATTTTTCAATTCTGTAGAACCTCTTTCGTTTCGAAGGTTTAGCGCATATCTAAGGAGAATATGCAGCAAGTTATCAACCAGAATTTTATATTCTCTTTAATGAAAAAATAGTTACTAGAACGCAATTGGTTTTATCAACGATTTGAATCGTCTTAGCCATCAGTACCGCGATTTTTTTGTCAAAGCTGATTGGACTCGTAATGACACGTTGTTTCACTGAGGTGGGGGTTGATAACCACCGTATCCACCGTATTGATTGGGCGGAGGTGGTCCTTGTGGACCAGATGGAGGTGGCATGTGTCCACCAGGAGGACGTGGTGGATACTGGGGATATCCCTGTCCAGCTGGTGGAGGTGGATAGTTTTGTGGAGGATACTGAGGATGTCCATAATGCTGTCCACCCTGTGGCGGATGCGGCGAGTAGACTTGAGGCTGTCCACCTGGTGTTGGTGGTACATAAGTCTGCGTTGTTGCCGGATGAGACTGGGGAGGTCCATATCCACTTTGAGGCTGCGGTGGACCCGGAGGAGGTCCGGTTGGACCTTGTGGTGGTCCAGAAGGTGGTTGGAAGCCACTGGGTGCAGGACTTGGCGATTGCTGTTGCTGTTGAGCTTGCGGCGGGGTCTGCGACTGTTGCTGCGACTGCTGGGCAGCTTGATGAGGTGACTGATGCGGAGGAGGCTGATGAGAACCTTGATGCGAGGCTTGATGAGGTCCTTGATGGGGTGGATGCGGGTTCTGATGAGGCGATTGATGAGACGGTGGATGCGAGCTCTGATGAACCGGATATCCAGATTGCGGCGGTCCTGGTTGAGCATAACTCGAAGCTCCCTGCGAAGACGGCGGTGGTCCTCCGCTACTAGGAGGATAAGTTTGAGTCGAGGCTGATGGTGTACTCGTAGGTTGACTGCTCTGAGCGTACGTGCTAGCACCGCTTGCTGCGGTTGAGCTGAAAGGTGGTGATGTTGAACTTCCACCGTATTGGGTCGGGCCTCCAGGTCCTTGGCTTGGTTGACTTACGTAGTTCGGACCTGGACCGCTAGATTGTTGAGAGGGAGGAGCACCTGGTTGAGCAGCGTTCGCGCTCGGTGGGGGAGGATAGTTTTGAGCTGGGACGTTGTTCGGGTAGCCCTGGGAAGACGGCGGTGGGTAAGTTCCCGATTGGTTGGCGCTATATGCGTTTTGAGGAGGTCCTGCTTGCGAAGGAGGCTGATAGTTTGGCTGAGGACTTGGACTTCCATATACCTGGCCAGGTGCTTGCTGCTGAGAGTTAGGGGGGAATGACTGCTGTGCTGCATTTGGTGGAGGGTAGCCCTGTTGATTCGGTGGTGGTGGACCATAGCCCGCGGGAGGCTGACTTCCTCCCTGAGGTGGATATCCTCCGGGCTGAGGACCGTAACTATTTACCGTTGTTGGCGGACCATATCCCGATGGCTGATTCGATGTTGGGTACCCTTGTTGTTGGGATGCATTTGGAGGACCGTACTGATTCGGTTGGCCAGGCGTGTACGCTGAACCTTGTGGTCCTTGATAATTCGCACCTGGACTTTGATTGCTGTAAGCGGATGGATAACCTGGCTGAGACGGCTGTTGCGGATAACCCTGAGGACCTCCTCTATATTGTTGAGGTCCTGGACCGGCTGTAGGACCTTCGATAAATAGAAGATATAGTGAGTTTATAATCCAGGAGAAACACTTCGATTTTCGTGCTTCGCGTGGCTCCTAAATTGTTAAAATTTTCAAGAAATAGATGAAAACAATGAACTGCGTAATCGGTATGTCAATTTCATGTAGATAATCAACGATCTCAGACAAATAAATGATTACACTGTTTGTTGTCGACTTAATTAGTTTACATAGCATTAATTGAGGCAATACAAAATTATCCTAATAAACACATTTGTCGCATACGGTTTATAGGAGGTCCTTGGCTAGGCATAACTGGTCCTCTGTAACCTCCCTGACCCATTGGCTGACCCTGTGGAAAACCAGCCATGGGCAAAGGCTGTTGCGTATTGGGTGGCATGTCGCTACCAGGTCCAGCTGGTACAGCCGGGTTGCTAGGGGGTCCCTGAGGTCCCATCATACTATGCTGAGGTCCATTGGCCATACCTTGCATCCCTTGAGGCGCCTGTATAAACATTTTATAATAAAACTAAGATATTTACATTTTCATAACACAGCTTTTCATTATAATTTCTTACAGGAAGCAGGGCTTGAATATTCTGATTAGCATCTGCTATGGATGCCAGGTAGACTAAGTTTCGATGTAATATTTGCTGGTACCTACAAAATATAAATGAAAAGTAACAAAGAATCTCATTACCTAGTAAGAAAATGATCGAACAAAAGATAAAAGTTCAACAAACTCACTGCATACATTCCTGGGGTTTTCCTTTGCTCTGACATTCCTGAATGCTCTGTATCAGGTGGCTGTTTTCATCGAGCATCTAAAAAAAGATAGGAGTAATATTTTTGGAGCATTATTTTTTTTCAACAATATTTTTTATTTGAAGATTTAGTGAATCTCAAGAAGCTATATCAATAGGAGCAATGGTGTTAGTATCGTCACAGTCGCTATTGCACTATTCACTATGCAACTATAGCAAAAAAAAAAATACATGTCTCGGGAGAAGCGACGGAAAATGCTTTCATACCTTCTGTATCTGAGCAGGATTCGGCGGCCTGGCTCGTTGAGCAAACGTCACCGACATCCTTGCTTTTATCCTCGATAAATTTTCGTCAAGGGAACCAGCGTCGACGTAGCACAGATTTATAAAATTTTCTTTCGAAAAAATAACAACAAAAACCACACGGCCAGAGTGCAGTTCTACCTAACGACGGCGATGTCGCAGGTTTGATTTTTTCAAATCGATATCACGCATAGCATTCGTGCGAGAAAATATGGAGAGCGGCGTTTCATCCGGCTCTTTTTCACTCGATGGCAGAAATAAAAAAAAAAGTACGATTAATGAAGTTTTTCGAGAACTACCGATTTCGTTGATTGCGAACAGTAAGCACGGGTTTCGTCGAGCATTCGATTGTAGACACGGACTACGAAGAAAAATGCGCCGCAAAAATAACGAGCGGAGAAGAGTATTTTACATGCACAAGACTACGCTATGTAGTGGCAGAGTGGAAGGGCCATTTGGAGCCATATACAAAATCCCAGGGGCTGGGGATGCGAGCGCTGTGCCGCGGAGTGCTACAGAACTTGTCATGATTAATTGGAGGGGGAAACCGGTCCTCATGCAAACGGGCCTTGAAATTGAACCGCATCCGGTATAATCGAAGACGAGCAGGAAAATACGCAATGCTCGGGTAAAAGTTAAAACCTCGAGAGAGTTGTCCCGCCAGGGTAATATTTGAGCGGTGAGGCTGCGAGACCGGACAGTGATTTTCCGTGCAATACGAATATCATATTTGTAATCTCGTTTCGTTTCCAATTTGTTGGTTAGAATCGCGATCAACTGGATTGTCAAGTTTTTTCGTCTTGCAACGTATAAATTGCAAGAAACCAAAATTAAAAATGTGATATTCGTGTTGTAAGGAAAATTTCTGATTCTGTAATGAAAAAATAAAGGCTTTGTGAACAAAAAGAAAATTTCATAACCTCCCGAATTATCCCAAATGACGAAATTAAATTATGAATCGACACTCGACGAGAGTGAAATTTTTTTTTGTCTTAAAAGACTTTATGAGGGGTTGGAGAAATTAAAGTGTATAGAATGTATAAGATATATCATTTTTGGTTATATATGCTGGTTCTGCGTGCGGACTTTGGGTAAATTTGCTTGTAACGATCTCAACAGATCTCAAGCCATTCAAGCGACTTACCATCACGATTAACGCTTACGAGCGTATGATATAGATATGTCTCATCATTGCATACATATATGTACTGGGTGGGCAGGGCAAGGATGTAATTCGCTCCCTACTACCTCAGTCGTAAAAACACTCGAGCAGTGTGTACCACGGTCTTACATACAGGTCTTGCAACTCTCAGGAGTGGGGGTGACTCGCTTGTTGAAGCAGTTTTTGGAAGTTCACGGTTTGGCCACATGCAACACTACAATCAAGTGCCGATTGGGTTGCGCAAGCGCACTATTAACTTGACTAGCAAAAAATAAAAACAATATTATTGTCGGTAAATCTTGAAGATTATTAAATTAAATATCGCACAACATTAATATGAGCCGAGAAAATGTTGAACGTAAATGGAGAAAAAAATCGCACAGAGCCAACGAAAACGATGATTATGAGGTTATGTCATGTCGACACTCGATAGCAGCGCTCCAGGTGGCGATAGAGAGAACTCGATTTTTCTGCTTCAATATGCGAGTCACTTTAGCCTTCCCCCACTCCCGAAAGTTGCAATACCTGTATGTAAGACCGTGGTGTGTACGGACCGCTAGTATATACATATATACATTTTGGCATACATATACCTACCAGCGATCAGGAGGAGGATCAGCAACGGTTGACAAACGTTGAAACCTCGACTGTTGGTTCTGCAATATTTGTGCGACAAAAGGGTGAAGTAGTTATACCCACGTTAATTTGGCCGTATGCTATCGTATTCATATCAAAGCCAAATTTTTCTTTCATAACATATTATGATTTTGCTGGTAGGGCCAACTTCGTGTCAACGGCACGAAAATACCTATAGTTAATTCGTTGGCCGCTCAGATGTCGCTCTGCCGGATCAACTGTCGAAGTTTCAACTTTTACCCAACCGTTGCGGATCTCTCTGTTCATCTTTAGAGCGGCGGTCTATAGTTTCTAAGCTGTTACGTTCAAAGTTTAAATCAACTGAAATAAAATTTAATATATCATCGAATTTAGCCACAAATGCTAAATATTGTTTAGAACGAAATAATCATGAAGCTCGCGTCGGACCCTAAGGATGTACAGGTAATACATCGTTTTTCATTAAATTTTCATTCACACAAAGTGCCGGTTTGGTTAAACCGTTTATTATTTTCATTCGATGTGAATATTTTTTGTACTATTTCATACAATTTAACCGTTTGCATATCTATGTACGTTTTACAGGAATTTCAATTCAAGCAGTCGAGCACACGACAAATATGCGATGGCTTCAAGACCATTCCTACGGCATGTAATCTTGTAGCAACCGATGGAAAAAGAGGGTTACTTTATATAGGACATGAGAATAAAATCACAGTATTAAGATGCAACGGTCAAACCGTTGACGAATGGAAGTTCGTGCACGAGGTCCCAAGTCCTGTATCTCGCATAGCTTTAAGCTCTGATTATGAGTACGTTTCCATAACATTTAGCAAAGCCACAGCAAGAATTTACAATGCTGCGTCACTCACAAAAAACGTGAGTTGTGTACACTTATGTAATTAGAGTAAGGAAAATTGTGCAATCGAAGGTATTATATTTTATAATGTTTTCAGAGTCTAGAGTTGCTGCATGAAATACAGCTCTCTTCGTCAAGTGGTGATGTATTTGCATATGATTTGAAATGGAATCCTGCAGTGCCAAGAGCATTTTGTACTGTAGCCAGTGACCATACTATTGGTAGTTTCGTGGTAAAGACAGAACAAAAAACAACAGTTGGATTGGTAGCAATGGAAAAGATGGAGGGCCATGAAATTCTTTGTGTGGCTTTTAGCCCAAAAGGAAAGCAAATTGTCGTAGGGTGCAAGAATGGAAACATTATACAACTAAAACAAGATTTAAAGATAGCAAGAACAATTGCTGGTCCATCGCCAAGTGTCGGTGGAGCAATTGCCATTCTGTGGATCAGTAATTATCAATTTTGTGCAACGTATCAAGATCTCACTGACCGTTCGATCAAAGTTCTCATAGTCGATGCTCCAAAGGGCGAGACGAGAGGTATTTTCACATGCTATGATGATATTACGTATGGCATGCCAGAAGCTGAAACAGAACCAAGTTATTCACGATATTATTTGGATCACGTTGCCGAATGGGGATTGATCATCGCGGCTAGTAGTAGCAGCACAGAAGTTGCTGTACTCGGGTGTCAAAGTAATGGGAATACATGGGAACAGTGGCAATTGATTGACAGTGGCAGAGCACAACTTCCTCTTATTCGTACGACTGAGAGTTATCCCATTGGTATGACCATTGACAAATCATCTGATACAAAATTAGCTCTGAACCCAGAGAATACACTTCCACATCCCGTGCCAGTGCTTCATATTTTTGGTACATCCGGTCAGTTGATCAGCTTTCACATGGTGAATCTTACACCAAATTGTCCTTCGCTGTGCACACCTCCCACAGAAATTATATCAGCTGTACAGACTTCCACATCACGACCAAGTTTGTTGCCTTCTGAGATATCTTTCAATTTGAATACTGCAGCTACGAGTACGCCCCGACCAAAACAACCGGAAATATTAGCCGAGAGACCAAAGATTTTAACTTCAACAACTTTGTTTAGTGAGCCTACAAGAGTTCCCACTCTTGCACCCATCCAGCAGCAGGAACAGGAGAAGCAGCAACAACAGCGGCTGCAACAGCAACAACTGCAACAGCAACAACTGCAACAGCAACAACTGCAACAACTGCAACACCAACAGCAACAACAGCTTCAACAACAGCAGCAGCAACAACAACCCCAACAACAACAACAAGCAATTGAATTAAAAATTCCAAAAACACGTCCAGAAAAACTTGAGTCTCCACAAGGAAAAATCGAACCACGATTAACTCCCATAAAGGAGCCAACACAACCTGAGAGAGCAGCAGTAGATGAAAGCTTGTGTCTTCGTGTTTATTTGGAAGAGCAAATGTTGTTCGAGAAAGAGCTGAGAGTTAAGTTGGAGCCCCAGACTTGGGAATGTGGTACGGAAGAGGAGCAAAGGAAACTCGTCACACAAACCGCTGTAATCGATGAGTTTCTTCGTGATTTACGCGAAACGACCAACAGTCTGTCAAGCGATATAGCCTACTTGAAAGCTCTGCTTTTGCAGTCTTTTGCCTGGCTCGAAGAAACAAAATCCAAGAATTCTGCGAATTCCAACGACAATCCACGCGATCGAACCGATAGAAATAAAATTAAGAGCCTAGAAACATTGTTCTTCTATGCTCAGTCGCAGCTCGTTCAAGCTACAAAAGCCCTCGACATGGAATGGACCGAGCAAGAGTCGCGTGAAAAACTGAAGTTCAAGATCCCGAACTCGGAATTTATTTATCAGAGTCTTAAAAAGCATTCGGACATAATAGCTAAACAGAAGAGTATGTTGGAGGAGCAAACGAGAAAATGGAAGGCCATCACACGAGGCACCAGATCTATGGGACTTGATAGATCGATGGCAAAGATGAGCCTTTCGTCGATGTCTTCAAGTGGAAAGACCTCTGATGGCGGAGCAATTGAATTGCGATGTAAAGCTATCGAGCGTAATACCCGAAGTTTTAGCATCGAGAAACAGCTCAAACTACGAGATATTCTCCTCGAGACAACACCCCGAGTTATCAAGGCTATTAACCCTTCGCCAATACAAGATAGACTGGAAGCGACTCTTTCGTCCTTGGCTTCGCTGACACCAGGCACAAATGTGACGAAATCTAGAACCAGTCGAGCGTCCCTCGAACGGCAGATCAAAAATGAACAACCCATCTCAAAACCTCCGCAGCAAAGTCCATTGGCCTCGTTGAACAGTATAGTGGCCAAATTCGGATCACCGTCTACCGGAGAAACAGCGATTCAAAGCAAGAACCAGAGCAAGGTATCTTCCATCTCTAATGCCACACCGCTTTTCAG
Organism: Netelia fuscicornis; assembly: GCA_946811545.1. Classification (NCBI taxonomy): domain Eukaryota; kingdom Metazoa; phylum Arthropoda; class Insecta; order Hymenoptera; family Ichneumonidae; genus Netelia; species Netelia fuscicornis. The sequence goes on along the minus strand of OX328011.1, from coordinate 5,569,170 downwards.
TCCCAATGCGCCACAGCTCGATAAGAAACAGTCTGCGAGTACACTAACCATACAGGCAAAGCCTAAGCAAAGTATAACAGCGCCACTGAATCAGCCAAGCTTCGCATCTCAGATGCCATCGAATCCACGCACTCATGTATTTTCTGATATACATTCTCTGAGTTTCGGAGCAACGGAGCAACAAAAGTTACAGGAACCATCTGCAACGATCTCGAGCGACGCTTTCTCAAAAGGTATAAAATTGTCCACATCTCCATTTGCCTACAAGGAAAATTTACCCATTGCTGCCTCAACGTTCTTTCAAGATATCTCTGCAAAACCAGTGGCTTCATCTCCTGGAATAACATTAACGAAAAACGATCCTCAGAATGTGACGTCGACTTCAGCATCGAGCCTAACGTTTTCAGGAATACCCAAGTCAACAACGATTCAACAAGTTCCTCGCGAGCCCGTCACGAGTTTCTTGAGTTCGTCTCAAGCCACGAAGAGCAGTATGATCGAGGCCGCAACACCAACTCCTGGAGCTCAAAGCTTTTCGTTTGTCTCGAGTTCTATCGAAGCGCCAGCATTTTCCTTCGCGCTCAAAGACAACTCACAACCGGCTCAAACATTACCACAAAGCTCCTCCGAACTTCCAGGAATTTTCGACTTCGATCTTGCCTCGATCGGTAGTCAACCGACCGCAAAATATTCAATGCCTGGATCTTCGATTAACTTCGGCGACACCTCATCCTTGGCGAGTACTCCAAGTATAGTTTCTATTCAGTCGTCATCGTCACAGCAGTCTGTTACACGATCACCAGAATCATCGAATCCTCCACAAGTGGGAAATGTTGTTAGCAACGCACCAATCAGTTCATCCACGACCTCAACTATTTTCAGCAAAACTCCTTTGAGCGCTGCCAATGCTTCAATCTTCGGTGGTGGAACTGCAACGACTGGACCTGCGACAAGCACACCTGGAGGCGGTTCTTCTTCTTCTGTTTTGGGTACTTCTATCTTTGGAGGAATGTCCGCTGCGAGTCCAGGTTTGTCATCGAACTTCGCTGGTGGTCAGATGAATCCCACCTTCAGTAGCAATACGGCTTCTACGCCAGGTTTTGGAACTCTCCTTGAAGCAACGGAAGCAGCGAATCAAAAATCTGCCACGGAAACAGCCGGTACAACAGGCTTTGGGAAATCACCTCTTAATTTCTCGAATACGACTGGCGGTGGATTACTCGGCACTCCATTGACCACGTTGAATTTCGGAACGGCGGTAGCAAGTACTGCGAAACCCGCTACATCTTCCAGTAGCTTGTTTGCAGGAACAACAGGAACTTCCTCCAACAATTCTGTATTTGAAAATATCTCTGGAACGACTCCATCTCAGACAATATTCGGAGGTGGAGCTAGCAATCCTGTGGCACCTTCGGCATTTGAGGGTAACTTCTCAATTTTCGGTGGTGGTATGGCTAGTCCCATATCGGCTTTTGGTGGTAACGCCACTCAGACATCAAGTCCTCCCGCTGCGACCGGTGCACCTCAAGCAACTTCTGCGTTTGGGCAAAGTCCTGGTTTCGGCGCTAAACCTATTTTTGGTGGTCAACCTTCTGTTTTTGGAGCTGCCAAACCTGATTTCCCGAATCCCTTTGGAGGCTCAACATTCGGAGCTGCTGCAGTTCCTACGGGTACTTTTTTTGTTTCCAAATAATTTCATTTGAAGAGAAACAATATTTTACTTCTCATAAGCTGAAGTACTTAGAAAAATCTTGTTAAAACTTGGAAAATCGCAAAATGAGAGTCAAGTAATTATTCTCTAAACAGGATTCAGCAGCCCACCCGCCATGGGAGGTAGCCCACCATCGGGCACTGCCTCGATGCAAAAGGTCTTTGGTAATCCCACAGGCCCCACCATCTTCGAATCTCTGGCAGGGCAGACTGGTGGATTGGATTTTGGTAGCTTAGCACAAAAGACACCAGAACCTAGCCAGAAGCCTCCGGCATTCTCCGGGTGAGTGATAGTTAGCACAAGTAAATCCATGAGTAACATTATAAATATAACACCCTCTAAAATTTTCAGTGGAAGCTCGTTTTCTAGCTGGCGATAATCTATGCACGAGCACATCAGGTGAGCTCGCAAAGACATCCTCGTGTCGTGAATGGCATCATCGTCCGACGTACCCGATCTTTTTCACGACAAAAACGAATTGCCCCGATCAAGATTGTTTACCTTATTGTTTTTAAACGAATGAACATAGAAGATATTTTGAAGATCGTGTTTCGTCTTTGTATTCCGTATTCAAAACCTGTTACAGTTTTTAAAAAGCGTACTATACAATATACACACCAGGGTAAAGAACCCTGAGATTGAAGTTAAATGCCTCGTTTAATCGGTTTTGGTGCGATTGAGACTTTCGTAGGTTTGCTTAAATCTATGATGCAGGGATCGTCCGTGGGCGAGTGATTTGTCGACGGTACCAGAAGGGCAATTGATATCTCAACGCTGCATGCTTCCATCCATACTTGATGCGAGAGTAGAACAATGGTCCTAAGTCTGTAATCCATGCTATCCGTAGTTTGAGGACGTAAATCAGATTTACGTGGCAACAAGAGTTGTACTTGTTGATCGGGGTGTCTGATCTTAATGCGAAGAGTGCTAGGATCTCGGAGATTGAGAATCTTCGCTGTAACTGGAATGCCGAGCAGAAGTCCACCGGTAAATTTGAGTGCGGCGTCAGCATCGCCACGAGGTTCCTCGATAACTGCTCGACATAGACGTGTAGAAGCGGATGGTCTGGGGAGTCGTTCCTCGCCTGCTGCAGGAACTGCTGTGAGAAGAGGTAGAAGTAGACGAGACAATGATCCGGGTTTCGCTTCGCCGAGAGAAGGTATTTGAAGGAGAGCTCTCGAGAAAGGTGGAAGATTCGAAGGATCGTCTGGCAGAGCATCGGCTTCGGCTAGGAAATGTCTAGCTAGTGGCAAGGCACTACCCGTTGCGCTCTTAGTAATCCTTATCAATTCCACCGCTAGTGCTTTGAGCCACACATCGTTCGCCAGAGCTATCTCCGTTTCATCGAGCCCTGTAAATAGTCGCTGCAATCTGCAAGAAAAAAACGTAGAAATATTACATTCGTTTTCCTGATTGATATTCGTACATTACGTTTGAAGGATATTCATAGATTACTGATCAACGTGACGTACTTTTGTGCATGTCTTAGAAGAACAGCAATGTTGCTCGTGGAGTTCGGGGAGAAGCTTGAAATTACTACGTTCTGTTGATTTTCGGATATCTCCTTGATGACGGTCCTGAGCAATAGAAGACAACGAATGTAGAGAGCGGTAAAATGCGCCGCTCCTTCCATTCTTCGATCCATCTGAGCTAAACGATCGAGATCGATCGCAGCAGCTTCTAAAAGTTGAGCATGAACTCTTCCGCCGGGTCGAGCTGCTTCGACACCGGTAACCATACGTTCGAGAAATTCACGACCTCTACGATCCCTCGTTTCCTCATCGTCATGCCGCTCCTTTCTTAATCCCGGACCGTTAACCAGTGCGGGCCTCAAACGTGGCACTAAGTGTGGCATTGTGTCACGTAAATAATGATAATGCTTTGCCGCATGTTCGGAGAAAAGTGCGTGCATGCTTGGACAATGCAGAGCTGCGTTGAAAATGAGAACCAGAACGCTGGCGTAAGATGGTTCGTCGACGTCTGGCTCGGGAGTATCGAAAAATGGATGACGGCCGAGGAGTTGAGGCACGAGCGGTAGAGTCAAATAAGGATGAGATGCTCCGAGTGCTGCCAAACAACTTCTTATACTATCTTTATCCTGAGGATAACGTGTCAAATTGTCGATTAATCGATTCACGCACATGTGCAGACAATTACGCGTTGCAAGGCGACTGGCGGCGAGGGTTGCATGTAGTCCTTCTCTGACTTCATCAGAAAAATCCTCGAGAGCACAGAGAATAGTCTCTAGCTGATCCTCTTGCAGTGTGACACTTGCGGACATTTTTCTCAACGACTCGATTGCTCGTATCCGTACATCTTGTATCTCGTCGTTGAACATGTCGACCATGAAGTCCAGAGATATTCTCGCTATACTGGGTTGTGCGAGCGACAATTTGCAGAGGGCTTCTACAGCAGCGGTTCTAACTTCGAGAAATTCATCCTCGAGACCGTGAATAAAAGCTCCGCAAGAACCACTACGTTCCTCTATTTCTGAACCCTCGTCTTCTACTCTTTTTTGCTTCTTGTCAAGGGCCTGTTCGATGTATCTACGCGAGACAGATTTCATCTCGCCCAGTAATGACATTACGGAGGCTCTGACACGTGGCGAAAGATCTCCCATTAGACCGCACATTTTCGAGAAAGCGCAATCGATCATTCTTATATCTTCACCATCTGCTCCGACGATGATGTTGTCGGGATATTCGTTACCCAATATCCATATCAAACGAAGAACTGCGCGTCTCACAATCTCATAATCGTCACGTACCGCGCTGCAAGCTTCGTTGAAAAAATTTGGTGGAAGCCTGCAGCCTCGCTGCGAATGCAGTTCAGCCATAGTCTCGAAAGCTGCGGCTCGGACTCTTGGATCCTGCGATCTGGCATAATTCCCCACAAGCACAAGAGTCTCTTCAGCTGCATTTGAGGATAAGTAACGACCGATTATCGCTAAACAACGTGTCTGAACCCCGTGCCAAGTGTCAGGCAGATGCTCGCGAGCAATTTTTAAAACAGCCATTCTGTAAATTGAAACGATTATTTTATGTTCTTATATGATTTTTGTGCTATTCTGTTTCATACCTATTATTATCTCCCAACTTGAGTAAAGTAGCTAATCCTTGACTCTTCACTCTGTGAGACTCTTCGTTTTTCAACAATTTTGTAGTCTCATCGACAATTCTTATCTTTTCAGAAGAATCTTCCGTTATCTCACCCAGCTCTGCCAGTACCCATAGAATTTTAGCTCTAACAGCAGCTTCGGATTCTACAGAGAATCTTTCAACCAACTTTGTCACAGCGGTTGGCACATCTTCCGATGCCATACGAGCGAGCGTATCTGATATCCGTACCAGCAATTGCAGAGTATCATTGCCACCTTTGCATTTCTCAAGGCATTCGATAAATGCAAGAGCAGAACTGCCATCGCTACCACCAGGTCTGGCACCTCCGCTCGATGGGAGTCGCAATAAACGTTGTCTCTTCGAAGGAGGTTCGTTCAGAACCTGAGAATAAAGAGGGATTAGTCAAGATATTCGATACCGTTACGAATATTTGATAAATGTTCACTTACCTGTGTTTGACTAAATTCTGCCAAAACTCGTTTTTTTATTAAGGCCATTGTTACGGCTTCGTCTCTTATTTACTATAATATCTCATAATACAGTAAGATGACAAGACAACCGATACAACTGTTTTCTTATAAAACGTTGTAGTCGATTTGGAGGTTATGGCCAGCAGAATCCAATAATTACGTTTTTCGATAATAAAAGAGTGCGTAAGGTCTACGATGATATTATGCAAAAATACAGTACTCGAGAACAATTGACCAAAATTCAATTCATTCTAACCCAACTTTCTAAAAGTCATCATTAATGTAATCATCAACAATCGACATCCGCCATTGATGCGAAGCGAGGCGACGTACTACTACGTCGAGCTTCGATTGTTCCGAAATCAAATTATAAACAACATTGAAAATACTTATTGACGCTATGAACTTTCGATGCTCATTTAAAAATCATATTTTTTGCGAAAATTGATTTCTCAGATGAATATAATAACGATAAAACAGCGAGGTCGTTTCATCCGCGATTAAATACTTATGCAAATGAGATGCGCCGTACGTCGTGGGAATTGAACCGTGTGTGAGCATGTATGTGTTTGACGCAACGAGAGCGGGACGCGCCTTTCTCTGTCAAAAACAGCTGACCGCGATGACAAAAACTGGCAATTCTCGAACAGTACGAGCAAGTGTCTTCGATAGTGCGTAAAATGGCATCGAGTACAGGCAAATTGGCCTTAATTATAATTCGATAAGTAATGGTAGAATTCATTGTCTCGTTAAAAGTTACTCCTGAACATCAAATTTACGGCGAGGCTGCGAAGCCAAAATGGCTGCTGAGATCAATAGAGAAGGATACCGTTTACCACGGAAACATAACAGAGTGTCCGGCAAAATAGGGCACAACATGGGATATTGCCCGATGCGAATGCCGCGTTGTGATAAAATGTGAATTACATATTATGTTGGATTATCCAGCATTAAATCGTAAAGAGATTGACGAGGCTCCGTTATTCCGTATTGATGATTAGCCATGCGTAAATACCGAGAGCCCGTACCCACTTACATCGATGAGGGAATATAAGAGAAATTAAACGATTAAAATTTTTTAGATGAATTAATTACAAAGTATACAATAAATAAATATGTGGTAGCTCGTTCACGCTATTTTGTGATAACGTTTAGCAAAACACCGTACGTTTAAAGAGTTCCTAGTTTTTTTTTAAATTGCAATATAGCTTCGACGTGAGCCAACTGGCTCTAATTTTCGCTACCAAAAGTATTGTTTTGTATATGTTTTGAGGATAGTAACATATCGTGGAAAAAGTTGAATATTTCTTCGAAAAGGAAACCGTTGTCGGTTTCCAATTATTGCACTTCTTTAATATGGATTTTCTTGCGACATTATTTTTTGCTTTGGTTATATTTGCGTGTGGTGTAATATGCTCTCTGGCTGTGGAATTTTACATTCTCAAGAGGTATTTGGAAACGGCTCCCGAGGCAAGTCCTCCGGACAAGCCAAAACCTCATGGAAAGGCAGTGTTGCCGGAGGAGCTTGTGGAGAAGATGAAAGAGGAAAAGTCGAGCCCACTGAGGCAAAATCTCTCGCAGGGAAACGAGAATTTAGCGATCAATTTGACGCTTCAATTTCTCTTCAACGAATTGAGAAATGCCGAGAGAGTGAGACTATGGTTGTATAGGAAATTAAACAATGAGTTCAGGGAACTCTTGACTCAAACTACCACAGGAAGATTATTCGACAGTGTTCAACTAAGAGATTTGCATCTGGGAACACAATTCCCAACGATAAAAGGCCTTGAAGTTGCAGATTCGAAAATTGATCCTGATACAGGATTGCTCGAGACTCTGGACTTATCTCTGGATTTGCATTATTCAGGAAATTTCCAGCTGTCGATCGATGTGAAAATGTTATTGGGAAAGACGGCGTACTTGGCTCTGCAGGGTCTGCTATATTCCTTATGTTGCAAATTCTAAAACCTCAACCATCATAGCTAGATTCTGATAAATGAGCTAATTTTTGTCTTTTTGCAGTTAAGCGGGTAACAGGAAGAGCGAGGCTGCAGTTTACCCGTGTTCCATACACGCACTGGTCTCTGAGTTTTTATTCGGAGCCTATTCTTGAGCTGGAGGTGCAATCGCAATTTCAGGGAAGACAACTTCAACCGCAGATTGTATCGTTGATAACTGGACAAATACGTCGGGCTATAAGAAGAAAACACACTCTACCACGTTATAAAATGCGCTATAAACCTTTCTTTCGTCGTCTCAATGATGAGGACATTGATTTATCAGAGGTGAGTTAACTGCGCTACTTTTATATTTACTTATCCATGTGCTTTAATTAAAACATTTCTTTCCCTACGTTATATTTTACTCAGGTTGCATCCACCCAACTAACACCCGGTTTGCTAGAAGTAATTCTGGTAGAAGTGAGTCGATTGAATCTGGGACACAGCGGTCTCCCGGTCGAGGATCTCTCGCAGATCGAGATTTACTGTACCATCAGCGTTGACGCAACTCCCTGGGTCTATATTACTCAATACGGCGGTGTGCCTTACATGGTCCTCGATCTGATAATAAGCAAAACAAGTTCGCACCAATTGGGAGTTGTGTTCAAACAAGAGATAGTCCCGGAAATCGGTCAAAATTGCGTACTTGTGGAGACTATAGTAAGCGGAAGTCCTGCAGCGATAGCCGAAATGCGAAAGGGTGATATATTGTCAGCGGTTGACGGTAAAAGAGTCTCGAACATGAGTCAAGTTGCAAAATTGGTAAAAAGCGCTGCTCAGAGACGTTTCATCATAAGGGTCGAAAGGAAATACGTAAGAGGCGATGTCGAGAGGCAAAATTCGATAAAGCCCGACGTCGAGAAACCTGATAAGCTCTTCGATCGTAAAACATCCAGAAGCGATTCAACCATAACCCGCGGCGAACTACCAAGCACCGACGAAATTTCAAGACCGAAATTCGAGGGACAGATCAAATTTTCGGATCTCAAAGACACGGAGTGCGAGACTCTAGAGAAACCGGATGCTGGGATAAGATTGTTCAGAAGACGGAAGAGCAGCATACACGTGAGTGACGATTGCTCGCAGGCACCAGACACCCCGTCGAGGCGAATATCGATCGCGTCGAATCATTCGACAGCGTCAAGCACCGCGACGTCTTTTTATCCAGAAGAAATTTCCTCGCCCGCCCTCTCGGATTTGTACACGACCACGAGAGAAAAGACCTTCGCGTCTCTTGTCACGTTCGAAGAGACAAGAAACTTTCAAATCGACTCGGAATTGCAGTATTTGAATATCGGCGTTTGGGCAAGAGTCAAAGGTGGCGAAGTACCTTCTAAAATAATTGGCTATATAAATGCACCGATGAAATTAATTCTCGCCCAATGCTCGACATCCACGACCGGCCATTACCTAAAATGGCACGCTCTACTCCCACCTGATACCGGTACGTAAATCATTAAAATAACCAACCTTGCATATTTCTCATAATTCACATACTTATGTCAAATATTCTTCAATTTCTCTCTTCAAAGCTTCCTTCACTGCATCAAACTCCAAGCTTCAAGGTTACTCAGGATTCGATCCAATACTCTGTTACGGTGATATTCTCTTATCCTACGGTTGGGTCTCTACTCGTCCAAGTCCACGTCATGCCGGAGATTCAGGAAGAAAGGAAAATACCGAGACGATGAGAACCCAGCCAGTTGTCAATACCGAGAATGTTGAGAAAAAGATGCACGATTTCATCAGAACACACTTCCACAGAGCTACGCATTGTGACTTTTGCACGAAAAAGGTAATACCATGAATTATCATCGTCAAGTTACGGTGTTGAACAATTTTTACACAGCTCTTGTTTTCTTCCTTCGAGCAGATTTGGTTAAAGGATGCCGTGCAATGTCGCGACTGTGGTATGGTCTGTCACAAGAAGTGCGAGATGCGTTGCCAATCATCGGGTACCTGCGGTGCTGAGACACTTACGACTATGGCTTACGAAGCCGACGAGATTGAAGCTAGCGTTATGACGGGCGATACGGGACCAGAGATATCCCTCACGGGTTGTGAAGAGAACGTTCAGGTACTGAACACGTAGTACAAGCTTCCAATATTTCATTACAATAATCTAGCAAACATTATTTATCAGAATAATCTTAATTGTATTATCGCGTTGAAAGAAACTAACGAACAAAACGCTCCGGGAAATACGTAAAACGATTCAAGCTTTCGTGACAATCTCCCGGACGAGTTTTGAACCTCTTCAGCTGCGACGTGTGATAAGTTTCATTGAAATTATTCCTGAAAGCGTGGGCTTTGAATGTGTCTTAAATTTATGCAAATGTGCTCTTGAAAGTCAGCAAACGAATATTCTCTTTTACTTGTCGATTGATCAAAGCGAATTTTCTAGTCATTAATTTAACGGCCGAACGAGCAAAGGGAAAAGTCTTTTTACAAAAGTAGCGAATACTATTATACATATCGATGGAGAAAACAGAAGCTCATTAAACACTTTTAGAATATACCAAAGTATCATTGTCATCAATGGAAATATGGAATAATTATATAGCGTACCGCTCGAAACAAGGAAAATGAAAACAGAAAAAAGACCAAAAAAAAAAAAAGAAAAGAAAAATATATAACGCAAAGCAGTAACGGCCACCTTGGTAAACTTGTAAATACACAAAGAAGATTGTTAAGCACGAATCACGATGTTGTTAACAATAAAAGAAACCAAAAAAAGAAAAGAAAAGAAAACAAGAAACATGAACGTTCGCACTCGGGAATAAGGTGAAGGTTTATTCGTAGGCATTTGCACCTCGTTCCTCGATCGATTAATGTTACCACGTCTTCTCGTTGTGTAATTAATTGTTTTGTTTGTGTTCTTCTTACGTATGGGTGTACGATAATATTACTCCTAGTGTGAAATACTTGACGTATGCACGTTATGAAACTTGTAAGACGTGAAACTTGCGATCGGTTGTGCAAATTGGGAAAAACAGAGAATTAACGAAATTGGAATGCGTTGATCGATCAATCAGGGTATGATGGCTATGAAGGCTAGTATAGCTAACACGCTACTGGGGCTCAAGAAAGCCGGGAGTACGAGTTGTCTAGCATTGCCGTCCACCGGTAGCGGTTTGGCATCCAGAAGTCTTCCCCCAAGTCCCTGCGCATCCCGCAAGGTAGAACTTAATCTTCTCCATCTTATGGGAAATTCTCTTCTTGTCTTTACTTTTTCTTTCTTGTTCTTTTTCTTACAACGAGAAAAGAATACGAAATATCTTTTGCAATTGTTTATACTTAATGATCACTTATACTTGGTACTTGTAAAATTAGCGCACCAGGAGAATTTCCATCTCTTTTCTCAAAACGTCGTTGTTTGTTTCCACTGTGTCACAGTTACACCACGATAAGCATCGTTATCACAAATGCTCGCAATGTGCTTGGCTTGTAATACTAAAATACAAACGAGAAATAAGAATACATTTGGCTTTTGCTAATGAGCACTTCAATATCTCACTCTCATGCAACACATCTTTGCTTTTTTCTTTTTGTTATTTGTACTACGTTATTATATGTCTAATATTTTTGTTAATACTCATTGTGCTCCCGACAAACAAACAAAACCCAGTAACTAATCCGAATGTCGTTTGACGATGACGAGTCTAAACAAATAATATATGAAACGATGCTTGGTAAGTGAGGCTTTTTGTAACATGTTTTTTCATAGAATTGTTTTGATTCGTTAACTTATATTTCTATAACGAATATCGATGCTTATGCATTACAACGTTTGCTTACTTTTCTCTATTTATCTCTTTCTCTTTCTCTCAGTGAAATGCTAATTATCTTACATATTTACTAATTTTAATTACATCCGCTTCGTTGCTAATTATGATGCTTCTCGTTACTGTTTTCTTACTACTATAAGAACAATTAAACACTTTTGACAAAAATAAAAACAAATGTAGAATTCACTCATCGGTGGATTGGGGATCAATCCGGAATTGTTGGAGGGTACAGAGCCAAGCGTTGCAGCACCCTTGCTCGCTGGCGATTTGGATGATGGTTTGATGTCAAGAGCGAGGGACACAGGAAAATGTTTGTACAAGTATTTAGAAGCACAGGAACGAGTCGACAAGATCAATTCTATGGTAAGAAACATAAAATAAATTTAATTCAACACTATTTTCATTTCATCGATAGAACAGCGCTGAATCATTGCAATATTTTTCTTCTTCGCAGATGACAAAACTTAAAGCGGCGCTGGATGGTGAAACTACCTCAAGATTAGAATTATCGCAGAACGGTGATATCGACAGCGCTAAATTGATAGCACAGAGTGATCTACGCGTACAAGCTCTGAGCGTTTTGTTGCTACATTATTGTGCAGGTTTGCAGCACGCTCAGGAAGCCTTAGAACGGCCTAAAACCAACGAGAACGCCTAATTTAATGTTTAAACAAAAACGCAAGAACGATGAAATTTTTGTCGAGGATAGTTTTCAATGGATCATTTTTATCGGTTCGGGCCAAATTTTTCGCCACCGTGTAGTCAATAATAATGGAAAAGGGAAAACAATTCTTAGGTGCAGTATTATACGTAAACGACATAGAAACTTTGATCAACTTGCATGGTAATTCTCATATATCGAATGAAAAAGAAACTTCCGTATCAAGAGATAAAATTAATTCGCCAAATACTCGAAAAGTTATGTACCGATTAACCGGAGAACACCAAAATATTAATTGTATCGATACCACAACGTATATACACAACATATATGAGTATATACGTTGTATATTTATAGTGAGAAAGAGTACAACACACGTGTGTCTACTGCAAATATGTATTATTAATATATGTCTGAAATTCTCCAACGCAATTTAAAAGAGGAGAGATGAATTCTTTAAATTCGCAACGATCAATTTTTATCGTTCTATATCGATCATGTTGCAGCATAAATGTTTTTGCCTATACAACTGTGCCAGAGCTAGCGAAGCTCTTTTGTCTATGTCGTCTTTGAAATCTTACAAGGAAACAAAAACAAGAAATCAACGTGAAACACAATTAAAACTTTTGCACGATTGCCCGATGCATTGTTGGCAATAAAGGGAATACTAAAACATAAACACGACTGAAAGAAGGAACAAAATCGTGTATCACCGACTGGATTTCTATAATCAATTATGAAAATGTGATTCTACGATTTAAGCAAAAGTCGATGAGAAACAAAATACTCTAAGGAGCGCGGTAACTCTTTGCGAGATGAGTCAACAGTCCATCCATACTTTAGTGCGTTATACCGCATGGAAAACGTAAACATGAAGGATTAAAAATTGCAGAACAAAGACAGTACGATTTACTGCAGACACAATCCAAGAATTTCAACGAATGTATCATCATGCAAAATTACATTGTTTTGTGAAATAAAAAAAGGAATATATATATATATACAAATATATATATACGCGACGTAGAAATGAATTTAGAGTGATACGAACAACTTTACATTTCTGTTTTCGCACGCAAGATATCGTTGAGCCGGTTGATAAGAACAAATTTGTATAATCGCTAACAACACGCACGCTTTCTTTCCTAACTTTTAATTTCTGTCGTGAACAACGTTCGTACGATTATCGAGTAAATTCCTTGATAGGATTATCCCTTACAAAATGTACGTGAAAAAATGACAATGTTTCTGTAGCTCGAAATACGCACGGAAGAAACGGTAGATTATTATTTCGTGCTTTATTCATCTCGACTCGTACGTACAGTCATTTTTTCACCAACTCGAAATACCGATTCCCAGAAAATATATAAAAATATGTGAGTTTAAAAGAGACGGTGAGGGAGACCGGAGACGAAAAACAGCGAAACGCAAAAACGTGGTATACAAAGAGCCAACGATCTTCGGAGTAACAGACGCAAAATCTCCCCCACTGATCTCTCAGCGTCGTCGTACCAGCCAAGGTTTCCCGATTTCCTTGCGGACGCAAAAGCGGAAATTCGCGAAACGCGCATACTCTCTCACATACACAGACAAATTTTCATTCTAACATTAACATAAGCTAATATGTGTGTATACATAGGTTTAAATCTCGGTTTGGCGCACGGCTATAGCGGCATCGCGTTTGCGTTTAACTTTATCGTCGGAGCCTCTCGAAAGCCAAGATGAAGAGGAAGAAGTCATGGGGGATTTTGGTCGACGATTCTATTTTCGTAACGCAAAATGCACGCGCAGTATTCTCTGGCCAGAGGCCAAGCGTATACTGAACTCCCAGTGTATAAACATTTTGTCCCTGTTGGGGCTTTCGACTTTTCTCCCTTGTTTCGTTACTGGCGCTGAGAATTTCGCTACTCGATCTTGTCCAACGACAATGAATCGATCCTGGGAAGAAAGAATTTCGACCGACTTAACAATGATCTTTTGACCCTCTTAGAGAGGTCGGAGTGAATTAGTCGATTCATCAGTTAACTAATTTATCCGGTTACTCGAATCTAATCGGTGAATTATATAACGAATTGATGGATTTATTTATTGACTTATTCAATTTTGGATAATTGAGGGAGATCGTTAAACAATCGTTTTATAATTTATCGATTGATCCATCGATTCTTTTATCCCAATGATATAATGTTGAAATCGTCAATTTGGCAAATACTTTATAAAAGCTAGATCACAAAATTCTAAGGAAAGTTATCGGTTTTTGTCTTCAAAGGGCTGACAGCTGTCTTGCAACTACGTATTCGTCGGTCAAAGACTTGGCTGTCGTTGTTCCTTGTTGATGACCGGAAAAATGATCACCCAGAACATCGCATTTTTCTCTTAAAAATATCGCGGACTCGCCACGCGTGCGCGAGAGTTTCTTCATCTTATGACCTTAGCGCGAGGAAGCGCAAAAGCTCCGAACTGATTCTCTTTGTCAGAATCAACTACTGTCGTGCCATTTCCTTTATCCCCGAGGTTCTCTTTTTGCTGGCAATTTTGCAAAATATTCCAGAGCGTCTCGGTTTGAAGATGTCGTCATGTCTATGTGTGTCGAAAGAATCGACGCTAGAGTGTCCGGTTGTCGAGGCTCGAAGGGTAAGTAGGTAATTACCCAAAGGCAATTTCGCACGCACCATGTGCTCGATTTTTTGGCATAGGACTTTTATGCATCTAGTGACGATTCTCTTAAAGAACTTTCGTAGAGGAAAATTCCACTACTTAGTGGCCACTTGCGTATTACGACCAGACATTGACGTCTTTGCTGGATCGCGAGAATTTCTAGCTATCCCTGCCAAAAGCTTGATTCGATCGAATTGGTCCAATGCGGATTGAGAAGATTGATTTTATAAAATCAATTTCAATCCATCCAAGTCTTTGGTACAATGAGCTTCACCTGAAAAAATTTAAACATAAATTATGAAAAGTTCTTTCTTTCTAAGGTCTACTTATTATTCAATTTCAATACTTATTATTCAATTTCAATCCATTCAAGTCTTTGGTACAATGAGCTTCACCTGAAAAAATTTAAACACAAATAATGAAAAGTTCTTTCTTTCTAATGTCTATTTATTATTGATGATATTATTAAGGTATTGCAATTTTTAGAAAAAGGATTATATTTATTCGATCCAATTGGTTCAATGCGAATTGAGAAGATTGATTTTACAAAATTAATTTCAATCCATCCAAGTCTTTGGTACAATGAGCTTCACAGAAAATTTAAACACAAATAATGAAAAGTTCTTTCTTTCTAATGTCTCTACTTATTATTCAATTTCAATCCATCCAAGTTTTTGGTACAATAAGCTTCACCTGAGAAAATTTAAACACAAATAATGAAAAGTTCTTTCTTTCTAATGTCTATTTATTATTAATGATATTATTAACGTATTGCAATTAAGAAAAAGGGATTATATTTATTCGTTCGAATTGGTTCAATGCGAATTGAGAAGATTGATTTTACAAAATCAATTTCAATCCATGCAAGTCTTTGGTACAATGAGCTTCACAGAAAATTTAAACACAAATAATGAAAAGTTCTTTCTTTCTAATGTCTCTACTTATTATTCAATTTCAATCCATCCAAGTTTTTGGTACAATAAGCTTCACCTGAGAAAATTTAAACACAAATAATGAAAAGTTCTTTCTTTCTAATGTCTATTTATTATTAATGATATTATTAACGTATTGCAATTAAGAAAAAGGGATTATATTTATTCGTTCGAATTGGTTCAATGCGAATTGAGAAGATTGATTTTACAAAATCAATTTCAATCCATTCAAGTCTTTGGTACAATGAGCTTTACCTGAGAAAATTTTAACACAAATAATGAAAAGTTCTTTCTAATGTCTATTAATTATTGATGATATTATTAAGGTATTGCAATTAAAAAAAAAGGATTATATTTATTCGATCGAATTGGTTCAATGCGAATTGAGAAGATTGATTGTACAAAATCAATTTCAATCCATCCAAGTCTTTGGTACAATGAGCTTCACCTGAGAAAATTTAAATACAAATAATGAAAAGTTCTTTCATTCTAATGTCTATTTATTATTGATGATATTATTAAGGTATTGCAATTAAAAAAAAGGATTATATTTATGTATATGAAATGATTAGAGTTAAAAAGTTTCAAATTACAATTTGTAAAGATACAAATTCTTGCATCTGGAACGAAACACGGAAAAGATTTCACAGGGTGGAACGATATGCCACATTCTATTCCAGTGTGAGTGAGCATTAGTAAATACAAATGAAATATACAATTCTACATAATAGAATCGTGGTGTAAGACACGTCGAGTTTTCGCAAATATATCGAATATTTGTAACGCTGTTATACTCACGTACTTTTATTCGGCCGAGTTGCGACGGAAAAGTTCGTTAGGACTTCGCGGTTGAAGGCCTTCGCGAAATTTTCTACGTCCGATCTACATCACAAGAGCGTCTACGTACGCAGAAATTCATGTTTTCAAGAAGTGGGCAATTTGCCTGGTTGATGAAATTTCACTATAAATCGTGCAAAATCCGGTACGATCCTTCTCATCCTTGTCTGAAAACAATGAACACCAATCTTTTATTAGAACTTAGTGACAACGTCATGAAAACTTTTCAAGGTTCATGCGTCTAAAATTTCAACGCTCATGCGTTCTGACCGCTCATGGGACTTTCTACTGAAAAGAATTCAAATGAAATCCTTACCATATTGTCCGATTAGACTTTTTGTTCTTCTTAGTAAAATCTCAAGCTTTTCTTTGCACCAAGTGCAATCGATCGAGCGACGATTTTAATATTTTACCCTGCCAAACATGTACGTTAAAATTGGCATATATCTATGTATCGTTAGGTCGCGTGCGCTCTATCGGTTCGTTCGGTAGCACGTGGCCACTATCTTTGCCCCGTTGCAGCGTGTGCATCTCGTTGCACTTGCACGTATATCTCTCGGCTGCGTCGCCTCCGTTGGTCTACGATTGTTTTCAAACAAAGAGGGAGACCGCGTCGTGGCTCTAGGAAGGTTGGCGAAAACGAGAGAGGAGGAAGGGTAAAGTCAGCTGATTGCAAAGAGCTGGATCTTGATGAGGTGATGTATATGTTACGTATCTATACAGACTATACGAGTCTGTATGTGTGAATAAGTTGTGCGTGGCTAGGAGAGAAGGGAGTTGAAACAGCGCTCTTCTGTGGAGGGGAATGAGGAGCCGAGTGCAGCGTGTTGCTTCTCGGTGAAGGCTTAAATAGCACCGTTTGCTTTGTAACAGACCAGTGCCAGACGGCGACTCTCCCGGTGTGAAAGAGGACATCGCCGTCGTCTCTTCTTTAATTTGAATAAACCGCGTGTATACCGAGCGGAAAAACGAAGGAAATATTCTCTCGGTGTACAAACGAAACCCGTGATTACACCTGAAAAAAGAAAAGAGATAAAGCTAGCCGAAGATACGTTTCCTGGTTTTCACTTTCCATATAGCGCAACAATTGAAATACCTCAGTGCTGCTTGTGTTCGGTTGTAACACAGAGAGAAATAAAAAGGAAAGAAACTCGAGAACAGAGGAAATTATCTCGGGAGCTCTTTGCGCGCGGTTCTCACGCACTCTCCCATCCTTTTTTTCCTTCCTCGATTCGTAATCCTTCGCTCCGTTCCTTTTTTTCTCTCCTTTATTTCCTCCTATACGTCGTTTCGCACTCGCGTTTGTATAACGTTGAAGATATTTGCCTGTATGAAAAATACAAAGAAACGGAAGGATATTACTGTAAATCAGTGAGAGTAGAATTGTGAATTGAGTTTTGTTTTTCTGTCGAGTGTTCAACTTACGAATTTCGTCGATAAGCCTCTACCCACAATAAAAAGCCACGACGATCTCCAGGAATATATCAGTTCCGTTGTTTCTCCAACGAATGTACCTAAAATAAAAGTAGAAAGAGATTAGGAAGAGTCAGTATAATTATACGAAAATGAAACCACCTGCGTACAACAACAACGAGGGAGGCGTACAGCAAATCTCCCAGGAACAAGGAGAGCGCAATGTCGCCAATGCAATTTGCGTTCAACTTGCGGGAAGAGCGATAATAAGAGTCGTCTCGAGATGCGAGGAGGCTCAGGACAATTGTAACTTGGGTAAGATATCAAAATTTTCTTAATCTTCTTTTTCCTTTGTTTTGTTTTTCCTTTTCCTTCCTTTGTTTTGTTTTCATTTTTCACTTGCAAGTTACTGGAGGATTTCCGGTGAAAACAGTGTTGTTTTTTTTTGAAATTTTTTGTTTTGTTTGTGTTTTTCCTCTTCCTTTCCTTTAATTACCTTTCTTTTTTCCACCTTTCTTCACCTCGACGTTGTACCTAACGGTGCATCGCCCTCGCGATTGCCCTTGTGTTATTGCGATTCACTGGTCCGTATCTCGAAGACGACAGTCGCGAGTCGTTTCTGTTTTGTTTTAAAGCGTCGTTTTATTTTCTTCACTGAAAACAAAAATAAATTTAATTAAATCGTTGGGACAAAAAAATAACGATATTATTTACAAAATAATGATATTATATTATTATTAATTAATAATATTAATATTAATTTAATAATACTGTTATTATTATTATTTAATAATATTATTATTAACTATATAAATATATAAATTATTAATTAATAATATTAATATTTAATAATATTATTATTATTATTAAATATAAAAAATATATAAATTATTAATTAATAATCTTAATATTTAATAATAATATTATTATTATTAAATATAAAAAATATATAAATTATTAATTAATAATATTAATATTTAATAATATTATTATTATTATTAAATATAAAAAATATATAAATTATTAATTAATAATCTTAATATTTAATAATAATATTATTATTATTAAATATAAAAAATATATAAATTATTAATTAATAATATTAATATTTAATAATAATATTATTATTATTAAATATATAAATATATAAATTATTAATTAATAATATTAATAATTAATAATATTATTATTATTATTGTTATATTATTCGTTCCAATAATTTTCGTTATTTTATCAACAAATCTCAATACCAATTATAATCAATAAAAATGACGATATTGATAATCATATTATTGATTATATATTAATGATATTATTATTATTATTCTATTATTCATTCGAATTATTTTGATTATTTGATCAATTTATCAAGCGAGTTGAAAGTTATATAAAAAAACATAAAATAAAGAAGTCCATAAACTAATTAACCTCAATTTGTCATTCCCCTTCGAGACATCGCATATTCAATAATTGCTAAATTTAAGATTGAAAGACGATGATAAAGTAAAGAAAGAAAAATTGCACCGATTGAGAGATAAGATAAGATCGGACGGGGAGAGCTTTGTAATTATCGAACGAATCGACTCATTGGCGATAATTTTCATTTTTCCCTGTGACATGAGTAAAGAAATCGTAAATAGTTCATACGCGACAAAGAATTCACCGTGCCATTGTGCGAGCGGCCATGACGTCCGCGCAGTCGAGGGTTAGGGTACACGTGCTCGTGGTTATAGACGTTTGTGCGTTTTGGCACGATGAATGATGCGAGGAAAAAAAACGACCGACGCGTCCGTAGTGCTATGGAGAGCGAGTCCATCGTTGTCGAGAGGAACAGTGCCTGACTCAATATCGGCACAATCTACTTACGTCTCGTAACTGTCATTTCGGCTACTGTTGCAACCTTGTTTCTCGGCTGTGCACGCATTTTATTATGATCAATGATCGCTTTCACAATCGATGCTCACTTTGTCGGATCTGGACGAGTACGAATAATATACCTATAGGCGTGAAAAATTCTTTTTGCGTACCGGTCTCTCAACTCGTTGGCCACGAAACGAGATGTATACATGAGCGGGCAACACTCCAATATTTATCGATCGACAAAACAGGAGAAGAATTATCTTTACCTACGAGGTCTTGGTGCATAGTTCAGGGTCAACGATCGACTTCACTCGCAGCTGATGACAAAGATGGCGCTGCTAGTCCATAACCTCAAATACAATTTGCACAATTGGGCATATTCGCTTGTATCGTGATGCGTACTTATTTACGACTTTGTATATTTATGTAGCATTTACAAATACTTTGGACTTCCTGCTTTCTGGGAAAACAGTTGGTAACGTACGCCGCTCGTGATGTGCGAAACAAGGTCTTCGGTTCTTGCTGCTCGTGTCCTTAGTCGTCACGTTCTGGGACCTTGCCCAATGCCATTTCTGCTACTTCTATCTCCAATGACTTTTTTTTTTAACATGCGTGCACGCACATACTCGGATGACGCATATGAAAATTGTACCGGAGAATAAAATAATAATGACCCGTGGAATGGAAAAAAGATGCATCACGCTCTATGAGGGATCTTCCTGCTGGTACGATACAAAAAAGAATATGAAAACGAGATTTCTAATCGTCAGTAAGTAGCGAGGCTTTGCTCTCGCTATACTTATACTCCACGGTGTGTACACGGCGAAAGTCTTTACCGTGACGATGAAAAAGTGGTGAAAGAAAGAATAAGTGGGAGAGAGGGAACGGGAGCGAGACAGACGAAGAGCACTCTCGAAGTGCGTGCGTCAAAGCAGACCGTGGCGCTCTCTGTCTGTGACTCGGGTCTGCACGTGTTTCCGTTAACTTGCCAAAGAGTGGCGCAGCGACGTAAACACAAGTAGAGACACTCTCGAGTGTACCTCGTAGTCGGAAGGATATAATTGCGCGTTTGTAGAGACGTCTTTCGTATACGTTCGAAAATAAAACACGTCTCCAGACTGCTTGGCTCTCGTTGTTCAAAGAATGCGATTAATCATGTCTTATTTTTTGTCGATGCGAAATTTTCCTTTCGCATGATGCCCGTTAGCCCGATTCACTCGTCCCACGCATCGTTTTGTTCATCGGGTGCTAATGTATATAATCAACACGCAAGACATAAATTCTTTGCTGCGCAGCATTTCGTGGACATCGGATTTTTCCTCATAGAAAAAAATAACACACGATCTCGAGCCAAGACTTCTTTTATGACGTTGTCCGATGAATGTATACACGTCACTCCGGTTGCTTTATACTTTCGTTGTACTTGAACGTCTGATAGAAAAGATATATAGCATAACACAATATTAAAACGAAGCGAGACTCGTTCGTCAAGTGGGAATAAAAGTGAAATGTCCGCCGGGTATCCTCACCACGTTCGTAGGTTATATAGTATTATTGTACTATATATATGCTCTGCTTGCGGGTATAGATAATTGCCCGGATAAACATTGAGTGTTGCGCAATGCATCCGGTCTTTGTTCGTGGTCTCGCGTATCTACGCGTCTGCTCTCGAATCTCGTATCTGAAGACATAAATTGTAGGTTAACGGAGACAAGATCGCGTTACTCTTACCCACCTTCGAGAAGAGAAAACGATTTCCGGATCATCGAGCTCTCATCTCCACTCTTAGATTTCGTACGTCGCTCCATATTTATTTGTCCAGCGTTTTTCTGTCTGCACCTATATCTCGAAATAGATTAAGGATCCTTGGCTCATGATCGCATTCTCCCATGCGCTGTTTGTCAGTGTCTCGTCGAATTGGCCGCAGGAGGTGCATGGTGAATTCATATGCACGATGTAGATACGTATATAATTATCTGTATGAACATGTATATATATATATATATAAATAATATTATATATTATATTATAATATTATATATATATAATATTATTTATATATATATTATATCTATAATATTATATATATATAATATTATATAAATAATAAATATAAAATATATATAAAATAATAATAAATAATATATAATATAAATAATATTATATATATATATATAATATTATTTATATATATATTATATATATGATATTATATATATATAATATTATATAAATAATATTATATATATTATAAATATTATTATATATATATATAATATTATTTATATATATATATATATTATAATATATTATATTATAATATTATATATTTATATTATTTATATATATATTATATATATTATATTATATAAATATAAATAATATTATATATATATATATATATATATATATATATATATATATATATATATATATATATATGTGAAGCTGCATATCTGTGAAATGGAGCTGGGAGGAGATCCCGATGGAAAACTGGTTGTCGTCCTAGCGCGTAATACGGAGGGTGTCTTGCCACTTATATGGGCACATAACCATAAACGGCAGGTTGTTCGGTATTCTTCCAAGGTTCGCGAACGATCACGAGATACTCTCGACGACTAAAAAACTGATTTTCAACAAATATCCTCACGCTCTGACTCTTCGCGATTAAACATTGCCGGGTAATATAAAAGGACGAGCGCGGGTTTTATCATTCCGATAAATCACAGACGTGTTTTTTAACGACTTGGTAGCGTGCATTTGTGCATGCGCGTGCACTCTCTCCCGCTGATCCACCGTGGATAATGGCGGGTCCTTGAATGCCATGTCATCGTCAGATAAACTTCCGGGCAACAGTATGGCGTGCCCAAAGCTTCCGGGTTTTAGGATACAGTTTCCGCTTCCGACAGTCCCGAAGAATGCGCAGAACCCGATGTGCGAAGGTGATTTATTTTTACCGTCGGAACTCAAATAAATATAGCCAGTTGACGAACGCGAGAGTAGGGGAAAACATGCTCGAAGGCTATCACGTCGCGGTGCGAAGACCTTCGGGCTTCCTCACCAGATTTACGGGCAGATGACTGTGTATCCATACGCTTTACCGGAAATGAGTCAGTCTCGCAAGCCAAGATGGCGAACGCTGTTACTAGGGTGGTGCTGCGCTGTGAGGAAGCACGGGAAAACGAGAGTCTCGGTAATTAGAAAAAGAAATATTTGAGTTTAACGCGACAGTCCTCGATATCGACATACGTGATTAATAACATCGTGATAAACACTGTTAGAATGATCGTTAAAACATATAAAAAACAACCGATACTTCGCGTTTGATCGGAAGTGCTTAGTGACCTATTTCACCTGTAGAGGGATGGCGCGTAAAATTTAAACGCGTGTTTCGTACCCGTTCGACAGTCCAATCGAAATAATGCGAACGTTATTATAGTTTAATCCGTCTCAAGGGGCTGTGGGACATGAAATTATTTTTACAACCTGACCCACTCTGTCATTGGTTGACGCAACAGCTGATCGATCTTTCTCCACCGGTGCACGCTAGTTTAGTTTGCCTTTATAGCGTTGCGGTAGTGCAGGAAAATATATCGATCGTCGACGAAGTACAATGAGTGCGTGAGGCTCTCGACACTCTCGGTTCATTGACCCTCTGTAGCACGAAGCGACGTTAATGTTTCGAGGCAATAGTAAGAGGTGCATGTATTATATGCATAAATATATATATACGTATATAAAAGTGTGAAATATCGTGTAAGTAGCTCGTAGACGTTGGAACGTACAGTGGTAATGTTTCTAGTTCATATAGGTTTATATTCCCAGTAAGAACACGCCGGTATTCAAAGTCGAGGCTCTTGTAATTGCATTTCCGTGGTGGAAATCGAGCAAGAGAAAGCGTGAACTGCACAGGCGTCTCTCTTGCGTCTGGCAAACTCTAAGATTCACTTTCATAGAAGATATATATGTATAATATGCGATGCCTTCTTACGTCATTCTCCATCATATATTGATGATTACATAATATTTGTTAAATTTTTGTTAAGAAATTAATTAAATTTTTAGCAAGAAAAATGTTCGTCAAGAAGGTATGTTTGTTTTTACAGATCTGTCCGAATGTCAATTAATGCAAGTACCAGACGCAGTGTACCACCTGATGAGACACACAGAATTGAAGAGATGTGATCTCTCTGGCAACGTTATTACCAAAATACCACCGAAGTTTGCAGTTAAATTCTCACTCATAACAGGTTGGTAATAAATTCTAAACAATGATTTTTGTTCATGAGAAAAAAGATCTACTTTTGATTTTCTTGTGATTTCTTCGCAGGTTGGTAATAAATTCTAAACAATGATTTTTGTCCATGAGAATAAAGATCTAATTTTGATTTTCTTGTGATTTGTTCGCAGACTTGAATCTGAGCCATAATCAAATCAGCAAATTACCCGAGGAATTGTCAGATCTCCAGGAACTTAAGAGTCTCGACATTTCTTTTAATACCTTCATCGCATTGCCGGACGTGGCATGCAGGATACCGCAACTAAAACGACTCCGAGCCAACAACAATTCCATCATAGGTGAGCATCTCTAGACAGTTGTAAGAAAGAAACAAGGAGATTTTATAAGCACTGAATTGAAGTAACATAGAGAGAAGAAAAAATCACTTGATAGATTCCGCAAAACATTAGTTTCTTAGTTTTTATTTATCGTTTTACTGCCTTTTTCAGCTGTGGACGTCGAGCAAGTGAGGCGTTCGCCAGCGCTGGAGTTCATCGACCTGCAGGAGAATCCTTTGCCACCAAGGATTCACGATGCATTGGGTACTCTCACAGCTGTTCGAATTGAAGTAACGCCTCGTGAGATCGAAGAATGGGAGGATTTAACCGTCTGAAATCGTTGCGAACGATCTTTATAAATCTAGCGCTATCTCGACGAAGAGTCATGTCGAATTTCGCCGAAAGAAAATCCGACGCATCCTCGTCATCGAGAAAGGAACAATTTGAATTTCGTCCTTGCGATCGGAGGCTGCTCAAAACTTGGCTAACTTCGAGATATCCTCTCACGAACGATCGTTAGAACTAACGAAAAACAAAAGAGAAAATTAAATGAAAAAGAAAGCGGATTTGAACAACAGAAAAAAACTAATCTTAGATCAAAAGTATTTTGTACAGTGAGAATAGACTGAAGAGCGCTATGTATAAAAAGCGTGGCGTAGTCGACGGTGCGCGGTGAACAACGCCAAAGTGATCCTACGTATCTCTATTAATATAGTATAAAAATATATAAATTGTTATATATATGTATAATGTACTTAGTCGTAAACGGGCGATAACGAACGATAATTTTGCAGTATTTTCGATACAGGAATTTCCACGAAATGCCTAAAGGTGATTTTTTAAACCGCAAAGTGCGTTGTGACAAAAAAACATTGTGATTAGCGCGAATGAGGGGAAGTAAGGCTTTGTCCTAGCTCATTACCACTATGTTCTCGTGGTTATTCTTGCAACAAACGTCGTTACCCCCAAGCGTGAAATCCCGTTGAATTAATTCTATCCGTGTGCATATACGTATATCCATGCAGTTAACCCTTTGAGACCTGAGTACTTTCAAGCTTATGTGGTCCGCAGACACATAGGCTGACGCATATATGCGTCCTTAGGGCTCAAAGGGTTAATTCCCAAACGATATTTTTACTAACGCCCTAATTTCAAAATTGTATCACCAAGCGACACTTATATCTCGTTTTCTATTCGACGACTAATCCATATTCGTTGTTTCTTTTTTACGTTAAAACACAAAATCAAGATTTCTATAAATACTGCCAATGTACAACGAAAAAAAGGTTCGCTCGTTGCCTTTCTTTTTTTCGTTTCGTTTCTTTTTTCTACTGCAATCAATGTCAGCGATTCGGAATGAGCATTTTTTATATATATATTTGTGACTCACTATGGAAACCGAAGAACAGGCTCGTAACGTCAAGCGAGTCTGGATACTTCGGACA
Organism: Netelia fuscicornis; assembly: GCA_946811545.1. Taxonomy (NCBI): domain Eukaryota; kingdom Metazoa; phylum Arthropoda; class Insecta; order Hymenoptera; family Ichneumonidae; genus Netelia; species Netelia fuscicornis. Next base: position 5,543,719 of record OX328011.1, on the reverse strand, counting down.
AACCGTTTGTATTTAATTGGATTAGCGATTACTTTTTTCGTTAGGCATAAGATACCGGGTGCGCATCGCGAAGATCGTTTTATCCGAATCTTCGAAGATTGCTTAATTGTATTGTAAACGGTATCGTTCGATCTAGTCAATTGTCCTCGGGACGTTGCAATACACTTGGCGTAAATACGTTGTTAAAAACACGTCTTTCGACACTGCTTCTCACAAGCGAGATCCGACAAAGAAAAAAGTGAAACACGCACATAGTAGAGAAGCTCACGTTTGCAAACTTGAACCAATTCTGGAATCTGAAACAACGGTGATGACTCGGATCAGGCATCGCGACGCAGTGTTTTTCTTGCTTGTAAATGAGTTATATTGGTTTAGTACCTGTATTTTCTCAATATTAATTAATTCATTAATTAATTAATTAATAATAATAATAATAAAATGTATAATGAGTCGCAGAGTTAATTATCTACAATACTTGTCAATGGATATAAAATCACAAAATATACATAGAATGGACACGTTCGATATATGAGAAATAGGTAATTACGAAATCGTTCCGTCTCCCATCTCTCACCATTTGTTTCCTTCTTCCTCGATCACTCTGCATCGTCTCGTCCCTTCTACTAGGGTCAAGGGCTCCTCGAACTTAATGGTTTATTGATATAATACGACGTCGTAGGGCGAACTTTCGCCATGGAGAATACTGTCCCGATTGATGCAGTTCGCAATTTGCGTCAGCGGTTTTAAAATATAGTACAATTGAGTCTTGATGAAGAATAGAGAAGGCGACGAGGTCGTGGAGTGAACGAGGACGAAGGTTTTCTCGATCGAATTGTTTTTTGTCTCTTGCTTGAGTCGTTTTTGTCGTCGCCATTTACGAACTCGACAATGTTTTTTCCTTTCTTCAACCTTGGACGCTTAACTCTAGTCATCGCGCTTAACATATTTCAGTTTATACCGAAAAGCTATGTTTTTGTTTTCACATTCGAATATTAATTATGATATAATATATACATTTACAGAGTCTCGTACCGTTTTGTTTTACACACGACTATGCGATTTGTTTAATCTTAATGATTTTTCGTTTTAACTGTTTTGCTGTTTTTGTTTACTCGTGTGCCCCGCAATCGAAACGTGAAAACGTGAACGAAAACTAGGCTCGTTTCGTCGAAGGGCATCGTACAAAGATGTGGGATTCCTTCCACGTGGAAAACAAAATGGAGAGAATTAGATTTTGGATATTCGTGTTTTGACATTACCACGAATCTCCATTTTCGTTGCGATTTTGTTGAACAGTTTTGTTTTTTCTTCTCCAGCGAACACGTGGGAAGAACCTGCATCCCGCGCAATTAATTATTTTTCTTCCTTTCCATCTTCCTCACCATCTCTGGCACTGCCGCACAATCTTTAATCCTAAGTAATTCCTCGTCTCTACTCTAATCTCTTTAAATCTTGCTGACTTCCACCCGACGATATTTACAACGACGAAACTAATAATAAATCTAAATTCACAAATCATACTCCATGCTGTTTCGTTCTTCTCGAAGCGAGGGCAACTTTTACAATCACACAACGAGCGAATTCTCACGGTCGAACGTCTCACATTTTTCATCAGTCTCTCTTATTCGAAGACCCTCGAGGGTCTCGGAGAATTCACCTCATCGTTTATTTCAACGTTTTTATTCGTTGATCGTACACCCCGGTCGAAAAGCAGGAAACACACACAGGCGTGACAATAAAACATACGCGCGCACATACACACACGTACACGCCATACATTCATGAGTAATTTACTTTCGGCAATAATGGACTTCGTAAAAGGCGAAATTCCAAGTGCGATTAGGGGAGTGGGCGCGATACGCTTTAAGAAGCTTGCGAAAGACGCGCGAGTTCGGAAAATACAAACGTTTGTTACGTACAATCGTAAAGAGTCAAGCACGCGTTATGGTTTTGCTTTTTAAACATGTTTCCTTGTTCTTTTCGCCACGTATACGTATTTTTATCTCGTTGCCTCGTATACAATTGTACATATCGATAAAAATAGAATTGCACGAAGTTTGATCGCGTTGAGATATCGACCTAGGCTATAAACTACTTTGCTCGAGGAGGCAGGGCTTACCGAGGGATCGAGGAGAGACAACAGTTTTTGTTTTTGTTCCTTGCGTGCGTCAATCGCATGGACATTATTTCGCGTTCGCCGTTCGTAACGATAAGAACAAACGTAACGTAAGGAAGAAAATAAAGAAAAGAGAAAGAAGAAGAACAGAACTCGAGGCAATCGTGTTGATGGACGAGCGGTACGATCGAACGTGCGGAAATTTCGTTTCTAAGTCGAGGTCTCATTCTCTTGGCACGAAGAATGACTTCGATTCGATTATCATCACGATGAACATCACGCCCGAGTGATATTGCTTTTTTGTTTTCTTTCTTTTTTTTCTACTCTTCGCACGCGAGCTAGAAAGACTCTCCGGTCGTCGTACCACTTCCCATTCAACACGATAGTTTCGTCTACGTGTTGACTCCCTCAACGATCCCTTGTCACGACTTTATGGAAAGATCGTGACGTATAACATTTTTGTTTTGTTTTGCTTTTGACGTTGAATCATCAATTCGATTATCTTGAGAGAATGGGGATGTAAATTGAGTTTCGCGGATCTCGCATTTATGCTACGCATTCACGATATTCTCGAGCTCTATGCAGCCGTTTTATCTCAGCTGTCCTACGAAGGTTGCTAGGTGTTATACAGCTGATAGTCGATGTACGAAGTCGGCACGAATCCCTCGATCGGTTGTGACATTCGACGCACCCTCGTCCAGCCGTCGCCTTGATCCAGCTCTATCATGTATAATTCCTCGCTCTCGTACATCGGTATGGAACCCTCGCTGGTAGCTGGACAAATATTAAAAATGTTATTTCAGTCGAAATCAAAGAAAAAAGGTTTTTCTTTCCTAAGTAAAATTGAAATTTTTCCTAAGTAAAATTTGCTAATTTTTCCTAAGTAAAATTTGCTAATTTTTCCTAAGTAAAATTGAAATTTTTTCTAAGTAAGATTTCCTAATTTTTCCTAAGTAAAATTTCCTAATTTTTCCTAAGTAAAATTTCCTAATTTTTCCTAAGTAAAATTTCCTAATTTTTCCTAAGTAAAATTTCCTAATTTTTCCTAAGTAAAATTTCCTAATTTTTCCTAAGTAAAATTTCCTAATTTTTCCTAAGTAAAATTTCCTAATTTTTCCTAAGTAAAATTTCCTATTTTTTCCTAAGTAAAATTTCCTAATTTTTCCTAAGTAAAATTTCCTAATTTTTCCTAAGTAAAATTTCCTAATTTTTCCTAAGTAAAATTTTCTAATTTTTACTAAGTAAAATTTCCTAATTTTTCCTAAGTAAAATTTCCTAATTTTTCCTAAGTAAAATTTCCTAATTTTTCCTAACTAAAATTTCCTAATTTTTCCTAACTAAAATTTCCTAATTTTTCCTAACTAAAATTTCCTAATTTTTCCTAAGTAAAATTTCCTAATTTTTCCTAAGTAAAATTTCCTAAGTTTTCCTAAGTAAGATTTCCTAATTTTTCCTAAGTAAAATTTCCTAATTTTTCCTAAGTAAAATTTCCTAATTTTTCCTAAGTAAAATTTCCTCATTTTTCCTAAGTAAAATTTCCTAATTTTTCCTAAGTAAAATTTCCTAATTTTTCCTTAGTAAAATTTCCTAATTTTTCGTAAGTAAAATTTCCTAATTTTTCCTAAGTAAAATTTCCTAATTTTTCCTAAGTAAACTTTCCTAATTTCTCCTAAGTAAAATTTCCTAATTTTTCCTAAGTAAAATTTCCTCATTTTTCCTAACTAAAATTTCCTAATTTTTCCTAACTAAAATTTAATTTTCCTAAATAAAAATAAACGTAACTCACCATCGAATGGATAAAGAGCTCGACACGTTCCAAGTGGTGGCTGGGCGTCGATCTCGTCGACGTAATATTCCTCACCAGTGCTACCAGGCAAGGAAGTGCGCGACGTACCGAGGCCAGATTCCGGGCTGTTCGTGGAACTGTGCATGAGTATGGTAAAGCGAGCGCCATTTCTATTTGCCTATATCCGAGATTTCTAACAGACATGGCCGTTCTTTTCGTACAACATATTACACAAACGACAAAAGAGCGTATCTAAACACTCCATAAAATTCAATATACTAACGTTTCTGAATTTTCTCATATAAATATTAGAAAAAACAAAGAATTATTTGCAATAACTCTTACAAAGTGCTCATCTCGTTTGCATTGAGAAGTATAGAGAAAGAAGAGACGAACGGATTACAAAAACGCATGAAAGACAATTTTTATCCTACGATTAATCGTTGTAAAGTAACAACGAACGACAAAATTAATCGAAGGAAGCGACTCACTCGTGAGTAGGCTGAGGCGTTCCAGGAGCACTCTTTTTATGCACCGGCTGATTAGCATTAGCGTTACTGACACTAGAGTCAGAGGCCGATCTCGAAAGACTCTCCTCACCGCCAGAGTGACTTGATCTTCTCGAATTAATCGATCTCGTTGTAGAACCGTTGCTCGTTGGTTTTCTTGGTGTTTGACTGGGACTGCAAATGGTAAGAACAAGATTTTTTTTGTTAAATCAACGATAACAAAAGTAAATTGAGAACTCACGTATCGTTCGATTGATTTATCACTGTAAAACGTTACCTCGATAGACTGACACCAGCTCTCATCGCCTCTTCGAGATATCCTTGAAACTTGACGAGTTCTGCACCGAGTTTGTCCAATTTATGACTGGATTGATTCAGCTGACCCTCTATGCTCATAGGATCTCCGAGAGCCGGATTTTGTTCGTAAACGCCCTTCATCTTCATAAGACCGTCTCTCGCTGCTGTTTCCTGTTGTATCTTAGCCTGTATCTCGTCGAGTCTCTGCTGCAATCTCTTCTTCCTTTGATTCGGTGGTAGATCACTGCAGTCCTCCTTCGCACCATCGCCATATCCAGGTACATTGTTCTACGGATATAGATCTTTTAGTCAACACAATACCATTGGACTCAGCGACGCGAGCACACGCAAAGAGAGAAAAAAGAACAGGTAAAAAAAAGAGTTAAAAAAAAAACAGGTAAATATACAGCGTTTTGAATCAAATCCCGCCACCGTTCCTGTTAAGTAGAGCAGCTCGATGAAAGAAGCGTGTTAGATGAACGAGAATAAAAACTTTGAGACAAAAAAGAAGCAACGTGATATGCGGAGTTGTTCTTATCCGGTGTCGTTTATTCGTGTTTCTCCGGATAGCGAAGAAGAGACACAACGAGCGTGAAGAATTTACAGCTATTAACTAGACAGAATCGTAGCGGGACGTATAAAACAGGACGTATAATGGCGTACGAGACATATGCGAATACGTATTTATAATTCGTGGTTTCTTTTTTTCTTTGGTTTCTCGTTCCAATGCATGAACGTTCAGAGGTAAATGAAAACAATTGCGTAAATAGTAAATGAGAAAAGGACAGACCTTCAAAGCTATGCACACCTCGATCAACTTCTGTCGTTTGCATGAAACAAATCACATAAGCGCGTCATTCAGCGTGTATATATATTAATATATACATATATACATGTAAGTAGGCCAGTGAACAAGAAGCGAATCGATGAGACTACTAACTCGGCAGAAAAGGCGTATTTAACTTGGTGTGTTTCTTTTTCTCTCGGTCGCAACTTTACTGTATAATACTAAACGAGATCTAATCGTGATTTTGCACTATTGGCGCTTCCTTTTATAAGGTATAAGATAATTCAAAACTGTCGAGCTCGCACGCCTCATCGACGACCTTCGAGACCGTCGTTTCGCTCTCAGGTACAATCACGAACAGGTCTTTCACTTTGGTCATTAGTCAGCGTTTTGCATATAATTAATAATCGTTTTATACATTTTATAACGAACGTACAATGTACGATGGTGCACAATTGCGTATAATACAGACAGCATAGCGAAGCAAGCGATCAACCGGGTTGGGGTACTTACAAAAAAACATAAGAGAGGAAATTGTATCCAAATTTGCAGTCCGGTAGTTTCGTTCGGTAACAAGAGTTAGGCAGATCGAGAACCATCCACCAAATTAATAGAAAGTACAAAAGAAGAATCAGGAGTTAGATGTGTGATTGAAGATAACGAGGCAAATGATCGCTGAGTAATGTTTCATAGTTTGATTGAATCTTCTTTCTTTTGTTAAACGTTTCAGGTCGTAAGTATTGAAAAAATTTGATAAACTTTTAAAATTCTAATTTACGTGTTCTCATTGGAATTGTTTTGAGGTATTCTTCTCCAACTCTCGTCGATCCAGGTGTATGTACAATTGATCAAGGTAGTCCTATCGTTGGGTGGGGGATTAAAATTTTATTCCCGTTTTTTCTCAAATTGGAAGTGGACCAAGCGTTAAAGTTCATTAAGAAAAGTTGTTGCAAAACGACTAAAGAACAACATACTCAAAATTCAAATTGATCCTATGGAAAGTTTATTTGTTATGTAATAAACAAAATCATGATTTTTTGTTTCCATAAGATTTGTTATAAAAACTAATCGAAGCTTCTTTGATGTCGTATAAAAATGTGTGCAAAATTTCAACAAGCTTCATCGACCTAATGATCGAGATACTCGTTGTATAATGTTGCGATATTTAACACGGGCTCTTATGGGAGATTGCGAAAAGTGACAATTTTCAAGAATAAATATCGTGATTTTTGAGTCGATAAAGCCCCTGAAATTTTACACACATATACATATGACATCAAAGAACGTTTCTGCAAGTTTTCAGTGAAATCTAATGAAAACGATGTAACGATAGGATTACCTTAAACAAAACGTTTACCTCGACCAATTAACCGGGAAAAATTAGAACGAGGGCTCATGGACATGCTACGGCTTGGTGCATCGCATATATTGTGCATAAACGTTACGAAATGGATTAAATATAAAATATAAAATAAATCTAATATATACGAACAAGAGGCTGTTTTGTTTCTATACAACGAATAAATTAACGTGACGATATGATGAACGTGTGCGTCGCGTATTCCTGCAAGCTCGCACGGATACGATACCTTGTTGCTACTGAAAATCCCAAAAATTCCAACGCGCTTTTTAATCTTGCCACCGGAAACGGTACCCTTGACCGTGAGATGATTATGTATCGGTTGCATAACGGGCTGCGACAGTTGACTATTGCTGTCGTACGACTTTGCAACGGACAAATCCTCGAAGGGAAAATCACCGGGTGGCGTGAAACCGCTCTTGTAACGCTCGATCACCATCGACGTGTCCTCCTTCTCGTTTATCTCGTTCGCCGCTTTCTCGATACCCTCGAGACACTGAGCTATTATCGGCGCGACCGCTCGCTCTATCTGCACCGATTTCGTCATGTAATTTCGCATGTTTTTTATCCTCTTCTCGTCTAGTTCCTGCAAAATGAAAAGATAAACGTTAGCACGAGAATGAAAACACTTTTACGACTATGACGAGACTCTAAATAAAAACTAAAATCCTGGCTTTACCTGCAGATGTTGGAACACCTCTGGCATCGCTGTGTGATAATGCAACGTTTGCATTTCGTTTGTCCTTTGTAACTGATTCGCGTACTCTGTCTTGGCTTCCTCGCTTTGTTGAGTCTTCAACGTCATGTTCATCCTTTGTTTCTCCACCTGCGACGATATAGTAAAATTAACAATATAGAAAATTTTGTTAGATTGAAATGAAAGAATTTCTAAAATTACCTTCTTACGTTTATTATTCATTCTCTTTAGTTACGTACCTCGGCTCTCGACAGATTAAAGTCTGCGTCAGCTTTCTGATAATTCTCCTGCGCCTTTTCCGCTTCTCGAAACGCCTTTTCGTACGCTTTCCTCGCTCTCTCAAGATTTCCAATCTGGCCAGCGAGATTCGCCATGAGTCTCGCGCCTTCCTGAAGATGCTTCTTGCGATCCTCCTTGAAGTCCTTGACGAGAATATTGAGCTCGCGCAATACATTCGCCTGGAGATTTTCAGCTATGACCTCGCGTTGACCCGCTTGGTCGTTGACCTCGTTGAGCTCAAGCTTGAAGGCTCGACAGGGACTGTACCTTTGGATAAAATAGATCTCATGATATATATAGTTTTATCTCGTTTTTTTTTTGCTTCAATTTTCACACGATTTCATTCCCCTAGAGACTCGACAAGAACCGCTCGGCCACTGAAAATTAATCCGCCTGAGAGGATTTTCGTCGAGGTCAAACGGGTCTAAATTCTCTTTTCCCTCGTGGCACGAGTACAGAGGAGCGCGGTCATCGATTTACAAATGTGTGCTGGGGTATAAATCCCTCTTGAGGGCGACTTGAATGTAACACACGCGAGCTCGTCTTCTCTCCTTACTCTCTGGTCCGTGCGAAATTTCCAGAGTGCCTTGATAAGTAGAGAGCTTCTGTTTTGTGTCAGGAGAGAAAGAGAATCAAGAGCCTGGCCTCATGCGCAAATAAACCAACCGCGAGTCTCGCTTCTACGCTTCTTTTTTTTTCTCTCTCTCTTTTGCCATCATTTCTTTTTACGATATTCGAAGGTTCGCGCAGCCTTGGGAAGAAAAATCGTGAAGTAAACGGAATAGCGACTCCCACGAACGCTTTCTCCGTGCGAGACGATATCGTGCGTAAGTGCAGTCGGGTAAAACGTCGACGCTACCTACGTGGCTGATCAATTTTTATAACCCGTCGGTCGTTAAATTCGAACGTTAAAAAAGCAAATGATTTTATTTCCGTTCGATTTTAATCGTCGCGAGGAATGAAATCGAAAGGTTATCGCTACGCGAAAAATTCATGCGCTTTAATCAAGCTTGTTTAATTGCATTAGAATGGAATTAAGGAAAGAACAAATATTATGATGAGTAATAATTATTGTTAATTTATAAAATTATTATTAATTTGGAAGAAGAATTATTAGTAATTTTAAACAAATTATTAAATTAAGAAATAACGTATTATTCATTTAAATAATGATAATTAATTAAACAAAAATTATCAATAATGAAAAAATGATATTTTTAACTCGATTATTTAAAAAAAGTAACAACTTTACTGATAATCCTGATAAAATTATTCTTAATTAAAAAAATAATTGTTAATTTGGAAGAATAATTATTAGTAATTAAAAAAAATTATTAATTTATAAATAACGTATTATTCATTAAAATAATGATAATTAAACAAAAATTATCAATAATGAAAAATGATATTTTTAAGTCGAATTTTTGTTTAATAAAGTAACAACTTACTGACAATCCTGATAAAATTATTCTTAATTCAAAAAATAATTATTAATTTGGAAGAATAATTATTAGTAATTTAAAAAAATTACTAAATTATAAAAAACATATTATTAATAAACAATAACAATAATTAGTTAAACAAAAATGATTAATATTAAAAAATAATATTTTTAAGTCGAAAAACTTCTTTTAATAAAATGCCAACTCACTGATAATCTTCTTCCTCCTTCTTCTTCGGTTGATAATTTTTCACCAGCCTCCTGAAACGGTAAAAATCAAATGAGTGAAATCGCTTAATCGTAAGATTCGAGAAACGATAAGGATCTTTCTAATAAACGCGTCGAACATCGCTAAATATGAATGTAAAAATATTCTCTCAGCTCTCAGGTTTTTGAAACGAAATTAAGTCTCGGAGATCGATAGAGATTTCGAGTTTGACCGTGGAAAGAATATTTGTTTTTTCGTTCGTTCTTTTTTTTTTCACAAGAATTCGTGAAAGGTGGGCGTCGTAGCGTTACTTATTTGGTCGATTTCCTGTAAGATTCGACGAGAAAATCGAGAGAACATTAATTTTGAAAATACAAATTTGGTCAATTTAAAAAAAAAAAATATAAAAAACAAAAAATATTTTTTGAACGAGACAAGGATGAAACAAAATTGTTATTATCGTTATTATCGTTTTAATCGGTGATACATCGTTCGTAAATTCACGTAGAAAGTACAATGGCTTGATCTACACGAAAATTATACACGCAAAACTACCGCATTGTAGTTCACTCAGTCACGACGCGAGGAGAGAAAGAGAAAGAGAGAGAGAGAAAGGGGGGCGTATAAAGTAATTGTAGCACGTTCGAAGTCTTGCTCGCTCGCTCGTCGAGGGTGAAAGAAACGCGAGAGATAATTTACTCACGTCGTTGAACGTGCCAGGAATCGTCCACTTTGAGATTTACGAGGGACTTGAGAACACGTAAAATTTACTTTCCCAATTGAAAAAAAGCAATAATTATTATTGAAAATTGACGTATAAAAAAGAATAAATATTGGGAAAAAAGAAAATAAATAACTTTTGATAAAATAAGAAAAACAATTAACGATGAATTCACAATTAACGATAAATTGTCGTTTTAATTAAGAAATAAATATTTAACGATTAAAAATATTATTTTGTCGAATTATAATTGAAATAAATTTCACCATTTATTGTTTTTAAAATTTTAGTAAACTTTTCTACATTTTGAAATTTTTGTTATTTTATAAAAATAATTTTTATATTTGGAGCGTTGCATTTAATGATTTTAATTCAAGAGATGAAATTTCGATTAAAATTAATGAATAGCGAGCAGGAGGGGGAAGGGAGGCAAAAATTCGATCGATCCCGAGGGAAATAAATGTGAGTGTGTAATGATAGTTTTCGCGACACAAAAATGTAAGAGGTCCGTATTACAGTGGACGTCATTCACGAGACAAACAAGGGGGGCCTTTATAATGCAATATTAGCTGCAGTTTGTGTCCTCTGAACTCACCGGGTGCGTGAGAGAGAGAGAGAGAGATAACGCGATACCGAGTGCGGTGTCCTCTCTCGCTCTGTCGATGCACTAATGCACCACTCCTGTGTATCTCACACACGCTACGTACATAAATGTACAGGTCGTACCATTTCAAACCCCCCATTTAAGGTTTAAGATTATTCAAGAGACTTCGTGGATAGATAGTAACACGTGGTGCATATTCGATAAATAGCTATCGAATCCGGAGTGGTAGTTATGCACAAATTTCAATGAACGAGCGTATTTTCGCCCATTTTTACATCTGCTCTCCCTCATACATATTTTCACCAACGTCCTCTCTGCTGCTCACATACACTTCTTCAACACCTTCCCTCTTCCTTCGAGTACACAACAATTTCACCAGCAACAACTCCCGATGGACCTGCACAGTTTTTCTTAGGTGGGTTTCGAATCGCCGAGAAGACAGAAAAAAACACTTAGAAAAATTTCACGAGTGCGGGAATCGAACCCGGGACCTACTGCGTGTCAGTCGGGAACGTTACCCCCTATGCTAACGTCCCTCTGATAAATTGGAACTTGTTTTCGAATATACTTGAACGATACTAACCTCAATATTGCTTACCTCTTGGGATTTCTTTCAAAAAGTTTTAGATACCGAGTAAACAATTTATTAAGATCCAGCAGTTTCTAAAAATATCGTTAATTATATAAAAAAATTGAGATTTTTTGAAAAAATATTTTGAACAATAGTTTCTTATTTTTTTACGAGGAATATAAATTTGCAAAAAAATGTAGGGGTTGTTATGGGAAAAAAAGAAGTTGACCTTGAAATGACCGTGAAAAAGTTCATTTTACGTCCCTCTTCAAACTTTGAAACTTTTGTATGAAACATTTTTTTTGTTAAATCGTCAATGATATATGACTGCGGGATTTTAAATGGGACACCCTGTATAAGGCACGGCGCGTTTTATACGAGGCTGACAGTAGTGCACAGAATTTATTTTTATAACGTAATTTCCACTCCCAGACGTTCCCTTCTGACTCTCGTTTCCCCGGATAGCCAAGAGAATATTTCTCGAACGGGGGAAATTCGCAAATTAACATTTTTTTTTCATTTTTTTTCTTCTATTTTTCTACATAGTTTATTTTTATTTTATTAATTTTTTTATATAGATACGCATCTTACCTGAGATTACCGGCGTACTCCACCTCGATCTTGCATCTGTCGCGTATAAAGTGGCCATATCTCTCGAGAAATTCTATTCCCTTCTGTGTGTGGAGGGACAGATTGTCAAACTGATCCTGGAATCAGATAATTAAATGCAAACGTTAAAAAAACTTCATTATCGAAAATTGGGAAAGCTGTGGATTTTTAATTTTTAAATATTTTGATTATTTTCCCGTAGAACACAAACATAACGTTCTTGTTCCTAGTTTGTACCAATTGAACGATTTAAAAATTAGAGAGACTGAGAATTTTTACGTTTTTCAATTTTGTATCAAAAATTGCCAAAATCGAGAAATAACAATATTACATTCGAGTTCTACAGGCAATTTGCAACTTCGCATCCCCTTTAGAAAGTTCATTTGTATTAAAAAAATAATAATCCTGTCTCAGTTGTGTATTTTCAAAAATTAAAATGGATTCTAAAAATTTTTGGGGCTGGAAATTGAGTCAAAATTTTTTCTCGTCCAAACTAGGCCTTCCGGGTACTCCCAGAATCGCAAATTTCCCGTAGAACACGAATACAACATTCTTACCCCGATCTTCGTCAATACGCGAGTTAAAAATTCAAAAAACACCAAAAACTCGTGAAAATATTGAATTTTGTTAAACTTCGATCTTCGATCTCTCGTCGCCTCGTCCTTCCTCATCATTATTCCCCTCTCTCGCGTCGTCGAGATCGCGCGACGATCGGTAAAACCGGATCGTGCCAAATATGGACCCGTCGGGTCGTGGTGTATCGCCGATACGTACACGCGCGGTCTCTTCTCTCGCGCGACGACGTATCTTACATCGAGAGTTCGAAGTCACCGCCGCGTGGATCTCTCGCCGTGAAAGTCACGCGATTTTTTCTCTCACGAAAAAACAATTATTATGCGTTACTAAAAAGAAAAATTCATAAAAAATACAAAAACAAAAAAACAATTATCAACAAACTATAACAAAAAGAACAAAATTTAATCAAGATCCGAGGATTCGCTATTGGCATCGAAAAAAAACAAAATTCAATCGAGATCCAAAAATTTCTCATAGCAAAAAAAAAATAAAATTGTCCCAAATCAAAAATTCCTGAATATTCCAGTTTAATTCGTTCCATAGTTGCCTTATCTCGATCTCGATTAATAAATTCAAACAAAATTTCTTTCCCTATAAACATTCACTCCGAGTGACCAACTTTTTTTTAAATTCAAGAAAAAAAAAATGAAAAAAAAAATTTAATCGACATTCCTGACAATCGTTGAAGATTTTGTTATCTCGAAAGGCGAAGGAAGGCACCAAAGTACGTCCCTCGTTCTTACATTCGACAACATGGGAAAACCGCGTGACACACATAAGCGAGGCGAGTTGTCCCGGTGCACCAGGACACACAATGAGGAATTTCGCAAGCCTCGAACGACTCTCGAGTCTATCGTTGAATAGTGCTACGAGTGGTACGAGGTTGCCGTCCATAAAGACCGTGTCGGGACTATAGCTATGCGTTTGTACGTGCGATGGGAGACGAAAGAAGAAGAAAAAAAAAAAAAGATGTCGGACTTGAAAAATCGTTCGTTTAGCGGGTCAGCATGAAAAGTGAAACCGGTCAGCGATTTCGCAACGTCGAAAGTAACGAGAGACGACAATAAACACGGAAGGGACGAAGAGCGACCGAAATAAACAATCAACAAAAAAAAAAGAAAAGAAAATAAAAAAAAAGAAATGTAAAAAAATGATTTCTTTATTTTTAGTGCTTTATTATTATTTTATTATTGTGGTGATTTATTATTATTATTATTTTATTATTGTGGTTATTATTATTATTTTATTATTATGGTGATTATTATTATTATTTTATTATTATGGTTATTATTATTTCATTATTATTATTATTATTATTATTATTATTATTATTATTATTTCATTATTATTATTATTATTTTTTTTATATATTTATGATAGTCTTAATGTAAATGCATTAAGCGGAAACGAATGTATAGACAATGTAACAGTACAATAGCGAGCTTCTTTGGCCTCCTTACACCGACGTGATTCGTCGAACTGTGTCGTCTTATCAAAACGTGTATTCATCGGTTCGAATTAATAATAAATGCATCGAGGATAATAGGAAAATTAATAATTCATAATTAATTTTGTTAATTAGAATGAATCGTTAATTATGGAAAATATCGAAAATATTGGAAATAATATAAACATTGATATCGTAATTATTTTGGTTTATTAATCAATCAATCAGTGACTAATGAATCGACTTAATTATTGCTCGAAATAATTAAATAACTGAAGGATTGAGTGTAATCGATAAGTTATTAATGAATTCATGATTATTATAGAACAATCATTTTATAAATGCTTCCTAATGAATTATTAATCTTTTTATCGAAAAAAATTAACTTTGCTATTTTCTTTGCACTCCATAGAGGTTGATAAAATGTAAAAAAATCTTTATTTTTTAAATTTATACAAATTAATATCTTAATTATTTTCGTTTATTAATTAATCAATCAGTGACTAATGAATCGACTTAATTATCGCTCGAATTAATTAAATAACTGAAGAATTGAGTGTAATCGATAAATTATTAACAAATTAATGATTATTATAAAACAATCTTTTTACAAATGTTTCCTAATTAATTATTAATTTCATTTCTATCGAAAAAAATGAACTTTGCTATTTTTTTTGCACTCCATAGAGGTTGATAAAATATAAAAAAAAATGTTTATTTTTAAAATTTATACAAATTAATATTGTAATTATTTTCGTTTATTAATTAATCAATCAGTGACTAATGAATCGATTTAATTATCGCTCGAATTACTTAAATAACTGAAGAATTGAGTGTAATCGATAAATTATTAACAAATTAATGATTATTATAAAACAATCTTTTTACAAATGTTTCCTAATGAATTATTAATTTCATTTCTATCGAAAAAAACAACTTTGCTATTTTTTTGCACTCTATAGGGACTTAATAAAATCTGAAAAAAAAATCATTTTTTTTAATTTTCGCCATTTTGTCTACGATCAAAATTTGGAGACCAAACGAAAATGAAAAAGAAGGAGAGGACGCGAAATAGCGAAAGAATTTACGAGAGTGGAGCGTGCGATAAAAGTGGTTCCCCGCGGTAGCGGTCGACGAAGAATGCGAGGAAAGCCTTATCGTTCAAGGACGTCTCTCTCGCTCTCTCCCCCCTTCGCTCCAACTCGTGTATCTCTTTCTCTCGTTACTTTTACGTGCACTCTGGGCCGTTCCTCGTTGCCTTGCATTGCGGTAACGGTAGAACTAATCGGATTGCTGAGCTCGCTCGCTCGCTGCGAAGTGTCCAGCGATTTGCTGAAAACAAGTTCGAGCATGCGTGTCCTATATTTATATTTTATCATATCGTGTCATACGGCTCGATAATAACTCGATAGTCTAAAATCGGAATTGTTATCTCGGTACGAGCATTAAAATTATCAACGTTTTCAACAAAAATAAATATATGATATTTTTTTTGATAAAGTACGATTATAATTCCAATTTGACCTTCGATCGACACTTGATGAATGGACGATTATTTTTACCATTGGAAATAAAGTCAATTTTTTTTCGTGAATTAAGTTTTCCAATTATCGATTTACGTTTTTAATTTCGAGTTTGAGTTTCAAGGAGATAAATAAATAAATAGAAAAATTGCATGAATAAAAATAAATCGTTGATTAAGGTTTGACCTTCGATCGACCCTTGGTGAACGGTCATTGGAAATAAAGTCGATTTTTTTCATGAATTAATTTTCTCAATTATCGATTCACGCTTTTAATTTTGAAATTTAATTTCAACGAGATAAATAAATAAATAGAAAAATTGCAATCTAAATATTGAACAATGTTTGACCTTCGAGCGACCCCTGGTGAATCAATTAAAATCTTCGCAATGAATAAAAAAAATCAATTTTATCACTAATAAATATTTTCCATTATCGTTCAACCCTTTTCCCATTGAATTTGTATTTTTAATTAAAAAAATTGTTATATAATTTCTAACAATTGATTCGACAACATAAATAAAATATTTTCGATATTTCTCGTCTACGAAACGTGTCTATGCGCCGGATAAAGTGCATCGAGCGCCAGTGTGTCCCGATGTAGAAAAGTCACCGAGCTGAATAGTGGTACGAGTCCTTATTCCTTTTCGAGAACAGCACCGAGGTCTCCGTAGCCTTGGACGTTGGAACAAAAAGGGGCAAGATCAGTCGAGTGACGCATCCGAGGACTTGTCAAGACTGATACACACACATTTTCACATATGTCTATATATCACACGCTCTGAATTTATATATACAGGGTGTTCTCCCTTTATCTCTGTCACCGGAAATAACTCGGTAATTATCGACGTTACAAAAAAATGTTTCAAACAAAAGTTGTACTGTTTAAAGTGCGCCATTAAATGCGACTATTTTTTTTTATTTCGGTGGAGGCGTTTACGCATAGTGAAGGTCACCTTCACTTTTTTAAATGGAATGGTATATTTTTTTTCAACCATCTTGTAGAGCACCTCGATCTGTATAAAAAACATTAGGGGGTCAAGGTCATTCAAGGTCATTCAAGGTCAGTATCGATGATACAAATCTAAATATTTTGGATTGTTAGCAAATATTTGCTTGTCTTGTAAAGACGTCAGAAAAAAATGTTCCAAATAAAAGTTGTATTGTTTGAAGGAGGCCATCAAATGAGATTATTTTTTTTTATTTCGGTGGAGGCGTTGGCGAAACGTGAAAGTCACCTTCACTTAAAAAAAAAAAAAAATTGGTCGCATTCGATGGGACCTTCCACAAGGTAGAACTTTTGTTCGAAACATTTTTTTGTAACGTCGATAATTGCCGAGTTATTTCGAGTGGCAGTGATAAATAGGACACCCTGTATATAGAGGATTTATCTTGAGACACTCAATTATTACGGAAACGAGCAAGAGTATGAAAAAATGGTTTATACAAAATATTCTCCATACGAAGAGGCACATTTAATGGCGCTATGCACATTTTTTCATAATGGCCCTTTAAAGGTCAAATGAAGGGCAACTTCATTTTTCCAAATGGGAACCCATATTTTTTATTTTGTATTCGTATTCTACATAAAAAAATAATGATATTTCGTATAAAACATTTTTCCAGATTCCTGCTGGTTTCCGTAATAATTAAATGTCTCGACATAAATGAACGACCCTGTATATATACATCATACATGCCTTGTACAAAGTACACACCGGCCCTGACTCGTTTCCCTCAACTTTTTTATCGCCAGAAAAAAAATACACGTTATCACCCGGACGATAAAAAAATGTATATAAAAAATACAAAATAAAATATAAATATAATTAATAACATAAACTACTCCCTTTTCCTCGACTGAATATAAAAAATATTTTAAAAAAAGTCTCGTTGCGTTAGCCCAGGGTTGAGAGTCGCTTGAGAACGTGGCACACTGTTCTTAAATCCATTTTCCTTCACTTTTCCATTCTCTTATATTCTCTCTCATACATACACATATATATGTTGCATAGAATAGAATAGGCGTAGTGTCGGAAAGACAAGGGTGAGTAAATATATTCGGCGAGGGTGTTGCACCTCCGGTAGGGAGTTGGAAAACGGGACGACCCCTCCGTACGACCAATCGCAATTTTTCTGTTTCCGTTCGACCTTATATTCTCTCCCCTTTCCGAAAGGTCGATAAGAGGAAAACACGCGTCATAGCTTTATGAACGAGAGAGCGACGGCAACCCCGGTCACCGAGGTGAGTCACTGCATTGCCCCCCTCCCACGCGCTCATTCGCTCTCTCTCTCTCTCTTCTTCTCCCTTTCTCTCTTTCTTTCTTACTAGCTTTCGCCCTTTCTCTCTCTCTCTCTCTCCTTCTCTCTCTCTCTCTCTCTCTCTCTCGCTCTCTCTCTCTCTCTTTCCCTCTCTCTCTCTCCTTCTGTCGGTCTGTCTCTGTCTCTCTGTCTGTCTGTCTTTCTCTCTCCTTGTCCCTCACGTGACTTGGAGTTTTCGAAGTATATATATGTCTTCAGCAAAATACGAGTACATCGTGTTTCTCTTCGGAGCGTAGCGTACTATAATGTAACGAACGCACTTGCCCCTCTGGTCGAACCGGGTTTTTGCTCCTCGGGGGGTCACGAACCCAATGGTACACAATGGCAACTTGTGTCCACGCTATATTTATCTCATCATTTTTTTTTCCTCGTACTTTTTTTTCTCTCTCTCTTTCTCATTACCTCGGTACTTTGCGAACAGAAGCGAGGACCGGAGGACGACTTGAAAGGAAGTTTATAAACAGGGTGTGCATAACGCGATGCACCTGCGAATATTCTTCTCATATTTTTTTATTAAATGAAATTGAAGAAATTTGTATTATTTAAAAATGTACGAGAGAGGAAATATTTTTATGTCGAATTAAAAAATTAAAGCTGCGAATCATTTATAATTAGATAAATAAATAGTGACATTATTTTTAATTGATAAAATTAAATTTAATTAACCCTTTTGTTTAGCTAGTTTTTAAAAATTGGAACAAATTGTTCAAAATATTATTCACTCGTAATAACATAATTTTTTTTTAAATTGCATCTCGATAGCAATTCTTATATTTCACTCTATTATCTCGTGGCTATTTTTATTTCAATCCTTTCAACGTATAAAAAATTCGAAGAGTTGAGGTCGGCCCTTCGAATGTGATTGCACAATATCGAGACGAAGAAGTGCACCAGACGGAAAAGTACAAGAGTCTCGAAAGGGTGTAAAAAATATATACAGGGTGAGTTTCATAAGGTGTCTCAAACTTTATTTAAAGGTAGATGGGATTATTACAAACAAAAGTTGCAAATATACATTAGGGATATTTTTAATAGTTTACGAGATATACATTTTTAAAGTTGGTCCAATCAGAGCGCACCGGGAAGCGTTGGAGACGCCCACTCCTGCCCTAGCTGCAGGAATAGGGCGCTACTTTTGGGGTTGCGAAATTCAGAACAGTCAATTTTATTGATTATATTATTACACAGTCATTTTTATTTCTCGGGCATTGACTGCTCTAAATTTTGCTGAGCGCGTCGAGAAGCGTTGAATCCGCCCACTCCCCGCCCTAGCAACCAATGCTCGAGAAATAAATTTGACTGCTCTGAATTTTGCAACCCCAAATGTAACGCCCTACATTATGCTATCTCTACGACTAGGAGGGAAGTGGGCGGCTCCAACGCTCTTCGGCGCGCTCTGATTGGACCAACTTAAAAACTTTATATCTCGTAAACTATTCAAAATATCCCCAATGTATATTTACAATTTTTGTTTGTAATGACCCAATCTACCTTAAAATAAAGTCTGTTACACCTTATGAAATCCACCCTGTAGACATGAAAAAAAAATAAAAAATCGTTCGATGAGAAGAAAACGTGGATATAGGAAAAAGAGAAAGAGAGAGAGAGGGAGAGAGAGGGGTGGGGGGTAAAATAGAGGCGTGGGTGGCTGACTCGAACAAGTGTGCATTATGAGTCACGTAATCGAGTTGAGGGGCGAGTTTCACCCTCTTTTCTCTCTCTCTCATTCTCCCTCCCTCTTCCTCTGTCTGTTTCTCTATCGATCCTCCACATTGCTCTGTATATATAATACCGATATATACGTATTTTATGTACCGTAGTAAAGGGCGTAGTCGTCGCATAGGACATCCGTTCGAACTAGTATTCCCGGACGACTGGTGACTGTGCGTTTCGTGACTGAACTGTCTGTCTGCTATCGTACTTCCTCCTCTCTCTCTTCTCTCTCTGCCACACTTTCATACATATATCTATATATCTATATATATATATATATACCATTGCGAATCGGTATAAATAGTCTGTCTGGCCTACCCCTACAGCCACATAAAAAACCACCCCGTTCTATTGAACAAAATTTTATTCCTAATTGATTTTTTATTAATTGGTCAATTAATTGAATTACCTTCCGTATGAAAAGAAAAGAATTGTATTCACAATCTTGTTAATTTTTATCAAATGATTTTTGTTTTTTATTTCAAATAATCCTTCATTTTTCAAAAGGACAAAAACATTTGGTAGTTTTTTTTCTAGCTTGGCCAAAAAGTAACTGCGTTTCTAACGCATGAACGTATATAGTTCCAACATTACAAAAAAAAACTAATACTACAATGTATATCAATTAACTGTTTATTCTTCTATTTCCTATGTGTAGATGAGAAAAAAGAGATTTAAAGAGAAATGATTAAAAAAATAGAATTATCACGCCTGTATCTTTTTTCTCGTTAATTTTGTTTTGTCGCTCGCAACGGAACTCCAACCTCGACGCATCGAAGTCTGTCGAACAGTGTGTATATATACCTACTATCGTATATTTCGGACGTGTTTCGATTATAAAAAGAAGTCTTTCGACATACTGCTTCTCGAGGCCCGAGAATATTTCATACATACACATCTATATGCTCGTATTTATATTTATATATTTATATATATCATCCTATAAAAATATATAATAATAATAAAAATAATATAATTAAAATAACAATAATAATATAATAATTATAATATTAATATAATTATTATTGTATTAATATAATAATAATAATAATATAATAAAAATAAAAATAATAATATAATAATTATAATATTTATATAATTATTATTGTATTAATATAATAATAATAATAATACAATAAAAATAAAAATAATAATATAATAAATAAAATATTAATATAATTATTATTGTATTATTATTATTATTATTGTATTAATTATGATCATAATATTAATATTATAATAATATTATGTTATATATAATAATAATATAATATTATATCATATATAATAATAATAAATATATAATGTAATACCTATGTACATATATAATATGTAAATAGCGTCACAATATCGAAGATACATTAAGTGGGAAGAAAATCGATGGTTCAGGAGAATAATTCTACCAAAAGGAAGCTCGTTGGGCACGAACTGAATTTCCTATCTCCGCGAATATTCTGCGTCTCGCTTATCTCCTTATCGGCGTCTCGAATTCGTCACCGCAATGTCAAAACACTATGACAACGTCGAGTATGTTCCTTTTGTTTGCTGACTCGATGATCTTGGACCGATATTAGTCACGCGTTTAAACAAAAAAAAAAGAAAAAAGAATATATATATATATGTATGCATGATTCAAACTCGACACGTGCTGGAAAGTAGAATCTTTTTTATCGAGCCTCGAGAAACGCGATTTTATTTCTCAACAACAAAATAAAACCTAAAAATAAGAGCGTGCAAGAATTCTCGCGGGGGACGACCAATGGAAAATCTGACGATAAATCCGAGACTCGAAAGTTAACGAGAAAACAAAAAGATAATAATAATGATAATAAAAAAAATTCAAATAAATTTTTTCAATGCTAAAAATAAAATTGCGAGAGAGGGGGGGGGAGAAAAATTGAGAAAAAAAAGTCAGGCAGAACGCGAGCCAAACGTTTTATTCGGCCCTGCCCTTGGCTCTTGCCACGCCTCTCTCTCTCTCTGACCGAGCAACGTCGTGGCAAGAGGAGAAAACTTCGCATCTGCATTCTTCGCGAATGCGGAGGAGTACGTTATAGACCGGAATACTTACATTCTTCGCACCGGGAATATACACTCGAGTATATTTAACTTTATATATAAAAAAAAAAGTCCAGTAAAATTGCTGTCGCATTGAAAAAATTTTTTTTTCTTTTTTAAAAAAGAAATTTTATTTTTGTCTCTTTAAACAAAAGAAAGGACAAAAATTAATTTTTTCAAATAATGGACGAATCAATATTTGTTTTGCCAATTTTTGTAACGCAATAATTACAAAAAAAATAATAAATAAAAATTGATATTTGTAATAAAGTAATTAATCGTCGTGAATAATTTGCTAATTAATTTTTTTATTTTATAAATCATAAAGAATCGTTATAAAATTTGTTTTTTTTTTTTAATTAATTACACAGTCATGATCGGTGTTGATCCATTCGTCGACTAGCAGGCGCCTAAATTCATACCCGAAGAACATGTGTCGCGTTCAAAGAAGCTCGGTAAATTTTTATACGCCAAAACGAGAAAATAGAAAAAGAGAAACGTGGAGAGAAAAGTCGAGTCACGGGGGCCACGACCTCACGAATCTCGGATTCTTACAAGTCGGAAGGGTACCAAGTGCCACAGAGAAAGAGGGCGATGGGGGGAGGGAGGGGGGGGGGGGGCGGAATATCGATCACTTTATTATGACCTAGTATACTTTTAGACAAACAGTAAAAAATTTCCGAGATACAATAACAATCAATATTAACAACACGTACTGAATACAATAATTAATATTGACTCGTTCCCACGAAAGTTTACAAGAGAAAATTTGGAAAATAAAATACGGTACAAGAATAAGAAAATAAAAAATAAAATTTAAAAAATCTAAAAATAGAAATAAGAGTGGGTGGGAGGTGTCGAAAGGAAAATGCATAAGTATTTTCCTCTTTTTCAGAAGTTCACAAGAGAAAACTTGTAAAATAAAACACAGTACAAGAATTAAAAAATTAAAACAGAAAATAAATTCAAACCAAAAATAGAAATAAGAGAGAGGAGGGGAGGGGAGGGGTGAGAAAGAGAGGAAAATGCATATAGTATTTTCCTCTGTTTCACAAGTTCATAAGAGAAAACTTAGACAATAAAACGCGATACAAGAATTGAAAAATAAAAAATAAAACAAATTAAAACCAAAAATAGAAATAAGGGGGGGGGGGAATGCATACAGTATTTTCCTCTCTTTCAGAAATCCATAAGAGAAAACTTAAACGATACAGCACGGTACAAGAATTGAAAAATAAAAAATACAATAGAATAAAACAAAAAATAGAAATAAGGGGGAGGGGGGGGGGGGGAGAAAGGAAATATATATAGTATCACGGAGTCAACACTACATTTTCTCTCAGTCTTTCTTAAAAGCCGAGAAAATGTTGTCACAGGTCAGGGAGAATTTGTTCTCATTTTACGATACTTGACGCGAGAGGCCCCCCAGCTCTCTTCTACTACCGGTAGCTAATTGCTCAGGTATATAGCTATATACATAGAGACGATGAAGACTTTACAATGCTCGTTGAGTGTCTCGTCTGGCGTGTCTCGAGAACGGAAATGTAAAAAAAAAGAATGAAATGATGAAAAAAAAAAGGAAAAGAATGGCGTTGTAGAATTGTGCAAGCGGGAAAAAAAATTATTAAAAAAATGACGAGAAGGTAATAAATATTAAAAAAAAAAATAGTGTCAAAAAACATGTGACAAGAAGGGGAATAAAGTAGAATTGGGGAAGAAAAGAATAAGAGAGAGAGAGAGAGAGAGAGAAAAAAAAGCGATGTCTAGAGCGAAGAGGAGAGACGAGATTGTTCAACTCCTCTACCCTTCTTGCTTCGACGACGATAATGAGGACAGTGACACCGTTATAAGAAACGCGTGAGAGCGAGCGAGTTAGAATTATATGGCCTCAGGGCTCCCTCCTAGGTTCATCGTTTTTCTTTTTTTCTTTTTGATTCTTCTTCTCCTTCTTCTCTCTTCCTCTTCTTCTTGGTTTTTTTTCGCTAGTCAGCCCTTTCTTCCATCGTGTAATATTTCCCTTCGTACGAAGAGAAAAAAAGGCTGATTGACACGTCTGTAAACGAGGTTGGAATTATTGAAAAAAAAAGGTATGAGTTTAGGTAGAGTCGGAAATAATTACAAAAATTGTTTAAAAAAGACAAAAAAATAGAATTTAATTTTTTTTTGGTAGTGGTTATGGAAAACAGTAATTTTTTTTTTATAATGAAAGAAATATTAATGAAGTTATAATTAAATGATACAAATAATAAATAACAAATTTTAATATTAAAACAATTATTTTATTGGGAAATATTGACAAATGATTTCTTATCTTATGAGCGAGGCGTGTAGGTTGTAAAAAGCCATTTCGTTAGAGTTTATCGCTAGAAAAAATGGAACACTAAATATTTTCATAAATTGTAATATATGAAGATTATAATAGTGATATTTGTGTTGGGCGGGAAATTTCCGATTCCGTAACCTCCAATTGGAGCGTTTTCGAAAGTAAAACAAATATAAACCCTCGACAGTATCCTCATCATTAACTTTTGCTACTTTGGGGGTCAAACATGTTTTCGTCCAACAAGGGCGGGGGGGGGGGGGGGGGGGGGGTACACCGATTGAAATTAATGACTTCACTTATTAACAAAAACAAATAAATAAATAAATAAAAAAGAATCGTCTCAAAGAATTTCTGCTCACCGAATGCGGCCACAGTGCCGAGAGAACGGTGGAAAAAGGAAAGAGAGCAAGACCCTCGTGTCGAAGCGCGTACCGGTGATTCATCCGAGATCCTAAATTCGTTAAAGAGCCGCCTACGTGAATCACGATATTCTCGTTCTTCTCCGTAGCGTATTTTATACACGACGCTGCCAGCTAGTCGTACATAGTACAATCAACGCTATACGTCAACGACGTCAATGGTTTATCGTCGTTCACATATGACACATACATAACTACATATACATACATACATACATATATAATATACAATATAATATAATACATATATATTATATTATATCATATAATATAACACAATATAATATGATATGATATAATATAATATAACATAATATAATAGGATATAACAAATATAATATGCGATATAATATAATATGTTATTATGATATTATATTATATTATATCATATTATATTATTATTATATTATATTGTATCATATTATATTATGTTATATTATATGATATAATATAATATAACTTAATATAATATGATATAACAAATATAATATCCGATATAATAAAATATAATATAATGTAGTATAACATAATATGATATATCATATAATGTCAAATAATACCTATAACATAATATAATATGATATAACATAATATAATATAATATAATATAATATAATATAGTATAACATAATATGATATAATATAATATCAAATAATATAACATAATATAATATGATATCGCATAGTATAACATAATATATCATATAATATAGCATTATATATATATATATAGACATAAAGCAAATGGAGAGAGAGCAAAGAGAACGTTTACACTCCGATAGGAGAGCGGCGAGGTCGCTTATCGTTTAAAAAATATCGAGAATAAAAACAAGAGGAAAGGAAAGAGAGAAGAGGGGAACAAAGTAAAGACGAAAAGGAAAAAAAGACACATGAAAAAAAAAAAAAAAATAATAAAAATTGGATCGTGAGCGAAGCGGAAGTGCGAGCGAGAGAGAGAGAGAGACTCCAACTCGACTCCATAATCGAGTGACCATTTGCACACACCCAACAAATACATATACACACGCGCCTGATAAATAAAGTATCGGTGCACCGACCGTTGATACATTATATATATATATATATTTGTGTTTTTTTCACTACGCGCGAAGGGGGACACGCAGAGATAACGTCGGAGGATGCAGAGAGTGCGATAAGAGACCACGCGACAATGATAGAACCGTGCAACCGTAGAATCTCTCTCTTTCTCTTTCCCTCTCCCTCCCATCTCCTCCTCTCTCTCCCTCACACACACACACACACACACACACACACACATTATTGCCGTTATATATTTCGTGCTTACTTCTCTTTCTTCGTCGATTAGCAGAGAGTCATCGTCTCGAATCAGTGTCGTCGCGGTCACGTTTTTGTTACTCCTGTGTTCAAGTCTTCTATATATAAATAAATACATATATATATATATATATATATATATATATATATCGTATATATATATCGTATATATATATATATACGATATTATATATATACATATATTTATATTGTATAACATAATATAATATAATATAATGTGATATAATATACTATAATTTAATATAATATAATATTATATGATATAATATGACATAATATAATATGTGATATAATATAATATGATATAATATAATATAATATGATATAATATAAAATAATATAATATAACATGATATAATACGAGATAATATAATGTAATATAATATGATATAATATGATATAATATAATATGTGATATAATATAATATGATATAATATTATATGATATGATATAATATAAAATAATATAATATAACATGATATAATACGAGAAAATATAATGTAATATAATATAATATGATATAATATAGAATAATATAATAAATAATATATCTTATAAATATCACATATATATATATATTAAATATATAATAGTCCTATGTATATGTATATAAATATATGTGCGTTTGTGTACGAAGAGCGGTTCATTTGCAGAGCAGGTACTCCAGCCGAAGTCAGACTCTTTCGGTATCCGAAGAGCGACCGTAACCAGCGTAGCTCGTCCGCTTGAACGAACGCGCAACGATCCTTTACGTAACACGGCTAAGGCATTTATATATATATATAACGGTGCATAGCGGTGAGTTGCAACGCGTACGGATTTTTCTTTCTTTCTATCTTTCCTTTTCTTTCTTTTATTTTCTCTATTTTTCTTTTCTCGCGTTATTAAATCCAGACTAGCTATAGGAAATTGAAGTTGCGTGCGGGCGCGAAGCTTTGAACACTTTCTCGCATTATTTTTTATTACGCTACTAGTATTTATATGTATTTATGCGCGATATAAAAATGTACTTTTTATGTACATTATTTATTTATTTATTTATTTTCTTTAACGTGAAAATAGAAAATTCAAATTCTCAATTTCAATGTTTTCGTTCATAATTAATTATCGAACTTTTCGTTCATAATTAATTATCAATCGAAATTTGATCGTATCAAATTTTCCGTTCATAATTAATCGTCATATTTTCCGTTCATAATTAATCATCGAATTATTGTTCAATAATTAATCATCGCTCCAATTTTCATTACAAACCCTCCAATAAGAATAACAAATTGCCATTTTCACTTTCATCTTTTGCCCAACTTTTTATAACCTCGCTCCAATAAAAGACAAAAAAAAACTAAAAATAATAAATAAATCAATTAAAAACAAAATGGAAGACCAAGATATCGTTTCACACGATTATTGTCATATTTATTAGCCAGTTTTTATCGTTCGTTAAGAATTTTATTTTTTTTACCCCCTCCCCACCCCTCTCCTGTCTCCCGGCCACACAGTGTGGCTCTGGCATTAGTGCCAATAGTCGCTACTACTTGTCAGGATTTTCTAAAAGTTCAGAGAAGTAGTGTACGCGTTTTAATATATTATATATTATAATATTAATAAATTATATATTATAATATTATTATATTATGTATTATAATATTAATATATTATATATTATAATATTATTATGTTATTATTTTAATATATTATATTATATTATATATTATATATTATAATATTATTATATTATTATTTTAATATATTATATATTATAATATAATATTAATATATTATATATTAATATATATAACATATTATATATTAATATATTATATATTAAAATATTAATATATTAATATATTATATATTATAATATCAATATATTATATTATATAATATTAATATATTATATATTATAATATTAATATATTCTATCATAAAAAAAAAAATTGGAAGACCAAGATATCGTTTCACACGATTATTGTCATATTTATTAGCTAGTCTTTATCGCTCGTTAAGAATTTTTTTTTACCCCCTCCCCATCCCTCTCCTGTCTCCAGGCCACACAGTGTGGCTCTGGCATTAGTGCCAATAGTCGCTACTACTTGTCAGGATTTTTTAAAAGTTCAGAGAAGTAGTGTACGCGTGGAACGAGCATCGAGGCGCCTGGAATCTTATCCGAGGAAACGAACGATGCAATCACTAGCCGTGACGGTAAGGAACTGGCTGCTGTTCCACCCGGCACTTGGCTCGAACAACGCCACTGCTGTACAACTTCCCCTCGTTCATTCCTATACACGTTTGAAAAAATAATAATAATAAATTTAAAAAAATGCAAAAAGTATACGAGAAAGATTCGTTCTTTTTGGATTTCGAAAAACCGGGTTAACTCGAAGCGGTCCGAGCATTACGTGACCCACCAGCGAGTTTTCACAAATGCTTTCTTATACGAACGTCGTCGGTTCGGTGCCAATTCGATCTTTTATCACCGTCGAGTTGGCTCGCTCGTAACGTACACGAGGGAACGAGGTTGGCCTCGACTATTTGGATTCAATAAAAAGAGGTAGATTGAAAAATGGATAATTAATATTTTTTGTTAATTTGATTGGAAAGGGGGATAATTATAAGGAAGGGGTAAATCTATCTAGAGGTAGAGAAATATAGCAAAGTTTGGGATTTTTTTTTGAGGAAAGTAAAGAACATATCGAAATTTGGTGAAAAAGGACTTATTGTACAGGTATTGAGGAATGTTTATGAATTTTGTCAGAGCTGTAGTAAACAAAATGGCGGCTTGCAGAGGATTTTCCCAGCTGCGTGTTTTTGTTTTCATTGCTGCCTGGTTGTATCCATAACTACTGCAATTTCAAAGTTAGAATGATGAACGAAAAAGAATTCGATATAGTATGATAACAGCTTTGATGCTACGTAGAATTTTTGTTTTAAATTGATTTTTGCAAAAGTGGCGTGTTGTTGAACAAAAATTTCGACAAAACGCAAAAAAATTCACGAAAATTGTTAATAACATTTTAACTATGCAATATAAAAAAGAAATCCTACGTAGTGTGGAAGCTGTTGGCATACTTTATCGAATTCTTTTTGGTTCATTATCGTAGCTTTGAAATTGCAGCAGTTATGGGCTCGGTCAGGCAGCAAAGAAAAAGAAAAAACGCAGCTGGGAAAATGCTGGGAAGCCGCCATTTTGTTTGGTACAGTTCTGATAAAATTTATAAACAGTCCTCAATACTTATATAATAAAAATCTTTTTACGAAATGTCGATACGTTGTTTAGTTTCTTTGAAAAAAAATCCTAAAGCTTGCCATATTTTTCGGCCTCAAGAATGGCTTATCGCCTTAAAAAGAATTATTCTATCGTGCAATAATAATCGTGATAAGGTTGGAAAGAAAAAATTGGTGTTTTTTCCTTCGATGGAAAATTCTTATCTTTGTACAGTTATCGCGATGATAATACAATATTTTCCCCTTCTCCTTCCCGGCGAGAACTCGACCCCCCTCCTCTTCTCTCGTTGCTCACCGAAAAATTCAATTTTTTTCTTCCCCAAAGATAAAATCATGACATTAATATAATTTTGTTTACCTCAGGGTAAAAAATAGACAAACCGGAAGTAACGTATCGATATTCGTTCATGACTAAGGCTTCCTGGAAAGTGTCCGGTTCGTAGGAATTTCGTAGGAGTGAACGTAATTCGTAAGATTTTTCTTGGAATTTTGGACGAGAAATTCGTAACGTATACAAGGTGAGTTTCATAAGCATTCTCAAACTTTATTTTAAGGTAGCTGGGATCATTTCAAACAAAAGTTGCAAATATACATTGGGGATATTTTCAATAGTTTACGAGATATACATTTTTAAAGTTGGTCCAATCAGAGCGCGCCCAGAAGCGTTGGTCCCGCCTACTTCCCACCCTAGCCGTAGAGCTGGCACAGTGTAGGGCGTTACATTTGAGGTTGCAAAATTCAGAGCAGTAAATGTTATTTATTATATTATTACGCAGTCATTTTTATTTCGGAGTGGGCGGCTCCAAAGCCTCTCGGCGCGCTCTGATTGGACCAACTTTAAACATTTATATCTCGTAAAGTATTAAAAATATCCCTAACGTATATTTGCAACTTTTGTTTGTAATGATCTCATCTGTCTTATAACAAAGTTTGAGAATACTTATCAAACTCGCCCTGTATAGGTATAGATCGTGTGTATTGGATGAGAATGGTCGCGTTGTCCCCGTTATATTACAACGAGTGTATTACTCACGGTCAAGGAAATAAGCCATTAAGCTTCTTAGATAATTGGTCACGACACCGTAACTCGGTTAATTGTTTGGACGGTATGGATAAAGAAATATTATATATATATAATATTTCTTTATCCATATCCTATATATATATATATATATATGGAGAGAAGAAAGAAAAAAGAACCAGAAGAAGAAAGAATAATTGTGCCAGCGGTCTGTAGCGTCGCGAGACACTCTGGCACCGCTAGGGTCAATAAAACAATGTTTCCCCCTCCACTTCTCATTACAGATCGGTGACGCATTTTTATCTCCACATTTTTGCAAAAAAAAAAAAAAAAAAAAAAAAAAAAAAAAAAAAAAAAAAATCGATTCGTTTAAAAATCGACTTTCGATCGAATGATAAAAAAAATCTAATTTATGGTTCGTTATGTTTATACGTGAAACGATTTTAATCGATATATAGATAATAATTTGATAAAGTTTCATATCGCCACGTTGGTGATCAATTTTGTTGTTCACGAATCGATCAATGTCTCAGAAAATTATATTTTAATTACAATAATAATAATAAAAATAACAAATTTTTATAAAGTACTGAAAATTCTCTTATAATCGTATTATTATTATTAATATTAAAATAAATATTATTATAATTAATCTCGAAACGTATTTAAATTATAATGATAATAATATTACATTTTTGACTAATTTCAATAATAATAATAGTAATCCATTAATTACTATTATTATTATTATTGACTTATTATTATTATTATTATTATTATTGGTGATATTATTACTATTATTATTATTGATGATAATAATGTTACAATTTTTACTAAGGTCAATAATAATAATAATAGTAATTAATGAATTACTAAAAGTAGACTCGAGCGCTACCGGATACGCCACGAGCTCGGTTTATTAATGAATTACTATTATTATTATTAGTAAAAATTGTAACATTATTATTATTATAATTTAAATACATTACCATATACAATAATAATAATAATAACATTACTATTATTATTATTAAAATGATTAAAAACTCTAATATTATTATTATTATTATTATTATTTGCATACATTACGTTATTGCACAATAATAATAATGACAAAATTCCAAGTAATTTAAAAAATGCCTATTAACATTCTTGACATACGATTTAGTGACAAAACTAAATGACGAACTATACGAGAATAAGACACACATATATATGCGAAATGTGTCTTATCCTACGTGAGAAATCGTGATCGGTGTCAGGCTCGACGCGTCGCACGCGTTATCGTCGTATCCGAGTCGTCGTCATGGCGAGAAACAAGGAAGAACTCGGGCCCGTTTGATACACGTCTGTCTGTCCGTCTATGTGTCGGTGTCTGTATTTACCCACGACGTAGTTTAAACACGCCGCAAATACTCATCCGCGAGATTACGCTCTATGGACGCTTCGGTCTCTTATAAACTCGAAAGAGACTCGCAATTATGACCCCCTTTCGTCATAGTTTTTACATCGCGAGAGATTGAGATCTTTTCGAACGCCACACGGTGCGAGAATGAAAAGAAAAAAAAAAAAAAAAACAAAGAAAAAAATTTATTCAAGACACGCGGGAGACTCTTGCCGAGAGAGAAAATACGCTCGTATTTACTCACGTGATGCTAAGCTACGAATCTGATGTAAATCACGATCGTTAAATTATCATTACGCAATCCTCGTGTTTTCAATTAAAAATACTAACTTTTATTTCCTTTCGACCATTTTTCTTTTTCTTCTTCTTCTTCTTCTTCTTTCTTTTTACACTCATTTCCCGACTCGTTTACATCGAGTTTCAATTTTTTGCGATAACTTTTTTATAATTACAAATTAATTAAATTTTTTCATTTGTTCGATATTCATTTATTTTTACTCGTCGTATGAATAAATAAATTCATTAATAAATAAATAAATATATAAATAAATGAATAAATAAATAAATAAATGAATAAATAAATAAATAAATATATAAATAAATGAATAAATGAATAAATAAATAAATAAATAAATAAATAAATGAATAAATGAATAAATAAATAAATAAATGAATAAATAAACACATAAATAAATAGATAAATAAATAAATAAATACATAAACATATAAATAAATAAATAAATAAATAAATACATAAATAAATAAAAACGTCAAATCCCATCTCACCACTCCCCGCTCTCTCATATTGCCAATTTCTAAAATCTCTTTCAATTTCTCACAAACAATAAAACTTCGTTTCTCGACCTCCGTCCATTTATTTACAACATCCCCAACGCTCGTCACAACTGTGTCAATCCCTTTGTCCTTTTCTTCAATATTTTCTTCATTTCTTTCACTCTTAAAAAAAGAAAAAAAAGGAAAAAGAAAACGAAGAAAACTGAAACCTACAAATCCCATCTCACGACTCTCCAGTCTCTCGTACAAGCTAACAATAACAATAATACAAGTTATTCGAGAGCGTTTCCGCGCCCTCTTCTCCTCTTTCTCCTCCTCAGTCACCTTTTTTCTTCATCACAATTCTTTCTTTCTTTCTTCTTTGATTCGTGACGGATTTCCCCTTACAATCTTCTACTCACCCCACCCCCCACCCCGCCCTTCCACTTCCACCCCCTCCACTTCCTCCCCCTCGTCCGCCCTACTTTACTCATCAACAGACTCTCGTCCTCGTCTCGCGTACTTTGTCGTTTTCATTCTTCGCTCCGAGAGTTCGTTCTTTCGACGCTACTCCAGTGAACGAACATATCCCACCACTCACTACCACTACCAGGCTTGGGCTTCTCGTTGAGAAGCGCAGAAAAGCTGCAACGAGAGAGGCACCACCCGTCCCGTAAAGTAAGTATTTATAGAGATTTGGCGCACGAGCGAGGGAGAGAGCGAAGTGGTGAGAACATGCTCGTGACGTTGTGTACAGCATGGATGGATGGACGGATGGACGGACGGACGGATGGAGACCGCAAATTTTTCGTACACGTTGAACGCGAGTGAGACACACGACACACTTTGTAAAAATTCGCGACGAGGGAGGGAAAAAACGCGAGATACGAGGGAAAAAATAATTTGTACGATAATAAAAAAAAGAGAGAGAGAGAGAAGAAGGAAAATTGAAAGAATTGAATTAAACAATTTTTGTTATTTGTTTTTCGATTAATTGGGAAATTTTTGGTTACGAGAATTTTTGTGAATTATTAGTGGAGTAGATTTTTATAGAAAATTTGTATTAATAAATTAGATGGGAAAAAGTTGTGTTCGATGATTTGAATTTACTGATATAAATTTGATGAAAGAGTGTGTTTAAATTTCAATAAAACGTGGATCTTTTTATGGAAAATTTTTCTTCCGTGGTAAGATCGTTATAAAGTGGCTCAAATGATTTCCGAGAGGTCTTGATCTCGACATGTAGCCAAGGTCCGTGGTGTTATTCATAGAGAGTGAGAGAGTGAGATCGATAGATAGAGAGAGAGAGAGAGAGAGAAAGACAGAGAGAGAGAGAGAGAGAGAGAGAGGTCGATCGATCGAGTCGAGATAAAACCTTTCGAGGGATCGGGGGGTACGGCACAGCTTATACCGGTATTCGAGAGAAAACGGGCACAGGTGAACTGATTACAGTATACGAGAGTCGATAAGACATATATATATATATACCTATATTAAATTTAAATATGTATATATAAATTTAAAATATATTAACAAAATAAATGAAGATATAATAATAATGATATATCTATATATATACACATATAAATTATAAATTATATATCATATATATTATATCTTTTACATGTTATATATTAATATATTATATTATTATATATTATATCATATATAATATATTATATATAATATAGTATATCATATATAATATTATATATGATATACAATATTATATATTAAATATGATATTTAATATAATATATAATATATTATATTAAATATAATAGAGATGATATATGAAATATTATATATTATATAGTATATTATAATATAATATTATATATAATATATAATATACTATATCAATATAATAGAGATGATATATGATATAGTATATATTATATTATAATATAATGTTATATATAATATGTAATATATTATATTAATATAATAGAGATGATATATGAAATATTATATATTATATAGTATATTATAATATAATATTATATATTATATATAATATATTATATAAATATAATAGAGATGATATATGATATATTATATATTATGCAGTATATTATATATCATATTATACATTATATATATTATAATATAATATATGATATCATATATAATATATAATATATAATATATTATATATCATATATGATATATAATATATTGTAAGAGGGTCACAGCATTTAGTCTCGAACGGTCGATTCGGAGTAATGATAGCCAAGTCTCTTAAATCATTTTCGTTACTCGATATCGTAAGCTCTCTCTCCTTCCTTGATTGGTAACTCAAGTCCGCCAATCTCGAGACACAAACATGAATATCGGGAAAGAAAAAAGAAATTTTTGTTTTTTAATTAGACAAAAGAAAGAAAAAAAAGAAAATTTGTCGATAATAAGAAAAATCGTGCGGTTAGTAGAGTGTACGAGGATGAGCGAGAGAAGTCATTCCCGTGGAATGTAGGAGGAGAGGGCACGGTCGTTGCTATGAAATCACCGCGAACCATAACACGAGAAACTGTGTATTACGATTCCTCGTACTTGGCAACGAGCGCACAGCGATTGGCAAACGCGATAAAGACCACGAGGCAATGGGCCAATGACTGTCCCAAAAAGTTTTCAACAATTGTGCCAATCACCGTGCCATCTTGAGCGCGATCCTACGCGCGACGTTAGAGCGTCGCGCGGCACGAATTAATTTCCGCCTCCGTAACTTTATAGCGCGCGAGAGGCCTCGCATCGAAACATTCGTCATCGTGACGACGACGATCGCGACGACGACGACGACACACAATTTGGAATTCAAGCCGTTCGAAGCCACCGGCGTACACCTACCGTAAACGTAGACGAGAATCGGTTTTCGAACGATCGAAAACACGCATACCATAGAAAGTGATTTCTTTTGTCGTTTTCCAATACGAGTCTCTACCAACTATTTATAGCTGTGTAATAAAATGAGCGAAAACGAGAAACTGTGTTATATATAAAACCTTATATATATATATATATTGTATTTTATAGTATATATTATATATATTATATACTATATTATAATATTAATAATATTGTACATAATATATTATAATATAATATAATATTATAATATTATATATTATAATATAATATAATATTATAATATTATATATTATAATATAATATTATAATTATAATATGATATAATATTATATTATAATATATTATAATATAATATAATATTATATATTATAATATGATATAATATTATATATTATAATATAATATAATATAAATATATTATAATATGATATAATATTAATATATTATTATATTATTATATTAATATATTATATATTATAATATTATATATTTTTTATTATGTATTTATTTTATATCACAAAATAAATAATTTTCTAATATCATTCTAATATATATGTGTGTGTGTGTGTGTATGTACGAGTGCATGTGGTGGTTTATAGTTGCAGTCCGAACACGCGGATGCGATGAAACTGTACACGGTGAAAGTTTCGGATGTGTAGATAGGCCAAGTATGGGTTACATACCCGCAGCTATATAGGTGTGTGTATTATTTTTTCTCGAAAATTCTTTTTTCTTTTCTTCTTTTCAACGACACAATACACGACTCAGCGAGCTGGTATACTAGTCGTGTATACATGCAACCGAGCTGTGTACACCGTGAGCTCGAGGATATGTGCACAGTGTGCGGTTTCAAGCGAGCTTTGCAAAGGCGTGCCGGAAGTCCGGACGAGAGACACATGCTTAGTTGAAAATCGACCTCGTCCACTCGGTGGGAGAATGGGGGGGGGGGGGGGGGGGGGGGGCTTATAACGCTGGAACATTATAAGTTTTTCATCGAGCGAAATTATAGTCGATAGTCGATTCACGATTAATGATCGATCGATCGATCGAGTTTTGTAACGAGAAACGTTATTTTTCTTAAAAATAAAGATATAATCCAAAATTATCGTCATAAGTTAAATTACAAAAAAAAAAACAGAAAACATTTTTTTTTTCCAAAATAAATTACAACATAATATTTTCAAATCAATCGAAAAATAATATTAGGCAAAATAAATGACATTTTTTGTAAATAAATAAAATAAAAATTAGATTATATTCGTTGTAAATAAATAATAATTTTTGTTTTAGATCAATTAATCACTCGCTACGAAGATCTAACGTTTTGTGGATTGATCTTGAAAAATTGTATTTTTTACGATCGTGTTCGTACCTTCACGACTTCGTATACGTGCGTCGTTAATCCCCCCCCCCCCGCACCCGCGCCACTGTATTTTAAACATTCAGAGAAATTTAATCTTGCGCCCAACACGGCGTGCGTTTCATTGAGCGTCTCTCACGATATTAAAGGGTTCATTAATAGCACGAGGAGGAAAGGAAACGCCGGCCTGGCCAACTGGAATATTTCTCGTCGTGACTACGGATCGAGAGAAAGACAGAGTCCTCGTTGTCTCGAGGCACCATAACGTCTCTCCCGTTACTAATGAAGCAAAACAATCGAAATTCCTCCTTCGCTCTCTCCCCCTCCCCCTCCCTTACTCCCTCTCTCTCTCTCTCATGCAAGCTTCATCGAATAAGGTAGAACCGTACCTTTCACGATTTATAATCGTCGAATTAATTCTCATGTTCCATTTATTATTTATTTATTATTGTTATTATTATTTTATCATTATTATTTTATTATTACTTTATTATTATTTTATTATTATTTTATTATTATTATTATTATTATTGCTATATTATTTATTTATTTATTTATTTATTATTATTATTGCGATTCATAAAAACGTAAATTTTCTGAAATTATTACTAATTATAAAAAAAACATAATAAAAAAAAAGGAAAACAAAATTTTGTAAATATTTCTGAACGCTTTCTGCTTATTATTTTTACCCGGAAGAGAGAAAAGAGCATCGAAACAACGTTATTTCGTGGATCGAAAAAGAAAAATAACAAAATTCAATCACCGGCGAACGCATAGTTCACCCGATAGCGCGTTAATTATGAATTCGTAGTGGCCCGGGAAAACTGTGTCACGATTTCAATAAAACGGCGATCTTAAATTCCACAGTTATCGCCGTGCGGCGATATACAAGGCGCAACTCGGCTTGGCTCTCACACGAGCCACGAGGGCAACCGTTCTATTTCATTGACCGCAACGGGAATACTCGCTGACGTACCGTGTAAAAGACGCAAGGAGGGAGAGAAAGAGTGGAGAGAGGAGAGGGGGGCAAGCAGGAAGAAGGCCTCCTTGATAGTAATTTCGTTCCGTTGGACATAGTAAAACGTGAAGAGGAGCTCTTTAGAAGTTTCTCTCTCTCTCTCTCGTTCTCTAGCCGTTAAGCCCAGTGATGCAAGATGCGCGGCGAGAGAAAAACCGGACGCGAATATACCGGATGGATCATCATCGGAATGCACTCGAGCAGCATCTTGTCTCACGCATATACAGGGTGAATATTTCATAAGGTGTTTCAAACTTTATTTGAAGATAGATGAGATCATTACAAACAAAAGTTGCAAATATACATTGGGGATATTTTTAATAGTTTATGAGATATAACGTTTTTAAAGTTGGCCCAATCAGAGCGCGCCGAGAAACATTGGCGCCGCCCACTCCCTCCCTAGCCGTAGAGATAGTACAGTGTAGGGCGTTACACTTGGGGTTCCAAAATTCAGAGCAGTCAATTTTATTTATTATATTATTACACATTCATTTATATTTCTCGGGCATTGACTGCCCTGAATTTTGCCGAGCGCACTGAGAGGCGTTGGAGCCGCCTACTTCCCGCCATAGCAGCCAATGCCCGAGAAATAAAAATGACTGCGCAATAATATAATAAATAAAATTGACGGCTCTGAATTTTGCAACCCCAAATATAACTTCCTACCATGTGCTATCTCTACAGCTAGGGCGGGACTGGGCGGTTCCAACGCTTCTCGGCGCGCTCTGATTGGACCAACTTTAAAAGTTTATATCTCGTAAACTATTAATAATATCCCTAATGTATATTTGGAACTTTTGTTTGTAATGATCTCATCTACCTTAGAATAAAGCCCGTTACATTTTATGAAATTCACCCTGTATATGTATAAGTATGTATGTATGCATAACAACGTGTATGAATAATGTACGCCTGCATTAGGTTAAGCCATTCGACACGCGTACTTAATTCCTCGTACCGCAAAGTGGAAAATA
Source organism: Netelia fuscicornis (assembly GCA_946811545.1). NCBI lineage: Eukaryota > Metazoa > Arthropoda > Insecta > Hymenoptera > Ichneumonidae > Netelia > Netelia fuscicornis. Next base: position 5,505,391 of record OX328011.1, on the reverse strand, counting down.
AAAATGTTCGATAAAGAATTTGCGTACAATTTTCTTTTCTTTCCGGCATTATTTTTATTATTGGGGATAGGACTTATTGTTATACGATTGAAAATAAAGAGATGTAATTAAATTTTTGTAGAAAATATATTTTAGGATTGCTCTTTTTTTTTAATTGAAGAATAATCGTTATTTTTAAGGAGAATCGAACGGTGAAAAGTCATTTAATACTGGGGTAAAACGTCTGGTGAAATTCGAGTCGATGGAAGAAAATTTAATTTTGTAGTGAAATTTGGAAGAACGATTTTATCCAGGGAATAAATGAAAATAACGTAGTGCAATGATAATTACACATTTGTCATTAAAAATCCTCGATAAAACAAGCAACGACCCGTTCACTAAAATTAGAAATCATTAAAAAAAAAAATCTCGTTTCAAAAAAAAGAAAATATAACCTTGAAATTTATCGTTGCGATAAATTTTATGAAGATTATTGAATTAACGCGATCGAGATAAGTAAAGAAAAAAGAAACGAGTTTAACGCGAGAGGGCGATGATAAATCTCGTCGTAGCGACTCTGTATCGTCACTGACCCCTGAGTGACCTAGATATGTATCAATTTCGACGACTCTGCCCGGGACTCTCGGAATCAACTGCTACCGGCTCTCTGATACGTCCGGGTGGTTGAACGAGAGAGAAAAACGGAGTCGTCAAATGCAACACGCAGAAATGTTCGCACGCTTGCAAATTTAACATCGCACATGTATACAGGGTCTTAGACAATTACCCGAACACATAAATTACTTGGGTAGCTGGAGTCGTTACAAACAAAACGCTTTTTTCAAAATTCTCCTACGATGAAAATTGGCCGAGATATTAATTCTCAAAGTTTGCAAAATTTGAAACATAACCTAACAAACGCTATGGAACGCCCTCTCGATAAACACGGGGGTCATCGGTTCGAATCCCGCTCGTGACATTCTTTTTTTTCACAGATTGTTTCTGTTTTTTTTTTATAAATCTTGACAAAATAACTGTTAACAATCGACCAACCAGTAAACGCGATGAGAAAAAATAATTTTTATCCTATCCCTCAACCACAGGGGGGTCAATGGCGTCGTTTAAACTCTTAAACTTTGTGAATAAATATCTCAGCCAATTTTCATCGCAGGAAAATAAAAAAAAATTCGTTTTGTTTGTACCGAAGCCGTCTAGATATTGTTCGTCTCCACATTATCATACTAACATCCTGTATACGTGTATAACTTCATAAACAGTAATAAACGAGAATCGGCTCGATTAAAGCCGGGCCAGCCGTTTTAGCGACGGCGATCGACGCAATGCGGTTCAACATGAATTGCGTCCCCGTATCATGATTCATGCGAGCGCACAAACGAGTGTCAATGAATCGTAATCCGAACTGGCAGAGTGTAATTAAATGCAAGGACGTGGGCCATGCCGCTCACCGGCAGACGGGCATGCGCAGAGACAACTAGCGAGCGAGATCGCGAAAGAGCGAATGCGAGAGAGCGATAGAGAAAAAAAAACATGAGAGCATACAGCGCCATCTGTCGACAAGCTGAATAACTACGATCCGATATTAATCCCACCGGAATAAGCACGCGCTTGTTTATTATTTTTTGTTTGTCTCGAGCATAAATTATCGAGCTTTTGCCGTTACGATCGTTGACACTGGGATTATGATAAAAATATATATACGAGTTAACAGACGAATTTACGAACGTGTAAAAATAATTTTATCACAGGACGTTAAAAGCGTTTATGAAAAAACAAAAAGAAGAAAAAAATACAAATAATCAGTGGCTATACGTTTTACGATCGATCGTCAATTTTGTGTTAATAAAAGAAATTCTTTAATTCGCTATTTTTATTGCGTCGACGAATGAAATAATTAACGTCGCAAAAAAAATGGCAAAAAGTAACCGTCCTCCATTTTTCCACAATATTTGCATAAATACCTTCGAAATAATTGAAATTTCGTAATAATAATTAAACAAAACAATTAACATAAATAATTTTCACTTCCGAAAAAAAAAAAAAAAAAATTGTCAACTTTTTTTTTCTCCTTTTCTTTCCGAATGAAATCGCGTATTTAAAACGTTTCGCGTTTGAAACGTTGGACGCTTCGAGATAAATTCGCCCACTCGTCTTCCTCGTCGCGTCTTCGCGCATTTAAAACACGCGCACTCGAGACACGAAGACGACGATGATGACGAGAACCTCGCACTTTTTCAGAATCGACTTAACTTTAATATTACACGTAGTAAATAGACGTACGGAGATAAATTTAACGTACATCTCGCGTATGACGTAGACCGGTACGAACGTGCATTGGCATTGCCCTACGGCGTTCGATAATTACCGAGACGGTTAATGAGCGCGACTGAGATGAAACGCGTCCTGCTCGCGCAGTGGGGGGGGGGGCTAATTACAGTAGATGTGCCAAGACAATTCAACTGCACGAGACAAGAGAACTCATGTATATAGATATGTATGCGTGTGTATGAAAATATACACGTATAATACATACACAAGTGGGAGAGCGGCCGTAGCATAGGGGGTAGCGTCCTGGACTCACACCCAGCGGGCCAGGGTTCGATTCCCGCTCGTGTCAATGTAATTTTTCAATGTGCTTTTTCTGTGCTCTCGATGATTCGGAACCCAACTAAGAAAAAACTGTCGATCCCATCGGAGTGGTTGATGGTGGAATTGAGGCTGGGGATGTGTATGAGAAGAAATATGTGAAATGGCGGTGAAGTACGCTGTACATTGGAATCTGCGCATACAACCACAGCGGTCTGAGAACTCTGCACCAAGCTACTATCTGTCTATATACACGAGGGGGGAGAGAGGCAATGGCATAGGGGGTAGCGTTCTCGACTCACACCTAGCGGGCCAGGGTTCGATTCCCGCCCGTGTCAATGAAATTTTTCGATGTGATTTTTCTGTGTTCTCGATGATTCGCAACTCAAGTAAGAAAAAACTGTCCATCCATCGGAGTGGTTGATGGTGGAATTGAGGCTGGGATGTGTAAGAGAAGAAATATGTGAAATGGTGAAGTACGCTGAACATTGGAATCTGCGCATACAACCATAGCGGTCTGAGAGCTCTGCACCAAGTTTACTTATCTGTCTACATACACGAGGGGGAAGAGAGGCATGGCATAGGGGGTAGCGTTCGCAACTCACACACACAAGTGGGCCAGGGTTCGATTCCCGCCGGTACCAATGGATTTTCTCCACGTATACTCGGTGGTTCGGAGAACCCATCTAACAATAAAAAAAACTGTAGGTAAAATAAAAAATTTGTAATTAGAAAAAATGAATTAAAATTCCTCAACGGAAATATTTCCTATATTTTAATCAATTTATCGCTCAGCAATAAATGTTACTAAACATTTTTTTTTAATCTACAAATATTGTAAAAAATATCATTTTTTTTAATTATTTCACCTTCACGATATTTTGTGGCTCGAGTGATTAATCGGCAAACAAATTTTTAATCGTATGTCGATTCAATGAACGGATACAACAATGCTAAAGTGCATGCAAATATTTCCTATCGCGATAAGGAGAGGCGCCGAGAACGGTGGTCCGTCCGTCCGTCCGTCCGTCCGTCGTCGTCTTCGTCGTCCTCGTCGTTCGCGTCACGGAGGCGACACGTAGGAATTCGACCCGGCGCGCTCAACCTTGAGTGGAGGGTGCCCTCTTGGTTTCGTTTGCACGTATTTATAATATATATATATATATATATATATATATATATATAAACGTATACACATTTATATTTACATATAGGTATACAACACGCAGGCGCACACGCGCATCGAGCCGATACCTATATACACGCGCATAATACGCGTGAGAAGACCACTCTTCGAGTCCGCTCGCTCGGCTCGATTCTCTCTCGTTTCACCCTGGGGATATGCCCGCATTCTCGTATGTATAACGCATAACGGAGAGTTCGCAAGATTGCCGCGCGAAATATTTCGCGAATGAATTATTTATGGGCGAAGAAAAAAATAGGGAAGAAAAACGTACCAAAAAAAAGAAAGAACGAAAACAAAACAACAAAAACGAGAAAACATTTGTCATTGAAGAAACAATAATTAAAAAAGAAAAAACAAAAAACAATGGAAAAATAATCTTTTAGTGAAAAAAGAATTAATTTTTTAAAATTATTCTTAAAAGTATGAATTAAAATTTTTTATTTTTAGTTGAAAAAAAATTAATCGGATTTTAATTTTGTTTAATAATTTCGAATTAATTTTTCGAGTATAAAGATCAGCGTGATGAAAATATCGTTAATTATCTGCGAAACGATAATTCGAGAATAATTTATCCTCGAGTCGAGAATATCGTATGTCGATTTGTGTATCGACGAATCAAATTTATCAATCAATTTGTAAAGCTATAAACGAGTGTCGAGTTGACGCGCGTGAATTTATATTTTATATACGCCACGGACCGAACGAGCCCCGCGGGAACGCGATACACGACGGTCACTACTTATATTAAATGTATCGTCAACAAATCCGAGAGCTCAGCGATCGCGCTTCAATAACACTACAGAATCGCACGGCAGTGCGAGAGAGAGAGAGAGGACAGTGCGAATGAAGGGTCTTATAAACATATACACGTATATCTATATCTATATCTATATCTTATACCCAGCGAGTATTTGCGCATGCGCGTATGAGCAAGGGTGCGCGCACGCGTACGTGCGAGTATGCGCGTCAACGTATGCGCACAAGTGCACACTCACGCCATTCGCCGCGCAGCCATTGGTAAGTAAACGTTCGACTCGCCTTTCAAAATCGAATGAATCATTGAAAATGACGCACATTAAACTACAAGAGAATTTACGACTAATGTACACGTTCTTTTTTTTTCTTCTTACGTTTTTATAAATAGTCTCAAAGTTTTATAGCTACGAGAGAAATTACGATCCACTTTTCTCAGTAATAACTCGATGGGACAAAAGAAAAAAAGAAGCGTGTGTATAAGGGCCCGGTTCGTTTTTAATTCCATCCAGCCACGTCCGAGAAAAATGAGTTTGAAGCTTTTCTTTTTTTTTTTTTGAGGTTATGTCGACCTTCGACCTGTCATTAACGAGTACGCGAAGAAGGCTACGCCATTTGTCATAAAAACGAGCGGCGACGTTTCAAAGAAATCGATTCGAGCTGAGATTACGTTTCTATTTTTGTTATCCACTAGATTGTCGAACTTTTATGATTTCCCTGGCGATAGTAGTCGAAGTGAGAGGTCTCTTTCCGTTCGACGACCTGACCCTACGTTTCGTCACCGAGGTCAATTATGCGTTACAAACCGCTGTGAAAAAAAGGCGGGCGGTGACGAAAGGGCTCGTTTGATAAATCCTAACCTCTATTTAATTTAAAACAAAGAATAAATAATATTCCAACATAACCTTGAAATCGACTCATAAATTAAAACAATATAATTAATCCATTAAAATCCTTTGCGTTCATTAATTCATCAATTGAAAAATAATTTTTGCCCCATGTAAATGATAAAATTGGAATTTACCGTTTGCGTTCATTAATTCGTCCATTAAAAAATAATTTTTGTTGTTTTGTAAACAAAGAATAAAAAATATTCCAACATAACCTCGAAATCGACTCATAAATTACAACAATATAATTAATCCATTAAAATCCTTTGCGTTCATTAATTCATCCATTAAAAAATATTTTTTGTCCCATGTAAATGATAAAATTGGAATTTACCGTTTGCGTTCATTAATTCGTCCATTAAAAAATAATTTTTGTTGTTTTGTAAACAAAGAATAAAAAATATTCCAACATAACCTCGAAATCGACTCATAAATTAAAACAATATAATTAATCCATTAAAATCCTTTGCGTTCGTTAATTCATCCATTAAAAAATATTTTTTGTCCCATGTAAATGATAAAATTTTAATGTACCGTTTGCGTTCATTAATTCGTCCATTAAAAAATAATTTTTGTTCTTTTGTAAACAAAGAATAAAAAATATTCCAACATAACCTCGAAATCGACTAATAAATTAAAACAATATAAAAAATCCATTAAAATCCTTTGCGTTCATTAATTCATCCATTAAAAAATAATTTTTGTCTCATGTAAATGATAAAATTGGAATTTACCGTTTGCGTTCATTAATTCGTCCATTGAAAAATAATTTTTGTCCCATGTAAATGATAAAATTGGAATGTACCGATTGCGAGAACTGGACGCGTTCGCGCACCGGGCAATGGTAACCGTGGCGAGAGAGAGAAGAAGAAGAGAGAGAGAGAGAGAGAGAATCGTCGTCGTAGTCGTCGGCACGCAGTAATGCCACACGGTGTGGCCGCGGGGCTCGTTCCCTCACGTACTCGGTATTACACAGTATAGTTAGGTATCTCCTGTATGGGAGTAGAATATATATAGTATCCGTTTGTAGTACGAAGAAAACGTACAGTCCGGTCGTACTACACACTACGAGCGTTAGGACGACAGGGTGAGGAGGACGTAGGCAGAGGAAAAAGCCCGAGAGGCAACACAGAGAGAGAGAGAGAGAGAGAGAGATAGCAAGCAAGAAAGTGGGGAGTGAGAGAAGAGGGTGAGCAGACAAGCAGACAGACAGACAGAAAGAACACGTAGCACGCACTTCACATATATACATGTACATAACATAAATGAACATAGAGAAAATGAGGCAGCCGTGATCTTTTGTGTGTCGAACGATCAGCAGACGTGAATGAATAGCTCCGCGACACGAGATTTGACAATCTTTCGATCGTGGTGGGGAGAGGTTAGGGTAGGGGAGGGGGGGGTCCACTCTTTTTGTCACGCCGAGACACTGTAATCACTCGCCACCGCACTTGTGTTCAATAGAGACGATGTGACACGGATATATATATATAAGCTATGTATATACCTATAGTCTACCTGTCGCTCTTACTGAATTTTATTAGCCAAATTTTGGGACGTTGATAACCTCGAAAATTCTCGGGCATAGTATTACCTTGAGAATACGCACGGTATTTGTGTGTATGTATATATGTATGTGTATAGTAGTCCGTACACACCGGTGAACGAGAAAGACAACTCGGGAGACGAGAGAACGTGGCTGCAAAGGAGAGGCGAGGCTAAGAGAGAGCGAGAGAGAGAGAGAGAGAGAGAAGGAACGAGGGAGAGGCAAGAGAGAAGACGGTGGCTGCCCCGCGGCTAGCAACCGAAAAGGCAAAAGTCTCGATCCCAGGAGCACAGCGGTCACCAGAAGCTCTCTCTCGCTCAGGTATCGCGAACTGGTTTTTCGGGAGGTCCTTTTCTTTCTCGCCGCTTTTGCCCCGTGTACGCACTCACTTGCCTCTCTCGACGTTCCTCTTCTCTCTTTTTTTTCTCTCCGTCCGATCGGTGTACGTTTCTCCCATCTCGCTTGCTCACGAGCTTGTTCTCGTTCTCTCTCTCTCTCTCGCATTCATGCGCATACGCGAATACAGCAGGGTTGGGATTTTTCCAAGTAACACGAAATCTCAACGGTTGTAGAAGGAAAAAGATAATTCACGAAGTGTGTATATGCGGTCGTGACGAATAAATGCGAGACTCTCGAGATTTCCGCAGGAAGTTTCGTCGTTTCGTTCACATCGGGGACTTTATATCGTAACAGGAACGGAAACGAAACAAGGACTTACCCAGAGTTCGGTACCCCAGCTCATGTTTGCGGCCGGGCTAAACCAGGCACCAAGATATATATTTTCTCTTTTTTTTTTTTTTTTTTGTGTTTGCTCACTTCACTTTCCACATGTACGACGTCGCGTTGCGACGCTCGCGCTCACTTATCAACAAAACAACCAGCCAATGGGGAAAAAAAACTTTGCCCGTTTCGCGATAAATATCCCTTGCGCCGAGATACGAGATACATCGACGGAAAAAACGTACATGTATGTGCACGATGTTCACACACGCGTCAGGATAAAGCCGCGCACATTAAGCCGAAAAAAAAAATACACCTACAACATGTCCGCCCGTAACCACTGACTGGCCGGACCCGACTGCCGTGCCATCGCCGAACAAACGCCCGGAATTCTTGGGTGGCGCCTGCATACAGTGGAACGCGACATCATCGCGCCACGCAGCGATATTTCGAACTAGAGACCTGCGCCATGTAGTGGCGCCGCACTAAGGTAGAAAACGGAATCAGCAGGATGCGCGCGCAGCTTGTCAAAAAACTTTTTTGTGGCTTGTAATAATGTTTTTAGCACAAATTAATATTATATTTTGTAAATAAGTATAATTGTAAGCGGTATCGTATCGATTGTATGTATAATCTTTATTGTACCGTTGATAAATATATAGCAATTTTTATTATATGATAGTTCATTCGCATTTTACCGCTCCGAATTCCCAACCAATAGAAATTTAGACTGTTAAGCACGCAGGAAAGTTTCGCTCAGTATCTTTTGTTTTCTTATTTTATTTTCGCGTATGTGTTAGTATGTCACGGTTATTGAAATAGAAATACAGAACTGCAGTCAGTAGCATTATGGCGCCCGTTGATAATTCTCCGACGAGTAACATGGCAGGTTTCGAACTTGTATGTTCCTTAAAAGCAAACGATACGATACCGGTTCATAAATATAAATCTACAAACACCGGTATTAATGTTTTCATTGCCGAAGTCGACGGACCTGTGGTCGGTGGTTACTTTTGCCTCGGTACGTTTTGATGCTTTTTTTCTCAAACATAACCTTCAAATTTACCATGACTTTTTGTTTCGTTGATCTCGAACCGGCGTTATTGAATTTCTTCTTAACTCGTGAACAGCCACCGAGGCCTATGACGACGATGGCTTGCCTCACACTCTCGAGCATCTTGTATTTCTCGGCAGCGAGCAATATCCCTACAAGGGTGTACTCGATCTTTTGAGTAACAGATGTCTGGCTTTCGGCACAAACGCGTGGACCGACAAAGATCACACCTTCTATACAATTACAACTGTTGGCAGTGAAGGATTTTTGACCGTGATGCCTATTTATCTGGAACACATTCTCTACCCGACTCTGACGGTATGCGTTACAAGATTTTTATACATGGATAATTATCGGTAACCAATGATTCATGATTCTACTGATAACAGGATTCTGGATACCTCACTGAGGTACATCATATAACGGGAGAAGGAGAAGACGCTGGGGTAGTTTATTGTGAAATGCAGAATAAGGAAAACAACGGAGAATATCTTTCGTACAATGAAATGGTACGAGCCATTTATCCTGGAAAATGTGGATACAAATCAAATACTGGAGGTAATTAAGACATCATGGCTTTGTTCCGTTATTCACGGTCTAACCCAAGTATATAATTTCTAATGGTGGGTTTTTCGCTTACAATAAACATTTTTTGTACTAAATGTTAACAAGACAAATTTCGATAATTACATTAAAGGTGCCTTGCAAAATCTTCGAGAAAGTACAAGCAACGAGAAAGTAAGAAATTACCATAAAGAATTCTATAGACCGGAAAATCTGACAATCATCATCACTGGTCAAGTAAAACACGCAGATGTGTTTAAAGCTCTCCGTCCCCTCGAGGACAAAATCGTTTCTAAAGTAAGACAAATTATATATTAATATTCATATTACATAAACATACATTCTCTAATAACTTATGAACTCAATAGGGTGAGCGAGGTCCTTTCACACGTCCTTGGCAAAGCCCAGTGTCTCCATTAACAGAGAGTGTCAATCGTGATGTTCATTATCCATGCGACGATGAAGACAATGGTTTGGTCTACGTTGGTTGGCGAGGACCTTCCGCTGTCACCGAAGTTTATGACCTGTCAGGATGTTCTCTGTTGCTTAAATATCTTACTGATAATTCTGTCAGTCCGGTACAAAAAGAATTCGTCGAGATCGACGATTCTTACGCGAGTAACGTAGATTACTCGTTATGCGAAAATTCTATATCCATGCTATTTCTCAAGTTCAATGGTGTTCCACTCGACAAAATTCCACTAATCAAGGATCACTTGGTAAAGATTCTCAAGGGGATTCACGACAACAACGGGATTGACATGAAGAGAATGAAAACTGTAATCCATCGACATATTCTCGAGACTCTCGGCATTCTCGAAAATATGCCACATGACGCGATAGCGTTTATGCTCATAGGAGATGTACTCTATGGCAATGATAAAAAAGACGTAAGTCCCTATTTATTAATAAATTAACTCCTAACATGTTCAATGAAGTTATGAATTTAATCATGAATTAATTAATTGTCAATTGATTTGTTCCAATTTTGCTATCGACTAATACTCTGTAAATAATACACCAATACCTACTGTTGTCAAAAATAGTTGGAGCAAAGGTTGAACCAAACCGAAGACTTCAAAAAGCTCCTAGAAGAGCCCGTATCTTACTGGTTGAATATCCTTAAACGTTATCTAATCGACGCACCCATGGTAGTTATTAACGGAATACCAAGCTGTGAAAAACAAAAAGAACTGACGGAGATTGAGAAAAAGCGAGTCGCTAAGCAAATCGAGAGTCTGGGAACGGATGGTCTAAAACGCAAAGATGAAGAACTACAAAAAGCAATGGCTTTGAACGAGGTGAAGATAGCATACATTTTTCTAAAATTGTAATAGTCTGTAACTTAATTTCCCATCTATTTAACAGGCCCCTATTCCCCCTGAGATGTTGAGTTCCGTACCGATTCCAGGCATCGACAGCATAAACTTCCATCACATCAAAAGTTACAGGAACGAAACGACCGAGCAACACCCTCGATTCGACACTAACAAACTGCCTCTATACACTTATTTGGATCACGTCAATACAAATTTTGTTTACGTATGTAAATTATTTTTTATAGAAAGGGTCATAATTCAATGGAAAAAAGGCTTGAGATAATTTAATTTTAGATGTTCGTTATAATGGACACATCGCCGATGGATTCGGAATTGAGACGCTATCTTCCCATTCTCCTAGAAGCTATAACGGAATCTCCGATCGAAAGAGACGGTAAAATCATTCCATACGAGGATGTCGTTGCTGAACTCGAGGAGGATACAATAGGAATTAGCGCTGGCATAGGACTTCTCAATAGTTCACGATTTTCATGCGGTTCTTACAGTCACAGTGCAAATTTAATGCTTCAGGTAAGAAACTCAATTATAATACGATATTTTTCGCACATAGAACATCGAATTCCCGATTCATAATTTTCGTTTATGTTTTAGCTTGAATTATCGAAATATGACAAGGGAGTTCAGTGGATTAACGCACTTCTATACAACACAAAGTTCACGGTAGAGCGATTAAAGGTAATTGCATCTAAGATGATCAACGACGTCGCACAATTTAAGAAAAATGGAAAGAAGATCACCGACGATTTGATGAAAGGATTGTTATACAATAAGGGTAAGCAATCACCGTTTTTTTTTTTAAATAAATTAAAAACATTTGTGTATTAATTACAATTATCATTCGCAGACAGCAATCATTTCTCCTCCGGTTTCCTGCGACAGCACAAATTTCTTTTGAAGATGATGGATCAATTGAACACAGAAGCTGGCCAGAAAGAAGTATTGCTCGAGATGGAAAAAGCGAGAAAAATTTTGACGAGCTCGAAAAATATGGTTCTGTCCATCGCTGGCAATATTGATAAGCTAACGGCTCAAGTACCAGACGTTTACGAACCGTGGAAAATATTGAAGAATCTCGATAACCCGGAGAAAGACAAGTCAGTAGAGCAAGAAAATGATTTCCGATCGGGAGAAACATGATTGTAATTATACATTATTTCCACAGGCTGCATGTAACGAACGATTACGAATTGATGAATCGAGAAGAGGACATACCGATTCAAGGATGCGTAATGGGAATCGGTTGTATCGACTCGGCCTACTTTTCGCAGTGTATAAAGTGTATCAACAATTACGAAGATCCTGATCTGGCGCCTTTGCTGCTTTGTTTGCAATATCTCACGCAACTAGAGGTCCGTAATAACACTGTCAAACGTGACTTAAAAAAGAAATACAAGTTCGATAAATAAAATTTTCATCTATTTTCAAGGGTCCAATGTGGAAGCAAATCCGAGGACAAGGTCTGTCTTACCACTTCGACGTTTACTGCAAACCCAACGAGGGTCTCTTGTATTTGATTTTCTTCGCTGCTACAAACGTCGTTGGAGCTTACAAAGAAGCAAAGGCTATTGTAGTACGTGTTTGTTTCATTGATCTTTCGCATGATTTTCACAATTGTAATACGCTTGCTCTTTTTCTCAGGAAAGTCACGTGAAAGAAGCCAAGTGGGAAAAACTACTTTTCGAATCCGCAAAGTCATCGCTAATTTTCAAAATAATTGACAAGGAGAAGAGCGTTCGCGATTTGGTCGCTCAATCTTTATTGTCCTATTTCAAAAACGTTTCTCACAATTACAACCACGAGATGGTACAACGAATCTACGCTGTCTCGATAGAAGATTTGACCCGTGTCGCGAGGAAGTATCTCAAGAATCTTTTTGAACCGAAGGAATGTCGAACTACTCTGGTGTGTCATCCAATGAAAGCGCCCGAAGTAGCGGAGGGTCTTAAAGCGTGAGTGACTTTTCAATTTTTAATGTTATACGTGATTATATAAATTCTACATTGTTCTTGTTAATATCTTTGAATATTTTACGCAGCTTTAAACACGACTTGCCAGTCCTGACCTCACTGGAAAAATCCTATCTGAGCGATTGGTGATCTTCAATAAGTTCGTGCCTGGTTTCTAAGAAGAACGAAAACAATAATCGTATTGCGGACGAACTATAATCCAGATATTGTGGCTTTCGTATTTTTTCATCATTTCACTTTCTATTGTTTACAATTAAGAGCGCATTATGCACGATTTTGAGTAGTGTATGTGGATTCATTCCATCCTTCTCACCCGAATTCCTTCGTCCATTAGAGGCGATTACTCATTGACCTCTAATGGGACGTCTAATGGAAAAACACGCAATGGAAACTTGCGTGAAAAATCATCATTAGCCTAATGATTGAGAAATGACGATCGCAGTGGAGAAAAAAAAAGTTGCCGAACGATTCGACATGCCTTTTTGACAATTTGGTTCAAGGGAAATTTGTCTGTGCGTCAAATCTATTTAAATCACGTTATGAACAAATTTGCTAGTAAGGATAAAAGTTAATGGCTCAACATTACGGTGATGCAATGCAGAACTACAATGCTGAATTAGTGAAATGTCCGTAAGAATAAGAAAAAGCTCAAAAATACCTGTTTTTTATGATCATAGCAATTGCATAATATTTTTATTACAAGGTATTCAAGAATTAAAGCTGACTAGAGCGAAGATACAAAAGGAGATAGACGATGAAGAATCCGAGAGAAATACTCTACAGAAGGAAATCGAAAGGATGTCCTTCAAGATCAACCAGCTCAATGAGAGCCTTGCGAAGAAAGCAGCCATAAGAAACGACTACGACCGAACTGTACAGGAAGCCGAATCGGCGTGTACCAAGGTCGGTCAATAAATCTCATACAATAGAATAATAAATGAAACATGACAGTGAAACGAATCCGTGAATACCGAATCGTTTGTCTTTTATTTATTATTTTTCATTCGGCGAAGATTCTCGAGAGCTCCCAGCTGTTACTTAACATGGTAAAGAGAGAAGCAGCCGATCTTGTCGAGACTCTACATGGTACGGACAGGACCGAGGCTGTTTGAGACGCCTTACAAACTAAACGAGAAAGAAAAACAACCTAAACTTATGGACTATAAAAATCCCAAGGACAAACTCGTCACAAACAAGTGTTACAAAAATGGAACAACGACAAAAATAAAAATGTACACTCATCGATGGAAAAGACCACGAGGAAAAAATTATCATTAACGATAAGAGGAAAAAGAAAAATGTTCGTTCCCTATAGTGACGAAACGTATCGTATAAAAACTCTCGATTCGAGTTCACGAGGCACACGCTCATCGTCGACTCGACTTAAGGACTACTACACGTAACAAACTAAACCAGAATACACGCAAATTTTCACAACGCTCGGATCCATCAGAGGATTCTAGAGTACAGAGTCGAGAGAAGAAGTCTATACGTGAAATATATCCTTTTACTCCGAATCCTACATACGAGTTGATCGGCGGAGAGTGGAAAGGGGTCATTCAACTTGACGACTGGTTGGCCCTGATGTTTCCGCAGCGTGGAAAGCACTGCCTGGCCTGTTTCGAATCGACGTATAGGTCATTTCACGCCGAACATTTTTTTTTTCTTCGTTTTTGTATCAACAGCTTTTTCCTCGTACGACGATACCGAGGCAACGATATCAACTAGACTGAATAAACGCGACTAGGAGATGCTAGTAGGAGTCTTTTTTATCTCTACAGCGTTCGTAACGAGGAGAAGCGCGTGGTCGAGAGAATTCTAAGTTTTATATCTTCAGTCGCTTACGTGTATCAACAGACTCCGAAACGTTTTTTCTTATTCTTCGTTCGCTCTTTCACTATCTAGTCGTAGCTTGTGTCTGTACATTCGGACTAGAGGCACGCTACTGGATACCAGCCGTTTGGACTCTCGACGTTACTCGCCACTTTGCGTACGTATCATTAAAGAATATATATATATGTAACGCTGTTAACACCTGTCGAGTGTAGCGAGATACTGTTCTAATGCAAAAAGCGTTTAAACGTACATTTTTTCGCAGAATAATAACGAGTGGTTGTGTCGAGAAACGTGAATTATAAGAGCGTAATTGTTAAAAACAATATAAATATTTATTTTACAAAAATAGTGTTTGCTTGAAATTGTTCTCAAGAGTTTTGAAACACTAGCAATTTTTAGTCTTACTTTGTTTTCAATATTATGGAAAGATACCGCTGTTGATTTAGCCGGAAATGATTTTTGGAACTCTAGTCAGGTACATTCTAGCTTTGTGTTTGATTTAGCTCTCTCTCTTAGTTTTTACGGTTTTACTACAGTCGCTTGAATAATTCTTATTTTCTATGTATAGAAATTGTGTATCGTTAGTTTTAGCGATATAGTGATAATGAAATGAAACTTTGAAGCGTTTCTCTTCTATTTTTTTTAATACACAAGTAATCCTCAAGTTGCGCAGTCGTTTTGTTTTTTGTGCCTTGACCTGGTCTTGACCAGCACGATTTACAGACTTGCTGTACTATCCTCTATAACAATCATAGACTCGGTGCATTAGACTTGTTTTGTTGCATCGCGCATTGATCTAGAATCTTTAAGTTTTCCAAGTCTTTCTTTTCTTTTCAATCGTTTGGTAAATGCGTTTCTTTCATAATTGAGATATCTAGAGACTGTCTACGAACTTTACCAAGAGGATTGTTTCCACCGAAAGTTATTTGTGGGCACAACGACGACGTAGCGACTGAGTAAGGTTCGCGACTTTTTTTTTTCTTCTGAATTTCATGAATAAATTCAATTTCATGAATATGAAATTCTCGACCCCGATTCAATTATCGCGTTACTCGTCATCGACACCAAGCGCTGTAAAACGAGCCAATGGACGAGTTCAGATTTCATTCGATCGACGATTCATCCGCGTCACAATCATTTTCTTTTTTTGTCCATTCGTGGAGGAATACTCGATGCGCGTTAATCGTCATTGAGTCGACAAACTGTCGATTCATTTAGTCGTTACTTTTATAACGATCACGGTCTTCGGACTGAACTATTAAGTTTTGGAACTAGGCGAGAGAGACAAACGTTACCGCAATCGTTCTTAAAAAAACGAGGAATATAACATGAATTCCATATAAATGAACGTAGAGAGCAATTGCGCAACGGCGTTTTATCAATTCCGAGCAAGCTCCGGAGTCTGAAACTGGAATCTCGTTTTTCGACATGAGGCAACGATTATTTTGATTACGTTCTCATAATTATTCCTCGTAAAAACAAAGTTATTTCTATGCCGGATCATAAAAAATTGTTGCAACCGTCAAATACCGAAGCGACTTTACACGTACAAAAGAGACTCCGTCAAAACGACTAATCCCGTTAACGCACTTAACAGTACGTAACGAGGCTGGCCCCGGCGCGCAACGAGTCTTTCTCCAAGAAAATTGCATCCTAGATAACCACCACAATTTCTCGTGCTTTCTGCGCGTCCACGAGAGGAACGGATATACGTTTTCTAATTTCGTTTCCTCGCTCGCTAATCCCTCGAAGACATTCCTCTTACGTATGCACGCAATCCATTTCCACCACAGCAGCGATATCCCCGTCTCTTGATTTATCCGATGTTTTCCAATTGTTTTTTCCATCTTCGTAGCAAAGAACTTCCTCGTGTCTCCACTTATCCGCAGCATTTATGACCTGATAGGTTAGCCAATTGCTAATGAATCTCCTTTTAACGAAACGTGTTTCCTCGATGAAAAATTATACGACTGTAGAGTTTACCTTCTTCTGGCGATTTTTTGTTTACCATCATTCAGATACAAGTAGCAAGCGCAGTACGATAACTCGCATCAAGGTCTGACGTGCCAAAACTCGTGGGGGTTAATCACAGTGCTCTGAAAAAAATGAACGTATCCAAGGAAAATATTCGTACGTGTGTCGATATTAAAAAATACAAGTATTTACCTTATACTCTTACACCTGCATTGGCCTAGCGTGAAGTCCATGGAGGGAGAGAAGGATGGTTGAGGTTGGTAGAACGGGTTGAGCGTGGTGGCCGAGACCAACGTTGGAGAAGTGCTTTAGTCCCGAGCGAGACCCTTTCCTGACAGTACACAAGCCGCTGTGGCTGTTAACGTAACGCGTTGTGTTTCTCTCATTCCATCGGCAAATTGATCGTCGATCGATGATCCTCGTCCCAGTGAAAAATCTGAAATTAATACTGTGACAATGTTTAACCGCGTTCCGTGGAATAAAACAATTTTTTTTCACAATTAAACACTTTCTTTCCAAACACAATTTAATTCTATCATAATCTTTTAAGTTATCGTTCACAATTCGCGTCTCTCGCGACAGTTTACAGCGTTTCATTATCGTTACAAACTTTTCATCACAACTTTGACCTTGATCTTCAGCGAGGCAGTGTTATGCCCGTGTAACATTTCACCATGCGTTGAGCGCCATCTTCTCGCGACTGTTTGAGTTAAAATTTGCAGAGGGGAAGATACAAAGAGTGAAGCGGAAAGGGGAGAAAGAGAGAGAGAGACAGAGAACGTTTTCAATCGTTTGTGAAAAATGTCGGACGCAATAGCAAAAGGAGGCGCGAACAATGTCAACGGAAATGGTGTGACGGAGAAAGTAATGGTCAACAAAGATCGAGTGAGTACGATCAATTGTACACATGTATGTATCATGTCAGGTCCATGTTCGATGCTTCGGCAGAGTTTGCGGGATGTTTTTTGCAACATCGAGTCGCGATCGAAGCTAGAATGTAAATGATAATGATACTCGAAAGGTTATACTTGCTCGTACGCATCGTACGAACGGAGATAAAGAGCGTTGTATAAACGAAGATTTTGCTTGCATGCAGTCATCTCTTTTAGCACACGACGCGGGAGAAAGCGCCCGGCGAGATCCTATCTCAAATTGCGCCGGCGCACTTACCGAGACGTCCGTACTTGGCGCTTCTCTCCTCACCACCGGTTTTATACCCTCTATAGATGATGCGCGCACTTGCGATATAGGACGAGCCGCATTTTACTTGGTCACTAGGTCGATGACTCGACTTTCGCATTTGTTTTCCATTGATCGATATCTTTACTTCTCGCGCGCGATGCACCGTCGCTCATTAACCGCTCTCGTTCGTACCGCTCCATTATAACGCCTCTCGTTAGATTATATTCGCGTGGGACGCTCTGACACCGAGAGATTTTTTCAACGAGTATGCGCGCGCTTAACAACCGGATGTGCCGCGGAACATCGTGCTAAAACATAGCGACGCTCTTCACTTGTTATCAACAGTAGAGGCGTATGGAGTAACGGAGGTTAGGAAAAAGGGCGCGAGAGGGGCGTGTCGCAACGAGCTTCCGCAATTCTCCGCAGGCTGGCGTTATTAACCCTATATCGATTGCGCACTTGCTTCTCATCGAAACAGTTTCGGATGACCGCTGTACGAGGGTGGATCGTGCGAGCGTCCCTGACGACCGCGTGTAGTGAGTAATAAAAATTCGAGACAAAAAAAATACGTTTATCGCTAATCAATACTCTTCGCGTATCATTAACAACAGTTGTGCGTTTTATCGCGCAAGCTTCACACACATACGCATACACACACGCACACGATATTATTAACTCCTCGTTCTTGCGGTGTTATTCTCGACAAGAACAAAAAAAACAAATCTCACGCTATGTCGGCTTTGCACTACCTTTCCACTCGGAACATTCGCCACCTGTTTCCTCGTCTGTGGCAAATACCTTTCGTTCGCTAATCGTTAAAAGATTATTTTAAACGAAGCCCGTTAGGGTTTAACGGTATCATCACGGGGCTGAAAAGAATAGCCCGGAAATGCGTCCTCGTGGTTCTCGAGTCAGCTCGTCGTGTCATCACGCTTGACGTAGTGAGTACCTTTCCAACTATGTAGAGTGCGCCACCTGTTCGCGTGGCCAAATAACGCGGTCCGAGTGACAAGCCCGCCACCAAAAAGTAAATCTCCGTTAAACGTAAGAACGGAAACCCGCTCGTTCATTCTTTTTCTATACTCGTTTCGGGAGGAAAATTAACCGCATTAAATTTCATAACCGACTTCGATACCGCGTGCTAAACCAAGCAAATCGTTTTGTACTTTCTCCTCGGTGATCGAGTTTAACGTTTCCTGGCGTCCCAGCGACTTGTCCACTTGTCGTTGGGGAGGCTGCTGACCCGTCTTACGCCTTTCTCGCGACACTTTGTACGCGCATCATAATATATACATATATATATATATATATACACATATAGACATACACTGAAATCATAAGTTTTGTCTATGCGTCAACCGACCGTTCGATTTCACTGCCGGTAATTGATACTTTGTACGTTTCGCATGAATAAATATCGTCCAATGAAATGTTTTTTTATTTTATTTATAAAATACGAATTAAGTCGGAATGTGATTTATTAATTATATTAAAATAATAAAATTCATTTAGATATAAAACAATAAATTTGTATTTCTCAAACAACGTTTTATGACTTAACATTAATATTGAATAGAGAATAGAAACTTTGAGGTTAATTTTGTGGTACGAATTGTACGTTGTGTATGTAGAAATACGATGTGACAAGGGAATGAGTACATCGACGAACAAGTAAGAGAAAAAGAAACTCGCTCGATTCTCGCCTGTCTCACGAGATGCATCCGATTAATTGGGATCAAGTGTAATCGTCGACGAGACCTTTGTTCGTGACTGCTCGGAAAAAAGAATACACGATGAGGAATGCGTCGGGGATGTATAACACGCGACGCCACTTTGACGAGAAAATGGCCGCCCATGCACGATGTTTACTTGTTTCTTTCACATGATGCAGGCTTTATATCGATGAAAGAAAAACTGAGACGAATTTCGTGCCAATTGTTCTCCACCCTCGTGTGAAACGGAAATTTTTTTTTTTTTCCAAATGTCATCATCGTTGTTAATTATTTTATATGCATCGAGTAATGCATTTGTTCGAATTATTGTACATGAGATAATTTTGTTGTTTGTTTGTTTTTTTTTTTATAACAGTAAATCACCTTGACCTGTATTCGAGATTTTTATCGCGAGACGTATAACGAGGATATTTAAAAAAAAAACAATATAAATAACGTGACTGTGTCGATGGAATGGAAACAAGAAATTTATTGATATTTTAATATCTTTCGTATAAATTAAAGTTTCTTTTTTTGCCATAGGTATATATGCCTAGTGAATTAATGTTGCCGTTGAACGTGCGAGGTGATACGGCAGCGTCTCGGCGCCGAGTAATTTAAAATAAAATTGTTAATGTCCTGACTCTCATTGCCCGTTTGGTCGGACCGTGCGCGCGTGCGCGAAAGAGAAACAGAGAGAGAGAGAGAGAGAGAGTGAGTGAGCGCGCATACGCTGCCGGCCATCGCTCTTGCACTGCAAGATGGCGCAATAATCGCGACACGACGTTACTGCGAAAAAATGTATGCGTATACAGGAAACGAATAGGCTGTCGCGGTAAAAAAATTGGTCCAAAGACCACGGAAATTCCGTAATGTTTATTTTCTTTTATGTTATATGTTACGTTGTCCGTACTCGCGTGTCCCACGACGATAACTAACAGCGCGTGTGTTCGTTCGCGGACGATCTCTCGTCCGTGCGCGTCCGTCGTCTCTCTGTGTTTGCTACAGGACGTGGAGAGGGGCGAAGAAAAGAGCACGAGGGGGGGAAATCGGCGCACATCCACAACTACGGAGACGGGATCGTCGGAACTACTCACGGACGACGTGGAGGGAGGGTCGGATAGGGCGATACTACCTGGGCCCGAACCACGTGGACGCGAACGCTTGCGAACAGTTGCTCGGTTGCTACGAAGCCTGCTCATGGCCATGTTACTGCTCGGTGTAATCGCTGGCCTTCTAGCCCTCGTCTGGATATTCATGGGTCCAATTTTCGTCCTGCAACTTGGTCTCGTCGCCGTCGTCGCTTACTTCGTAGCCGGTGGACGACTAAAATGGTTATACATTGTCGTCAAAACTACGCCTCGAGACGTACGGTACGTAAAACAAATAACGGTCGTAACGTCGATCTTCATTTTTTTTTTCGTTCTTCGCTACTTACACGTCATGACGCTGTCGTTTCGCTCTTCCCAATTACCCCTATTTTTACGATTATGTTTTTCAAACTACTTTTTAACGCCTGTCTGTATAAAAAACATAATCTCACGACGAGATCTTTTGTGCGAACGTTCGGGTATCTTTTTTTGTAACAACGGACTTCGACGCGTGTCAAAATGTCTCAGGTGAAACGAGTTAATTTTTTTTGTTGGTTATCCGAAGACATTCAGGTGAGATATTGGTGTGAATTCCGTTCGACTTTGGACGGAGGTCAAACTAACGAGAATTGAATCGTACGAGGGCAACGAAGAGAGACACACGTGTTTGTGCATATACATATGTTTATAATATATATGTCTCTATGATATCGCGATAAACGCGTTTTATCATTTGGGTTGCGCGCATTATGGTACATTTTGTGATGAGAAATATCGAAATAGTAATGGTAATTGTGTCATTATCGTGCAAGCTCGGTACGCTTGCACACGCGATTCTCCTCCTCGAGTATATTACCGTTATCGTCGTATGAAATTGTACGTACGGAGGTGAAAGTCGGGGAATGAAAGTTTGCTTGTGTGTAAACACGATTCTCTCTTCGGTTTGCGCCGGTCACGACGCGACGACAGCGACGCACAGCGGCGACTATTTGCAACTCGTATACTTCTATATATTCTAGAAGTACCATGTTGTGTATGCAGAATGCTTCGACTCGATTATTAACCTCGTACTGCGTACGCATTTCGCTTCAACTGAATAATCAGAAAAATCGTAATTTGTCTTGGAACTTTAGTTATGCAACGATGTTTGATATTTCGTGGCGTTATTAACTGCTGGAAAAATCTATAAAGTGGTAAGAAGTTATAATTTGTTTGTAATTGTGACAGGAAATAATTGGAAATAGTGAAAATATGAGTTTGAATCGAGCTGACAGATAATTCAATCTTAAATATTGTCAATCGTTATTGAGACAAATGATTGAAATTTTTAAATAATTAAAAATGTTGTTTTTAATTATTTTTTATAGAAGATAGAAATTCAAGCGCAAAGCGCTAACGACCAGCTTTGTTTTAAAAAGTCTGCGGAGTCCATGAACGTTTTGTTGGACACGCCAATTTTTCTCATCCGGATTTCAAGGATATTTCTACAACAACTAGCCTGACTACCAGAATACCCGGAAGTAAAAAATACAGCTGCTGTTTGAACGTTTAATGGACGCTGTATTAAGCGCTGCGGGTACGAAGCAAGGCCTCCCGCTTCGAATCATCGCGCACTTGAATGAACTCAATTCAATTATTCGATGAAATCCCTCCCACGTCCCACAGTATTTCCTTTCCTATCAATTATTCATCCCATCGTTCGCACAATTTTTTTTTTTCCTTCCCCACCTGCGAGTTGATCAACCAGAGAAATTGCACATCTGTGGTCGATTCATAACGCACGAGCGATATGAAAGACTGTTGTGTTAACTAAGTGACGTTGTAAATGTCAGCCGATCATGATTAGAAATGCGCAGTGTCATTTGCATATCTCGTTGCCTCGAGTTTATCGAGATAGCTTCAAACCTACATTTTCTTTTGCGTCAAACATTAACGACACCTTGTGTGTCTTTTCATTTTGTTTGCAGTGCTTTGTCGCGTTACGTGAAGCTTGTCTGGACGATAAAATGTCACGAGAAGAAAAATCGCAGTGTCGCAGACGTTTTTCGACAATTCGTGGCTCGTCATCCAAACAAACCGTGCCTCATCTGCGAGGATCGAGAATGGAGCTTCCAGGAGGTATTAGCAAACATACAATTCTATTTATTCTTTGTTTTAAAGAAGAGTTGCAATTTTTAATATTATATGAAAACAAAGATTCATTGCAGAATGTTCCAAGCATTCGTTTTCTAACGTTAAGATTGTAACGAATGAATATGCGATAGAGTCAAGAGTCAAGAAAAGCTTTGCACTCTAATAGCGCCTGCGAATGAAAAAACAAACATTATTCTGACAAATATTGAACATCCGCTAAGTAAGACTATCGTGTGGCACGCACGAGCGTCGTACGAGTCTTCGTTATATAAAGAAAGAAAAGGAAATATATTTATTTCAATTACTCGTTGCACGTTTCTGGGAAAGGAATACGTAAACTCGTCGTGGTCACGTATATCAACAAATGTATTGACACTGAATGTTTTGTTGTCAGGTGGAGGACTTCAGCAACAAGATAGCAACAATCTTCAAAAGTCACGGCTACCGGAAAGGCGATACGGTGGCTCTTCTTATGGAGAACAAGCCTGAGTATGTCGCAATCTGGCTGGGACTCAGTAAACTTGGGATTATTACGCCATTGATCAACACGAATTTGCGAAAGTCTTCGCTCCTTCACAGCATCAATGTTGCCAACTGCCACGCTCTTATTTATGGCAGCGAATTAACGGAAGGTACGAAATTATTGGGAGTTTTGGTTTGTAAGAAATTGTTAAATATCGACCAAACGGTAAACAGACACGTGTTACTCCACAATCAATCACGTTCAATGACTGTCGTTAAAAACTATTGGGTAAACAGTTAGGAAACAATAAGAAGTGGAAAACTGTAGGCTCAAACTTTGATTGACGAAACGCGACGATCTTATCTTGCCCCCTGGGCATTTAAAACGAAACCAGGCTTAATAACATTTTGTGCTAATTCGATTTTATTGTTTGCAGCTATTAAAGACGTAGCGTCGTCGTTAAGCGCGAAGATAGCGCTCTACAGATTCGGCGATGAACCCGAGCCTAATTCGTCGGGTCTGAAGGAAAAAGATTTAACGATAATGTTGGCCGAGACGTCTGCCGTGCCGCCGGTCATACAAGAGAAAGGAAATTACTCTGACAAATTGGTTTACATCTACACGAGTGGAACGACGGGCTTGCCCAAGGCCGCGGTCATCACAAATTCCAGGTGATTTTTCTTTGGGACTAAAAACAAATTGTATGAAAAAAAGAAACCATTTGAATTCATGTCGCGAGGACCGTGACAAGAGAGAAAGCCGCGAACAGAAAAAGGAATAACGATGTTACATTAATTGCCGATACGAGGCAGCACCGTCGGCACCGTCCGTTCGCTTAGACTTTTGCACTCGAGGTCGTCGTCGAATAGAATTAAAGTGGCACGAAGCGAAAAGTCAAGAATATAGTCGATGAGTCATGACGCAAGGAATAGATCATAGTCCTGCGTGATAGACGAACAGGACGACGTAACCCGAGAGGGAGAACGATGACGCGCTTGGCTTGAATCAATTATGAAAAGTTATTCGATTATAGCGCAATTGCAGCCTCGATCGGACTCAACACGTGTCTTCTTATTAACGCCGATCTTTGATCATTTTATTTCAAGATTCCTTTGAGAATAGACTTTATTTTATTTATCATTTTCTTGTTTGCCATTCGAGAGAATCGCGCTATTACCATCGTCGGGCGTTTATTATTTCAGATTTATGTTCATCGCCAGTGGTATCCACTTCCTAGCCGCATTTCGAAGCTCCGACAGATTTTACACACCTCTGCCGTTGTACCACACTGCCGGGGGTATAATGTCCATAGGTCAATCGTTACTTCACGGGGCAACGACAGTGATTAAGAAAAAATTCTCGGCCAGCGCGTACTTCAACGATTGCGCCAAGTACAAGTGTACGGTGAGGAGACTTAAAAAAGAAAAAACAGAGAAAAGCAAAAGAAAGAAGGAGAAGATAATATGAACTAAAATGCGAAAGCATTATTTATTATTCGATGTTACTGGTGAATGGGAATTTACCTTTTGAGAACGTACGCATTAAATCGATCCGGGAAAATCTTTGCGCTATCGCGTTCTCCGCATTGTCAGCTTGTACATTATGTGTCGATGTTGAAATTTGCGATGATAACAGATAAGACGATTATTTGTTTTTCTTTCTCGATAACAGGTTGCCCAATACATAGGAGAGATGTGTCGCTACATTCTAGCTACACCACCGAAGCCGGAAAACACACAGCACAATGTACGACTCATTTTTGGAAATGGACTGAGGCCACAAATTTGGAAAGAGTTTGTACAACGATTTAAGATACCCGAGGTTGCTGAATTTTATGGGGCGACCGAGGGAAACGCGAATATTGGTAAGATACTTATGTTTTTAAGCTTACAATTAAATTTCTCTGTCCAGAAGGTAGACAAAAACTTATTTCTTTTATTTTGGAACAGTCAATGTAGACAGCACCGTTGGAGCAATTGGCTTTATTTCCCGAATCATTCCTGCCGTTTATCCCATATCGATAATCAAAGTCGACGCCGATGGAGAACCCATAAGGAATTCCAAGGGACTTTGTCAGATCTGCGAACCCAGTAAGTCTTTTCGCAATGTCAATTTGTAGGTTCAAATTGTTGTGAGGTTTGACTGACGCAAAAAATTTCTCTCTTTCAGACGAACCTGGTGTTTTCATAGGAAAAATTATCCCCAACAATCCGTCACGAGCTTTCCTCGGTTACGTGGACGAGAAAGCGTCGAAGAGTAAAGTCGTTTATGATGTATTCACGCGTGGCGATTCAGCATTTATATCGGGTTAGTTTACATTTACGTTAGAGAATATGTTGTTGATCTCTCGAACGAGGAAATGAAAACAGAACAATTGTTTCAGGTGATATTCTCGTTGCCGACGAGCTCGGCTATCTCTTCTTTAAGGACCGAACAGGCGACACGTTTAGGTGGAAAGGCGAAAACGTATCAACGTCAGAGATCGAGGCGGTCGTAAGCAATCTCGTAAACTACCGTGACTGCGTCGTTTACGGTGTCGAGGTGCGTGACGAAAAGTTCCATCACTTCGCTGATTGCGACGAATTGCACGTTTTTTCTTGTTGCGATAAGAAAACGATCGTCAATATAATTGTGATCTTTTCTGCAGATACGAGGGACCGAGGGACGCGCTGGAATGGCAGCTATTTACGACGAGGACAATAGCGTTGACATGAATCGACTGAGCTCCCTGATAAAGGAACAACTTCCGGTTTACGCGAGACCGATGTTCGTGAGAATATTGACGAAAATTGATCTTACGGGTACATTCAAATTGAAGAAAAAGGATCTTCAGGAAGAAGGCTACGATCCTCGGAAAATCAGCGATAAGCTGTATTATCTCGATCCGAAATTGGGCTATCAGTCATTAACACCGGAGATATACGATCAGATACAAGGGGGCAAAATACGTTTCTGAGCGTGTGCTTGTTGAGTCCAATGTCTGGACGTGAAATTCACTCGAGTGTTTATCGACGCTAAACGAGAGGACTCATGAGGTTTTATTATGCAAACACACAGCAACGATAACGTTATCTCGTTTCGATTCGTTTTTTTCGGGAAAGGTAAACCGGAGCGCTAACAAGTCCGCTAAAGGCGCTGACAATATTTAACGTCCTGGAAGAAGATTCTATATTTTTCTATCGCACAAACAACGGATTAGAAGGGATATAGTCGCTTTTCTTTTTTAATTTGTAAATAAGTTCCACAAGATTTATCTAGAGAAGGAATGCTTTTGTGGGAGAGATACAAGCGAGAGAGAGAGACAGAGCAATTTACATGATATACGAAGCACACGAATAGAGGATGTACCAGGGTGCATGCGTTCTCTTTTTTTTTTAGCAAGCTACGAATGGATGGTACAGAAAAAATTCGCAATAACGAGACACACACACACATTTTAACTAATTAGGCCGCTGCGAACGCTGCAATTTTTAAACGTACGAGTTCATCCTCTCCTATCATTTAACGAACGCGAACGTTGTTATTTGTTAATGTTTTTTCTAGAAATATAAACCTTTTACTATTTTCTAATGAAGGATCTGATACAATCGGAGAAACTAACCTAAAATGTGTTGTATCGCAAACGAACACATCGTTGGATTCCTAACCTCCTAGACGTGTATCTTTAGAACTTAGAATTTAGAAGATTAGTTGTTAAATATTTTCGCCAGAGGGTTTTGCATCAATTATATTTATTGTTTTTTTAATTCTTTTTTTTATTTCATCACTTTATTGCACAGTAAGCAGTTTCAACGGAACAAACGTGGAAGGATATTGAATTATCACACGACACGATTATTTCACTATCGTTCGTTCTAGAACACTCGATATAATGGGAAGAAAAATGGCGACGTACGACTGTATAATTACTTACCTTCGTCCACGTGGTAATCTTTCGGACGAACAATTGAAGACTCTACCGATCGAGGCGCCATGACCAAGGCCGGAAGTTCCTCGCACCTCCGTATATATTTCCATCCAGTTCGTTCCTGTAAATACAGGGACGAGGCTACAGCACCGCTCCAGTAGTGAAGCACGCTACTCTCGCCATGGCAATTCTATTTATAACTTCAGTCTCGCTCGGAGTTTCAACGTCGTGCGGTGCATTATCTTCCGTTTCGTACTAACGGTACTAACCTCGAGTTCCTTCCTGAAATACATCGACGACAGTAAGAACGTTTTATTCCCCCGGAATGTAACACGTTTCTTGTCCGAGATCTCGTATATATTAGTAATTTCGTACAATACAAAATTATTCTTACCGTTAGAATTGCACACAATCCTTCATTCGTCGTTCGGACGTTTCGTACTTCAGCGACTTGGGCGTTGCATAGAAATAAAGTACGATCGTGAAAGAAGAAGAAAAAAAAAACAAATGAGAATCTCCGGTTTATTAGTCGCAAAATGGCCGCAATGTATCAGTCACGTGATCGCTAATCGGCTCGATGCGCATTGACTTTGAATCGCTCACTTGGAACCTTCGTTCTTAACGTATGTAAAATATTTTCCACGACACGTAGACAACTGGAGTTCATTCCTACATAAAAATACGTGACTCCACTTAGTTTAATATTCATACGATACGTGGGTGATTCATTTTAACGGTATAACCAAGAGGTTATAACTGCCGAAAAAAGCGCGCCCTTTTTTCTGTCAGGAAAGTGGAGGAAAACGTGTTTCAAGATTCTCAAGAAATATTCTGCAAAATTATTCGTGAGTCTTTGGTTTATGCAATTTACATCTCGAGATATTTAATGCGTCTCGACGCGGCTTATAAATAGACCCAAGTTTAAACATGTTTGTCATGCTCAGACTGCGAAAAGCAAGTAAAAAGGAAAAATGTCTAGATATGATTATATTTTATATATATATATATATCTATGCATACCGATCACGCTAGACTTTGTACTTCACACTCGATGTGTCACGAGATGTTTCAAGTTCGAATTCCGCATCCAGCATCTCCGCTTCGTTTTGAAAGTCCATTTTTTAATACAATCATCGATACGTATTTCCAAGCTGGAAAAAAAAAGAAAGGGAAGGTCCGTGTGTGCTTTGAAAACAAAGGTCAAGTGCACGAAGAACGTTATTTGCAAACTAGTCTGTTTAGCAACGAGGAAAGAAAGAGAGAAAGAAGAAAAAAAAAAGCCGGTTTAAAGAAACTAATAGTCCGTCCGAGGGGAATAGCGAATTATCTTTGTATTTCCAAAAGGGTGGGGATGGAAGTGTAACCTCGTCCAAACGTTTTTCGCCGACGCAGTTCACGCCGTGCATCACTGCACGCAGGTTCACCGTGACGCCGCAAGAGGCACGGGAAAAGCAATAGCGGTAACGCCGCCTGTACGTGGTGTCCGTAGTGTTAACACGCTCATCGTCGAACGTGTGTGTCCCTCGACCAGAATCGAGCGCGCTCGAGTCGTCAACGTTGTATATATTTCACAGTTTTATCGGCCGTGCGAATATTTAGTTTGTTCATCGCGTACGAGTAAGTTCGATGGATCAATACATTTATGTTCCTTAATATTTCATTGTATCACCGAGTGAACAATCAAATTTTTTTTCGTCGTTAACGACGCGACTATAATTCCGTAGAGCAACGGCGAGCGACGTATACACAGTGCGACAGGTACAATTCTCTACGTGAGATCCGTATAATAAATTCAGGATTTACGTATTTCACGACACGCAAAAATTGTACTAACGCCAGTTATAATGTTTAAGTCGTTGGCTCGCTGATCGACGTGTTACCGGGTCGAATAATAATAATAATAATATCTTCATCCGGCGCGTATATAATTCGCAACTATGAAGAAACTCGTGTACTAAGAATTCTTAATGCTCACTACGCGACATCCGGTTTCGCCAATCGACGTTGATAAGCAACGGATTTTTTTCAATCCTCGGGATTTAATGGCTGCTGTTGTCCTGTTTCAAAATATGTAAATTCACCGTGACATTTTCCCATCGAGTCGTCGATGCAGGATAGGAATTTTAATAGCTACGAGTTTGCTGCAAAAAAAAAGCTGTTATCCTTAAACTTTCGTTGAATTAATGTTAAAAAAAATAGTCAAAATGTTTAAACCGGACATTCTTATCGCTTTTGGTAATTTTCCAGTTTTTTTCCATTCGCAATATTTATGACGGTTGATGAGCCCACCGGTGTATTCGGCGATCGATATAAGGTCCTCGCCAATGCGTAATCGTTTCCGTCACGTAGAAGAGTGCATTCTGGTCACAGCGTATCGTAGAAACGAAATATTACATCGATTTTTGTAAACCTATTTTGGAACATCAATAACGTTGGTAATAAGAGAGTTTAAAAAAATATTTTTTAATACATTGACGATTCTAACCTACATTAAACCATCCAAGATAAAATAACAGTTCGTTCCACCGGTAGCGTCTATTAGTAATTTCTTCGACAACGATCGAAAGGACGTTTTCCAGTTCACTGGTAGAAACCGAGCTGAAAGAACCGACAGGTGTGATGTGCGGCGTCACAGAGTCAGTCGACCAATTTATAAACTCGTATATATCGATAGCGTGACACGTATATATAGTACACGATACAATTGACACAACGGAACACGCGCGGGCGCGTTGCCATACGAGAAGGAGGGTCGTTCGTATCAACCCTCAGTCGCGAACGAAGCGTGCAGCCATTTTTCTCCAACTCTCCAACTGACTCACTCCCCTGCTGAGGGGCTGCGCACCTAGCGTGAGTAGAGCACAACTACACGTGTGTTCCGCGCATGCGCCGATCGTTAAGTACCGACACGAACGTTACACGGCCATCGTACGTTAACTTCATACACACGCGGCTAGTTTCACACATATACAGAGGGAGAGTGAGACAGATGTACGTATCACGCGAATATATATGTATAATACATAACCCGACCACCCCCGTGCTTTCGCGCAGTTCACCGGTGGTAGACGGGTGGACGGTCGAAGACCGAGCGATACGTGACAGAGAAAACGACAAGTGTACGATAGCGCGAGCCTCTTAGAGAACGTTTATTAGGTAGGCCAAGACAGAGAAACGAAGAGGGTTAGAGGAAATAAGGTACGACCTCGAGAGTCGGCGAGTAGGAGTCGAAGCTTCGCTCGTCCGGTGAAGGCTTCCCTCCGTGAATATTTCTCCCCTTCACGTCTTCCCTACTGCGCATGTGTGAGTGCGCGCGCATCTCTGTACTTGTGCGCGAGGCGTATGCTTGTGCCCGCTCGCACCTGACTGTCGCGAGACCTCCAAAGAGGCCGAGCCGTCTCTCTCGTTTACGTTTTTCTTTTTCGTTACCCCTATTGTAAAAGACCCCGTGGTGGTTTACAGACGTGGTGCGCGACCCGGTAAGGAATGGACGTCAGATTCGTCTACCTCGTTGTGGCGATAGCCGTTCTTATGGCAGCGGGTGTCGGTAGCCGGATCGGTTCCTTCACGAGAATCGCCCAGATCACCTTTGTCGCCCTCGTACTACCGATAATATGCCGTTATCATCGAAGGATCTACATCATACTACGTACGCTGCCCCGTGACATTAAGTGAGTATTATTTTCATTTCTTCCAATCTTTATTTATTTATTTTTACTTCCATCCGCCATGTTTTTTTTTTCTCTTCGTGTCCGTCGTTGATTCTGTTTGACATTTTTTATTTTTTCAGTCACTCCCGTGCGTTTGTACTCGATGTTTGTCGCGAATACGTAACCAAGGGAGCTTAAGAACAGCTCGCACGGTTTTTCAGTCACGATTGGAATTAACGTTTAAGTCGTCGGCCGCCGGGTTACCAATATCGTTCTATCCTAATCAACTAGGCACGATGCCTTTTCCTGTATCGTCGAGAGGAGCACGCAAATCGATCGACAAACCCGCTCTCTTCGTGTGTGTAACGCGGCACCTTCGTGTCCTCCGTGTGTGTGTGTGTGTGTGTGTGTGTGTAGGAGAGAACTCCGAGCCTTTTGTACTTCGGTTGTCTCTACGTATTCGCCTAACTCTTACATTATACATTAGAGCCAAGTACAACGAAGGAGCTCGATACGTGTTATAAATTGTTCTTACATGCGACAGGCGAACTACTTCAAGACACAGGAAAGACAAAAGCGTATTTTTCTTTGTTATGTGGAACGGGTGAAAGATACAAATGTCAAAGAACATTGTGAAAGAAAGGATTTGCACTTTTAGAGAGAGAGAGAGGAAATTTCATTAGCGAGAAATAATTTGACAATGGAGAACGTTATCTTAATGCGTATAGTTCATTCGGTTGGAAATCAGCCACTTGTTTTTAGATAACTTATCGAATGTTTGTTTTGCTATATTTCTATAGCTCGTGTGTGCACATTGTAAGAAGCGAAAGAGCTATTTTTTTCGTGTAGCCAATAGGAAGGGTCAGAGTCAGATGGGTCACGTGACAAGGACGAATGAAATCCACGAATGCCTGAAACACTGGTTTAACCATCAAACGATTTTTTTTTTATCGTTGACTCGATAATTGCATAATCGTTTATCAACAAGGTTCTGTTTATTGTCCGAGGAATACACTTTTGACGGACGTGAGTCGTAGAGTTGTAAGTAAACAAGAAAAATGGACGATACGCACAAGCGATAAATATTGTTTTCTCTCGGTCCGATTTAGTTTATCGACTCGTTTTCCTCCGTACGATAACAGTCTTGTACGTCGAACGTTTATCGGACGCTCTTGGTACGACGCACATTTTCCCTCGAGAACGTACGATTTTGTCTAGAAGCGTTTTAAGAGGCAGTGTAAATGGCGACGGGCTACTTGCACTTCGAAAACGGGATTCGTAAATTGTCCGGCACTGAGCAACCGATCGCCTTAAAATTTGGAGGGTACATAGAGAATTATGGCACAAAGTGCATGACAGTCTTATTTTTCCAAAATTTTGGAAAAATTTTTGCAGATTCAGTTACCATCGGAAAATTTTTTTCCAGAATTTTGGAAAAATAAGACTGTCGTGCACTTTGTGCCATAATTCTCTATGTACCCTCCAGATTTCAAGACGATCGGTTGCTCAGTGCCGGACAATTTACGGATCCCGTTTTCGAAGTGCAAGTAGCTCGTCGCTAGTTACACTCTCTCTTAATGCGAATCGATCATTATTCAACGTGACAATGAGAAGTCCGTGAGAACTGTCAAGCCGTGGAGCAGAGGGAGGGCGCCAAACGGCAAGCGAAGGAACTAAAAACATGGCGAGAAGTTTTGTTGTTCGTCCGTGTATATAGACGAATCGTACGAGCCACTCGTCCTTGATGTAAATATTTTAAAGCCACCTGACGAGTTCTCTGTGAACTAGTCAATTTACCGACTCAATTTCTGGCTGATCAAAGACGTTTCTCGAGCTTCTTCGTTTCACACGTTGACCGTTAACGTGAGAAACTGTGAGAAAAGAAATTATCGACCTTTGGCAACAAAGACTCGATTTGCACTCTCCGTGCGATCTTTCGCATCGACGAGTCCAATGGTGGAAAGAGCTTCGTGTAAAATTGAGTCTGTAACTCGGAGTGGGAAAAGTTTTTCACGATGGTCGTTCAAAGGTCGTGCAAGATGATATCCTATTTTATGACGAACTTTGACCGTCTGACAGGCTGTAGATAAGAATAAAGCGAGAGCGTAATTCGCTCATTAATTTTTAAAAATAATTTCGCATCGTTTACTTTCGCCTTTTTTTTTTATGGACGTGTATATAACGCTATTGGCTATAACACCGTGTGTAAGTAACGACCAGGGGCGAGAGGGGGCGTCTCGGCTTGAAAGTATTGTTCGTTCTTGCGAAGAAAATCGATATGGAAGGTAGTAATAATGCACGAGTTATCGTTAATGAGCTTTAGTCTTTTATCATTGCTAACTTTGCCTATTCCCTTTTTTTCATTCATTTATCGATTTAGGTCCCTTTGTTTAATGTATTTTGTTTGTTTCTTATTTCCAGATTTCTCTATCGTTACCTGAACGCTGATAGGGAGACGAAACGCTATGTCAAAAATAACACGACCGTTATGAAAATATTCCGCGAGAGGGCGAAGCTCTATCCAAACAAACCCTGCTTCATATTCGAAGGAAGGATCTGGACAAACGCCGACGTGAGTTCATCAAACTTCCGTCAGTGTCGCTATAGTCGAGGGGAAGAAAAATGCTTTATTCATCCGGTCTTGACAAGTTGTGTGCTGTCAAAAATGGTGACGCTAATCGGAGAATGGATAAACAAAAGCGAGGGTTATGTTTTGCCTCTTTCGTTGATGGAATGTGCCAGAAGTTTTTTCGTAACGCTTCGTGGCATTTAGAAAATTTATACGACATGTGGAGAGTGAGAGGGGAGAACGAGAAGCTAGTAAAACGAGCTCTTATCGCGACACTAGTGCGAGAAACGAGCTTCGTTATCTCACGTTACGAATTTCCCAACGCGCTATTATTCTCTTCTGAAACTGGTTCACACCGAGTCGTGTATTTACACGACGATTATACATATATATTGTTGATGACGGTGTAGGAAACGAGACGCTGTCGCGTCTCTCGATACGCCTAGTGTATGTGTAATTTTCTTTTTTTTGTTTCTTGCAGATGGACAAATACAGTAACCGAATTGCAGCGGTTTTCCAAAAAGCGGGTTACGTCAAGGGCGACGCTGTCGCACTGATGATGCCGAACAAGCCGGAATTCGTAGCGACCTGGCTCGGTCTTGGAAAGCTCGGTGTCGTTGCGGCGTTGATAAACACGAATTTGAGATTGCAACTGCTCGTACACTGTTTGACGATAGCAAAGGTCAAGAGCATCATCTACGCGAACGAATTATCGTCGGGTAATTAGTTCATTCTATTTTATTTCTAAGGAGGATAGAAGAAAAACGATTCTAGAATAAACTATGATTTGTTCAATTTTTGGTACTTTGCAGCTATCGACGAGATACGCGACTCGATCACCGATATCGATAAATACAAACACGGTGCTGGTGTCAACGATGCGTCCGAGGGTTGCAAAAATCTTGACAAATTAATGTCCGAGAGTAGCGACGAACAGCCCGTTGTCGAACAAGAACCTGGCTACAGAGACAACTTGTTGTACATCTTTACGAGCGGTACAACGGGTCTACCAAAGGCTGTGCTTATGCCCAATTCTAGGTTCGTTAATGATCGATTATCGATTCGCTTCTGGTTGCAATTTATTTTGCGCAGTAGAACGACGATTATCCTCGAACAGGGGCTAGAAACGCGTACGAGGAATGTCATAGCTCGAAGGTTACAATTTTATACAACACACGTGGAAAGAACGTATTCACGTTTGGAAGTTCCACGATAATAATAAATCATGGAACACGCCACCTGTGTACGCGCGCAGCCTCCGCGAGGCCTGACAATGAATTACGCAAGAGTCTCGGACGACGATTTGCGAGAGTGTATGGTTACACGGACGCCGATACGTGTCGAACGATGCATAATCTTGTCAGGGGATACCTCACAAATTCTCGACCGGGAATGAGATTATATACCTTATAGACCTTACTGCAACCCATCGCTACGGGTCTTGTCTATCTATATAGAAGCGTGGGACATGTTTATAACGTCGATACGATTATTTGAAGCATACCGTTTATGAAAGAAATGCGGAAGTATCGAATTTCACTAATTTCGTTTTTTCTTTTTTTCACAGATATTTATTAGTTACAATGGCGACTTACCACATGCTGGGACTACGATCGGACAGCGACATTATGTATAATCCGATACCGCTTTATCATATGGCGGGTGGTCTGGTCGGCACGGGCTGTGCCCTAGTTAAAGGAATACCGAGTGTTTTGAAAACAAAGTTTTCCGTTAGCGCGTACTGGACGGACTGTATAAAATATAATTGTACGGTGAGTGGAAAAAATATACTACTAACTGTTGACAATGCGTAATTTAATTCTCGTAATCGGTCAATGATTCATGAAATTCTTTTCAGTTGGCTGAGTACATCGGTGAGATGTGTCGTTATCTTCTCTCGGCGCCGCCGCGACCCGAGGAAAAGGCACATTCGGTGAGACTCATGGTAGGAAATGGAATGAGGCCGCAAATATGGCAAGAGTTCATTGATCGTTTCAAGATCGAACAGATTACAGAAGTTTATGGTTCCAGCGAGGGAAATGCCAATATAGGTAATGAAAACAAATTCGTACGAAATTTCGTTGATTATTCGTTTGATTTATCACCAAGATGTTAATATTTTGATTATTTAAATTTTAAGTAAACGTTGACAATCAAGTTGGTGCTGTGGGTTTCGTTCCTTCGATATTGCCAAAATCGTTGCATCCGGTGGCGATAATACGTGTAAATCCTGAGACGTGCGAACCGATCAGAGGACCTGATGGATTTTGCATTCGTGCTGAGATAAGTGAGTCTTCTACTAATTTGCAACATTCCAATGAATCGATAACGGATATGTCATTAATCGATGAATTGTTTTTTTCAGACGAACCTGGCATGTTTATAGGACTGATTAAGCAAGGCAATGCCTCAAGGGAATTTAACGGTTATCTCGATAGGGAAGCTTCGAAGAAAAAGACAATCGAGAACGTGTTCGTCAAGGGAGACAAAGCTTTTCTCTCAGGTACGTCCTTCGAATTATTCGTCTTTCGAATAAATATCTGAATTCGTCGAACTTGGTTCACCTTTTCTTACACTTTTCGTGTCGCAGGTGACATTTTGGTACAAGACGAGCTCGGCTACTTTTACTTCAAGGATAGAACGGGTGATACGTTTAGGTGGAAAGGGGAGAATGTCGCCACTGCCGAAGTGGAGGGAGTCGTGAGTAACGTGGCTGGACATCGAGAATCTACCGTCTACGGTGTTCAGGTAAATATTGTTTAACTTTATAACGCAACGAAGGAAACTTGATGAACGAAATGTTGTCATGTGTTGTTACGATTATTGCAGGTACCGGGAATGGAGGGTAGAGCAGGAATGGCAGCGATCGTCGATCCCGAGTGTCTCCTTGATTTCAAAGCACTGGCCGAAGGTCTCGACAAGGCTCTTCCGTCCTATGCAAGGCCGATATTCCTGAGAATCGTCAAAGAGCTCGAAATGACGAGCACGTTCAAACTTAAGAAGATAAATCTGCAAAAGGAGGGTTTCGATCCCAACAAAATCCAGGATAAAGTGTACTTCAGATCGGGCAGCAAGGAATACGTCGAGGTCACGCCCGAATTGTACGAGCAGATAATATCGGGCACGGCGAAAATATAAAAATTTCATTGAAACGTGGCGTGAGATCGAGTGTCATCGTAATGGAAAGACAGAATGCAAAAAAAAAGAGCAAACAAAAAAGCAACCAAAAACAACGCCCGAAAACAAACGAAAACCAAGAGTACGATAAAGGAACTCTTCGATGCGCGATAATTGCCCGTTTTGTTTCGCCCTGTTTATTCCGTTGTAGAAGTTCGTTTCCATTGCGCATGGATCATAGTTGATTCGACTCGCGATAAACAAAACAAAGCAACATCACAAAAACAAACAAACCCAACAAACAATCAGAACCTTGGACTCTGAAAATACAATGGAAAACAAAAGGAAAAAGCGCCGAAACAAAAATTAGTCAAGCTGCTGGCGAACATGACACGTTGTACCTACGTTGCGAATAGCCGCATGTTACTTAATTTAGGGCCAGGGGGAAAGATAAAATAAAACTATCTAGTTAGGGCACGTCAGTCGTATCTATGTTCGATCGACGATCCTCGAAGCGAGTAAAGCGAAAATCATACTATGCACAATTGTCGCGGAGGGGCGCGATGCTGACGACGAAAGAAAGAGAAAAAAACGTGTGACCCATCGTCAGCAAAAAAACAATATATATTCTCCTTATCTCTTCGTTTCTGTCGATTGAAAAGCTGGCTATCTTGCTAGTAACTTAAGAGAGACTCTTATCACACTTTTCATAGCGATTTTTTCATAATTAGCGTTTCTATTATACGCACGTAAAACGAGCTATATAAACAACGCTTGCGTATACCAAAGAGGAGTTAACAAAGATATAAAACTCGAAATTCCGGAGTGTCGAGATTGGAATAAAGAGAAAAAAAAATGGGCGGATAGAGCTGACTGGGAGAGTAAAGGGACGAAACTTTTTACCGTGTTTGAGAACGTGGACCATCTTATTGGCCCAGGCTTAAGTTGTACGTTTTGATATTATGTACACCATCCAGATAGAAGAATACCAGAAATATATAACAAACGGTAACGTCGCGTCAATAGAGCCCGCAAGAAAGAAAGAAAAAACAAGAAACAAGAAACCACTATTAGCGATTGAATGAATATACTCATGTAATCGAATTTAAACCTGCATTTGATTTAACGGATATTGCCGAGTTCTTTTTTCCGTTCGAAAGTTCCAAGTTTCGTGAAGGCCAGAGTAAACATGAACTACCCCGTGTTTTTTTTTCCAAATGTATATAGATGTATTCTGTGTATATGAATTTATGTTTGTTTTTGGACTAAATGGAGGGATGATGTGTAAGACGTAGAGAAACAAAAAAAAATGGAAAGAAAGAAACAAAACAAAAAGTACTAGGATGTTAATGCGTGTACAGACGGAGTTTACTGATGAATGATCCAATCACGCGAGCTTCAACGTTCTTGTTCAAATGCCCAAGAGGAGAGCAACGTTACTTTAAACAAGTGGCAAATTAACTTAATGGCAATTGTACTTGAACTGCTCAAAGGTCTCTTTATACATAATATTAAATACAAAAAGAAATTACAAAAAAGAACAACAACAACAAAGACAAAGAAAAAAATAACCACGACTCCACTAACATGATGTATAACACCTTATTATCGTAGACTGGAAGAATTCTAGGAGAGCTTTATAAAATATACAGAAAGATAAAAAAACAAAAAAAGAAAGAAAAATATCTTGATAGGGCACGAAGTAGGTAAACTAAGAGAAGCGATGGGTCTCTGCGATCGGCTCATTTTTCATCTTACACAACGTTCGTGACAGGCACGACGAAGACACTCGTGTTCGTGTGTTACATCGTGACATAACGAGCACCTTACAAGTGCAATCATCGGACTGCGAGACAGAACAAAAAAACCGATGGAAAAAATAAAATAGAAAATCTTGTGTCGCGTCGCGTGCCTTGTCGTAGCCGATTGTACTATCGATCGACTGGACTCTTACATTGCATGTTTATCGAACAACGTCCCTCAATTTTTAATATAAAAAACAACAAACAAAGCACCGTCAACGTGAGAGAGAGAGACAAAGAGAATGAGTGAAATTCATTAAAAAAAAGGCTACTACTTGATGGAACAGATAAAGCAAGTCGGACAAATTTATCGTCATCTCTTTACTTTGGCGAGACCAATGCTGGATGTGCGTGTGAACCGTGTGTACGTGTGAAAGAGGATCTAGTGTGTCTGCTAGATTGCAACCAAAAATGTGAATGATTTGTTCAAGATTTTCGTTGGATGTAAATAAACACAGTTTCAACACAATTTAAACCTGTTGTTTGCAACTATTATTATTATTAATATTATTATTATCGTTATTATCAGTTTAAGCGTATTTCTTTACGGCGTTTGTCCATCACAAATATGTGAGAAATAAAATTTTACGCTTAAAGCACTACACAACTTCGAATGTATGAAGCGAGTTTGTTCGTCCTTCGTGGATTTGTGCGTTACGTCGTTATCCAGTCGTTGCTTGACAAAAAAAAAAAGGATGCAATACGACCGAGCGACGCGAACACGTTTTCGCTTTTTTTCCTCCAAGACAAAATTTTCCTCTACGCGACTTTTCGCATTGAGATTCATCGAGTCACGATGGAGATTCGATAGTCCCGACGTTACGAACGTGGTCGTGGATCACTAGAAATTGTAGTATATTGTGTGTGTGTGTTTTATAGGGCCACGAGAGATAACGAGCACGGGTACTATCAGCTGGGTGGAATCGCTTTGGCTGTTTGCCCGATTCCCAAATTCGGTCGAGTACCAAACCACGACATTTTCCATTCTAGAGTTTCTTGAAGCAGTCTTTCCTCCTCTGGCGAAAAGTGGAGTAACGTTGCAACCGCTCGCGTTAAATGGAGAGCCTGTTTGAGAAGAAATAATTGATATTTAGGATAATTAGGAAATTAGAATTTTTAGGTCAAATATGATTTTTGTATAAAAATGTTAAGGGGCGAACCTCGTATTCTCTGCTCGTTAGGAACTTGATGAGTACGTGTTTGAGATATTTAAAATTGACATCCTCGTCGCGTGTATTCGCGCTCTTGGCAGTCACGGTTTGGGACGAGCTGGGATTGAGAATCGCCGCTGATTGTTCAGCATCGCTGTCCAGCGACGATGAGGGAACTCGTAATTCACGCTGTAACGTCTTTTTCATGTCGCCTAATCTCTGCTGAAGAATCTTGATTGTCTGTAACACGAATAAGAAAGGAGTTGTAGAAGATTTTCTAATTTTTTAATTTATCTTCTTCTCTTATACAGGACAATCCACGCAAATATCTTCGAAATTTGCCAACTTACAAAAAAGTGTTTCAGACAAGATTTGTCAGATTTGAAGGGGGACATCTGATGGTCACTCCGGAATTGACCTTGGGATTGACCTTGAAGGTTTTATCAAGGTCAAATCAACTTTTTGAACGGAAACGCCTATTTTTGACTCCGCCATTCGATAGAGCAGGAAATTTTACATGGAAATATGTACTAAGGTCAATCCCAAGGTCAATTCCGGAGCGACCATCAGATGTCCCCCTTCAAATCTGACAAATCTTGTCTGAAACACTTTTTTGTGTGTTGCCAAATTTCGAAGATATTTGCGTGGATTGTCTAAAATGGGACACCCTGTATATAAAAATGGAACAATGTTTGTTTGTTTGTTTGTCTGTCTGTTTGTCACGAGTAAGCTCCTATACCATTCGTCCGATTGCGATGAAAATTTGGTGAATTGTAGTCCGCACTCCCGAGAAGGTTTCTGCGTTAGTAGAATAATTTTAATTGCCAAAATAAACGCGTACGGGGCAAAACAAAATTAACATTTATGTATATCTATATATAGAGATTATTTGACAGCTGTCAAAGTATGATACCAAAATGACAAGCGAAATAAAAGACACGCATTTGTTTTAACGACTCGATCGACTCGATATTACACATATCGATTGCATAATTCATTTGACAGCGAATGTCAAATTAAGGAGGTTTATCTGGTATTGAGTAAGTCAAAAGAAAAATTTGTGTGACAAGCGTTATCAATTCAGCATGTTTGACGGTGCCGCGAATGCTTAACCTCGCAAAAATTATTATTATTAGAGACAAATTAATTTATTATGAATCTCACGAGTACTTAATCGATTTTATGAAGCTCTACAAATGTTCCTTAGATATTGTTTTATTAATTCTGCAATTTTGGTCAAAAACTGTTTGTCAATGGTTGTGAATTTAATGTTCGTAGACGGAAAAACCACTGAAACCCATAAAGGTACGTGTTAATTTAGGAAAGATATGTTTTTATTTATGTCACGCGAACAAGGTATCCTCGAGTCTTGAAATTTGAAGAATATCACTTTATAGATTCTGATAACTATATTCTGATTTTTTAATCAATATATGTTTTTTAATTCGCTGACCAGATAAATTTCCTTAATCGTGACATTAAATCGGGAAACGATTGGAAGATATACACGTCAGTCATAAAGGAAAGATACATTACGAGTTTCAGAAACGGACGAGCATCGAGAAGCAAGACAGGAAACAGTTAGAGTACGTACGACGACGTACAAACTTTCTTAAAATAATAGCAATAACAGACGAATTGATTCACAAAGTTTTTGAAAATATTGCACATAACTGCAAAAAACATAAGTGGTTAAGGGAACTTGCTATATTTGCAGCAAAAACACCAATGTCAATTATATTAATTTCATGATTCAAAAGAGAATATCATGAGAAGCTAAAACGTACAAGTCGATTGCTGCTTTTATTAATCAAGAACAAGTTGTTAATTATCCAACTGAATTCCTGAATTCGTTTTATTTGCCAGGCATACTGTCGCAAGTTGTAACATTGAAAATTGACGTGCCTATCATACTTTTACGAAACATCAATCCACCACGACTTTGCAACGGTACTGGGCTTCCAGGGAAAAATATGATGAACAATATCAGCGAAACTACAATTTAAAATAGAAAATTTGAAGGAAAAGACGATGTACTGTTATCACGTGTCCCAATGATACCAAAATATATGCCATTCGATTTCAAACGTTTGCAGTTTCCAGTGCGACATGCATTTGCAATGTCCATCAACGAAGCACGGGGACAATCGCTAAAAATATCTATAGTATAGATTATATTTGGAAAGTTCATGCTTCACACATGTAGAGAAAAACAAAAAATATTGCGTGTCAAATGAATTAAGACACCAAAACGGCACGAAACATCAATCCACCACTACTTTGCAATGGTAGTTGGGTTCCAGGGAAAAATATGATGAACAATATCAGCGAAACCACAATTTAAAATAGAAAATTTGAAGGAAAAGACGATGTACTGTTATCACGTATCCCAATGATACCAAAATATATGCCATTCGATTTCAAACGTTTGCAGTTTCCAGTGCGGTATGCAGTTGCAATGTCCATCAACAAAGTACTGGGATAATTGCTAAAAATGTGTATAGTCTAGATTATATTTGGAAAGTTCATGCTTCACACATGGAAAGAAAAACAAAAGATATTGTGTGTCAAATGAATTAAGACACCAAAATGGCACGAAACATCAATCCACCACGACTTTGCAACGGCACTAGGCTTCCAGGGAAAAATATGATGAACAATATCAGCGAAACTACAATTTAAAATAGAAAATTTGAAGGAAAAGACGATCTACTGTTATCACGTGTCCCAATGATACCAAAATATATGCCATTCGATTTCAAACGTTTGCAGTTTCCAGTGCGACATACATTTGCAATGTCCATCAACAAAGTACTGGGATAATTGCTAAAAATGTGTATAGTATAGATTATATTTGGAAAGTCCATACACATGGAGAGAAAAACATAAGATATTGTGTGTCAAATGAATTAAGATACCAAAACGACACGAAACATCAATCCACCACGACTTTGCAACGGTACTAGGCTTCCAGGGAAAAATATGAGGAACAATATCAGCGAAACTACAATTTAAAATAGAAAATTTGAAGGAAAAGACGATGTACTATTATCACGTATCCCAATGATACCAAAATATATGCCATTCGATTTCAAACGTTTGCAGTTTCCAGTGCGACATGTATTTACAATGTCCATCAACAAAGTACTGGGACAATCGCTAAAAATATGTATAGTATAGATTATACTTGGAAAGTTCATGCTTCACACATGTAGAGAAAAACAAAAAATATTGTGTGTCAAATTAATTAAGACACCAAAACGGCATTGCAACGTAAGCTGTGTACCGCTAGTTCTCAATAAACATAAAATAAAACTTGCTTACTTTGGTTTTCTCATTTAGCTGTTCCTCAAGATCCGCTAGATTACTTCTCAAAGCTTCCTCGGCAACTTCTTTAGCCTTTCTTTCGCGTTCGACGTTCTCTAGCTTCTCTACCCTCTCTTTGGCATCCTCGAAATTCTTCGACATTCTCTCCAGCTCGACGTTCCTAGAACGAAGCGTCTCCTCGAGACTGTCGATTTTATTCTGCATCTCCGTAGTCTCAGCGAGCTGACGACTTTTCTCTTGCTTCGCCAATTCGAAATCCTGCGAGACCTGAGCGTTTCTCAACAGTACCTCGTCCTTTTCGGATCTCTCGCGTTCCAGAGAAACCCTCAATGTT
The DNA here is from genome assembly GCA_946811545.1 of Netelia fuscicornis. Lineage (NCBI taxonomy): Eukaryota > Metazoa > Arthropoda > Insecta > Hymenoptera > Ichneumonidae > Netelia > Netelia fuscicornis. Next base: position 5,462,540 of record OX328011.1, on the reverse strand, counting down.
GCACCAGCTTCTCTCTCATTCTCCAGACATTCTCTCAAACGTGCAAGTTCCAGATGCAACGAGGCGTTGTTAGATCTCTCACCATCGCAGGACAAACGCAACTGCGCCAGTTCTGTAAGTGCCTCGGCCAATTTTGTTGTCGAGTCTTCCAACTCCAGTTGCAAATCCTTGATCTCCTTAGAAGCTGATGACTGTCGAATGCATTGGGAAGAAAAAAAGACACATGGTTAGTCGATTATTCATATTCATCCTGATCGAGATAAAATTGTAATTACAAGAAAATATTTCACTATTAAGATCTCGTTCGACAATTCGAAATGAAGTCTCCGGGGGTTTCTCTCTACATGAACAAAGAAATCACACAGGATTCTCGTTGCAACCCTGAACTCCTGGCTTTTTATTCAATCTTACCATAAATAAAATTCGTAGTATAAAGAATTTTTAATATACGTAAACACATACCTTATGTATATCAAAATAAAACCTGTATAACTTAATTAAAATAAACGCAGTCCCTTCTAGATACTCTAAATATTGTACTTGTATGTACTACTTCGTAACAAAAAAAAAAACATTGCGCGTGAGTGTGTGTACGTGTGTGTGTATAAAAAAGCTGCAAAACAAGGATCGGGAAGTACAGAGATGGGTTTCTTTTTTTTTCTTCTCAAAATCAAGCGAAAAAATGATTGCAAGTTGTTGTTTTCTTTTTTCTCTCGCGCCCTTCTCTTTCTCACTTTATTGCCGTAAAAACAAATTTACATACCATAAAGAAATTGATCTTGTTCTTTTTCTCGTTGTCTTTAGTATACATAAGATTAAAAACATTATTTCTACTGGCAATCACTTACTTACCTATGTAACTATAGAAGAAAGTACGGGCACGACTGTTGTATTCTCAATTTAGTCTTTTTTTTTGCAACGAAATTATTTATTCGCGTTAAACGAACTGTGGATTTACCGTACGAATAAATTGTGATGGGGGATGAGGGTTAATTCTTCGTTACGGAATAAAGAGTGTGTATCCAGCAGTAAATAAAGAAATGCAACGCAGCTCCGGATATTCTTGTCATGCTTGAAAGAAAACCATAACGTACCAGATAAACCGCAAGAAGAACATAAACGTGAGGATTATGCGAACCATCGAGCATCGGTCGAGATTCCACCGTAGAACGTTTGAACTTGTTATACGAAACTCGTGCGTCAAGCAATATTAATAAGCAGCTTTTACACTCATGCTCTCTCTCTCTCACGAATATTTCCACAGAGCCAAAAGTACATGGTGTGAGTTGTGAGATGTGTATGAAGAAATAATGCATTCGCATTGGTATATTCGTTTAGGATGCGAAGAGCGATGCTTATCCCGGATCTCGTCACTGCTTTGCCAAACAAACAAAACAAAAAGGAAAATACTCCGAGTGATGTAATAATTAAACAGGGATTTTGTTTTAAGTAGGAAGTTTCTTTAGCTATTTAGTTGAGATAACAAGAGAGGGGTACACTGTGGCTTGTTGTTATTTTTTTTTCAATTTTTAGAATTCATGCATCAGCGTTGGATATGGTGAAGAGAGAAAAAAACGGGAGGAAGGGAGAGCATGAGCATAATTCATTAGTTTGTTGAATTTAGTATTCGCGGTAACTCACAATTTGTCGTTTAAATTCTTCAACCTCGTCATCGACACTGGCACGGAGCTCTTTAAGTTCCGTCGCCATCTCGTCGATGTCCTCGGTCATTCGTAAAATCTTGGCATCTTTCCTCGCCATTACAACATTGTTCACCTCTAAATCGGCCTCCAACTTTTTGATCCTTTCTTTCAATTTGTTTTTTTCCTCCTCGACGCGACGACGCTCGAGACCCTCCTCGCCCGCTTGTCTACTCAAACGTCCAACTTGAGTTTCGAGACTCGATATTTTGCCGGACCAGCTTGTCTTTATGTCCGAGAGATGAAGATGAGCTTCCTCCAATTTTCTTTCCAAGAGCGTTCTCTCCCTCATCAGATCGGCTATCCTCTCGTCGACGCTCAACTGATCGTTCGACTCGAGCGCTACTCTCTGCTCCAAAACGAACACCTTCACCATCAAGTGACGCACTTGTTCCTTCGTTTGAGCTAGCTCGCCCGATAGCTGGCTTCTTTCTCGCTGAGTCGCATGACGAAGGGTCTCCATCTCATCCTGAAATCATTACAACTCTGCATACACGGTGAAACTCTTAATCCATCGAGCTAAATCTTTCAAGTTTTTAAACATTTTCTTTCACAACAGTTTTTGGTAAATTTAGACAAGCCTAGGCATTTTTGTTTTGTTTTTAATTTCTTTACAGATCAACGTACACGAGATATTAAGACAAAGTTCCCAAAGCCCTCGCTCGGCCCATCACCCCTCCAATATCATTTATCGCATCTTTGTTCTTTCAGATTTGAAGAAGAAAAATAAACAAAACAAAAAACAGGAAATAAAACAACAAGTAGCAGATTCCAGTCACCATGATAGAGGCTAAGCGTTACACAAAAATACTCAGTAAAGTGTTCTTAGAGGGTGAAAAGAAGAAGTCAACGTGACAAAGAAACAAAGAATGAATTTGATGATGCGCCGGAGTGAAAATGAATGCAAGATGATGAGAAATGGCGATGAACATCCCGCTGCGCCCAAACACAAATAGACAATTTTCTTAAGTTTGTTCTTACTAGCGGGTCTCATTAGCGTTAGTAATTTCTTTTTATTCAAGAGAGGAGTCGGAAGAGGAGGAGCAATGAAAGATCGAACGAACGAGTACGAGAACTGTGCTTCCGGTGAAAGACAAAAGTTTCACCGACCCGACAATAAGCGTTGTAATACTTGAACGTATAGAGCTAGCAAAATAGCAGCTAAGCGTTTTTTTGTTGTTGTTGTTGTTTTTTTTTTAAAACGTACCTCTAGTCTCATGAACGGCAGCGTAGCTTCGACACAAATTAAGAACGATTTAATCGTCTTAATTACGTCACTCTGATGTCTCGTGTGGCATTTTTTGTTCTCTCGAATCTTCATGCGTACTCGTTTTGTTCCTCAATTGGTGTGTGTGTGCGTGTACGAAACGTTTTTCTCTTTCACATTTCATTAAACGTTTGTTCTTTTTTTTTTCTCTCTATTCACTGATTAAAATAATAACGTCCAACCGAAAATGCGGCAAAACGTCCTTGTAAATCTTTCTTTCATTCTCTTTTCTTTCTCTCATTCGGTTCTTATCAGAGTACGAAAGATCCGACGACTTTTTCCAAATGTGTAGCGCGAGGAAAAAGCTCTAAGAAACTTTAGATCTTCGTGATGTTTCGTTGCCTCGTCCAAGAGTCCTAACACTAGAGGCATATTTCCTCTCGAAAAAACAAAACAATTCCGAGGATACTATCCCTGTGTCGATGAGACAATCGCGGCCAAGCTTGATTATATAATTAAGTATACGAAACGTGTCTCGCATACGAAAAATCGACAGCGTGTGTCGGTCGGATAGATGAAAAATATATAAAGTATAAAACAGAGTGCGAAGATAACATAGTTGCAAAGTCTGCGACAACACAAAAGCGATATGACGACGGAATCACCAAAATCAAACTTCGGAAGAACAAAATATGAAAAAAAAAACACATTAATAGAGCGAAGAAGAGCCTGAAAAATTGCCACGAAATTGGAAACGTATTGGGTCTTCGATGCGGGAGGAGGATTATAAGCGGTTTGAGCGGTTCATTAATTCTTTTGTTGTCTGTTACTAGATATATCGAGTTGAGGGGCTTTTTGATAAATTCAATTGCACTGGATTCACAGCAACTACATAGCGTGTAATGCCATTTTGTAGAATCGATTGAAAATGGGTAAATCTTTCTATCGAATTCAACATATGGGCTAATAATACGCAGGTTTAAGGCATGTGATACTATTGTAGTGAAGTAATAGAGAAAACAAAAATTTAAATGGGTGTATGATGGATAAAGGGGGTTGCTACGTCTTGTACTAGTCGACGACTTGACAACAATCCGTTCTCTCGCTCACCTGAACATTGTTTAATTCATCCTCGTAGCGCCTTAGTCTTGATACTTCTGCCTTGAGAGTATCAACTTCTGCTATAGCTGCTTTTAAATGATGAGATTTCTCATCGACCTCTTGCTCCTTCGCCAAAAGCTGAAATCATAAGGATTGATTGGGTATCTAATTTATAATTATTGTCATGAAATATTTAATGATTAGTTTCTTACGAGATGTTTGATTTTTGCCATTTCCTGAGTCTGAAAGCCTTCCAACTGCTCGGCATCTTCTTGAAAGGTATAAAGCTTTTTTTTGTACTCTGCAATAGAAACAGCGAGACATTAATCTATTCGACCAGATGTACGACATATGGCCATGAGATTTCATGCATTATATAATGAAGTCCGAAGGTAGAAACGAGAGGTCAGAGAATCTTTTGCGACTGGTAAAGATAGTAAGACATACAGCAATTATCATAAAACCATGGCACACCTTCCGCATTTTTCAATGCCAATTCCAAAGTACGTTTTCCATTTTCCGCTTTTTCTCTCTCCTCTTCGATCTTGGCTTTTTCCTTATTCTGTTTTTCCATGGCCTTCTTCCATTCCTTTTCCATCTCCAGCAACTTGGCTCTCCACTCCTCATCCTTCTTTTCAAATTTCTTGAGAAGCTCGGTTTCCTTCTTGACCAAACGCTTGCGCCATTCGTCCTCTCGATTCTCGAGTCTCTTGAGATCTTTGGCGGAGAGCTGAGTGCCATCGCTCAGCTTGAGTTCAAAACTGTTCTCGCGCTTAAGAGGCAGCGGCGAGGAAGGCGATGCGGCATTTTCCTCGCGAGAATCGTCCAACGATATTTGGGACCCACCCACGCTGCTTGTCGAACCTATCTGTATTGTGAATTATAGACAATAAGTATAAGCACGATACTGAACTAGATTCGGTGATGCATGAGTCATAGTTACAACTTGAACGAAATAAAAAAACACACATTGGCTCACCTGGAACGAGTGTTTCGAGTTTATTCCACGCACAGTGCCGGCATTTCTTACCACTGCCGAAACATCACTTCCAATTTCTTCCCGTATCTTGTTTTTAAGACTGGCAAACATAATGAGTTTACTCCTCGCGGTTGCTGCACGACAATCTCGTAAGGATGACAGGTCTCGCGCTCCCACCTGTCAACGTCGACGCGTCAACGTCAAAAAAAACTCAACGTAGAGAACCCACGAAAGGAGAAAACGATGATAAGTGATTTATCAAAAGCACCCTTCGCCAATTATCGAATCGTCGATTAAACTCGTCATTTTGTACTTCGTCGAGAGACACGTAGACGAGAGTTTTGAGGCAAATAGAGCGACAACAAATTGGATGAGTAAATAGAACGTTCCGATGGATAAGAAATAGACGTGAAATTTCTATGTGTACCAACTGTTCTCAACTAACCACATGCCAGCTGCCTTACTGAATCGAGCACGAGCCGCGCTCCACTACGGACTGCAAACGCTGCCGTTATCGTTGTAATCCCCTCCCTCCCCTTCTCGTAAACTTTACATAGTAGGACAAAACCTTGGAAAAAAAATATACCGAACATTTCACTTTCGTAGCGAACAACGTGGCCTTACCCTCGCGTTATGTGTCATTACACTCTTGTTTGTTTGGAGGGTCGTCGCCATACGCAATCTCGTACACAGGTTAACATTATCTTTTACCTCAAATCGTCATCACGTTGATGACGAAATTAGCACAGACAATTATCATCAGCGACCACACGATCATATATATCGACTGATACGCGAGTATATTCGAGAGACTGAGTAAAACCATCCCGAGAATTATTTTAGCAGCTGTCTCCAGAGATTGTAGCATGATTTTTCGCCACGAAACGTGACACGACGATGTCATTGTGCTTGGACGAAGGCTTTTTAAGTCTTGTTTGTAGCGGACGGGTAAATTTATTCCAAGAGATAAGAGTAAAGTAAATTACACTTTTATCAAATTTAGATACGAATTTGTCGGTCGACCGAGATTATACAAAAATGAATTAGATATTCAAAAGAGCCCGCCAACCTACATATATTGTAGTTTCGGCGTTGGCCGCACTGACGCCCTCGGCAGCGCTCCTAGCGGTAGCATCGGCAGACGTAGTTTGAAAATTTTTGACGGTTTAGTCGCGTGCGAATGCTAGTGCACATCGTTATTCGCGTCGTGGAGTGAATTAATCTCATGGAACAAGGTGTCTCGATCGAAAAATAGTGCTTCAAGATGAACGTGCAGCTTCCGGACGATACTGCCGTATCGATAAGCTACTTCGAATGGTGAGCTCTTTGATACATGTCGCTTGACTGACACTAACCGGTCGCCTATTGTCGTATGCCCCGTGACATTCCAATACTCGCTACCTGATGTGCGCCACTATGACAGCGACTTGACTGTGTGTGTGTGTGTGTGTGCGTGTCGGGATACACACATACACAATCGCCCACACACAAATACATAATTGCCCTGCGCATAATTTGTAGATAAACACTCGTAATTCCCAGTAAATCGGTAATTGCGAATGCACATCACTTCAAAAGTGTACAAAAATATAAATTCTATCAACTTTTATTTAAAGATTCTGTCGAATTTTCGATCGATGCCACTTAACGTGTGACGTGCCAAAATCAGATTTCCGCGTATACCTGTGGTGGTCAGAGTAACGCTAAACGATACTTAGTATTATTTACCAGTTTCAACGATAATCATAATACACTACGGAAACGTTCTCAAAAGCATGTTATTAGCGTTGTATGCTATTCATTAGCAATACCTCGAAAATTATAATCATATGCTTGAGTCGGACGACGCATATCTCCACTCTCTTTCTCTTGCAGGATTAGTCGGGTCATTTGTATTGTCGATGGTGCCTTTAATAATGCAGTTTCAAGTTCAATGTATAAAATACTTGATAGTTCAGTGATACTTTTCGTCGAAGGAATTTAATGAATCTTTGTGCAAGCGGCAGGTCAATCCGTAACGGAAAATTTTTTATACCTGTTTTGACAGGTTCTTTGTGTGGTCGCTACCACCATGCCCAATTAACCCCTAGAGGCTACTTTCAAGTTTATGTGGTGCGCAGACGCCATAGGCTGACGCATAAATGCGTCCTTAGAGCTCAAAGGGTTAAACGCCATAAAAATGACTTTCAATGGAGTGATTACCCAGTTATTTGTAATGGCGAATTTTATATAGTGTTTGCAAAGTTATAATGAAAAGATTATTTTTATTATTGTACGAAGTCTAGAGTTATTGTTGCACCCTGAAAGTTCTTGGTGATGTCTTCTTGCGCATGCGCAACTCGCCCAAGCACAAGAAGCATGGTTGCATTTCTTCAAACAATGGAATTTTTAGAAGGTCGTTGGCGTCGCATGAAACGGCAGAAATTGGCTTCAAGTCTGACTAATATCTGAGTTGCTAATATAAGGCCGGGGACTGATTTTTTATCTCGCAAAGTTCAACCTACTATAAATGAGATTCGTGACAGGTTACCGACGCACGATAACTAAACTGTTATATCGACGATCAAATTATAAAAACTGTAAAATATTTAAATTTTATTCATTAAGATTGTGTTAAAAATGAATTCTACTAAAAATCCCCAATTATTATGCAAATATAATCCCCATTCATTTCTCCTGATACTTCAACGCATCTAAAAAAATGCTATACAGTTTTTACCACCGAGCGCGCAGGCGACGGCAAAAAAGCAAACTACTAATCCAACCCTACACAAACTCCGTCGGTAACAAATTTTCTAAACAATTTTTCTACAAAATGCAAACTATCTCATCCCTACACCCCATAACGCTTACCATTTCCTACAAACTATCAATTCGACACTGTAAAAAACAAAATTGTCCAGAAAATCTGCTTCCGGTCCCCTTGCATACGTTACACCCCGGCATCCGCCGCAACAATACCCGTTAATTAATAAAACATGTGTACTACCCAAAACAAAGTTGAGCGTCGCTGTTTTTCCGGATGATCGATGCCGATAATTTGATTCATTATTAAAACCAAATTCTACTCAAAATCCTCAATCATTAAACAAATATAATCCCCATTCCTCTCCCCTGATACTTCATCGCATCTCAAAAAATACTATACATTTTTACCACCGAGTGCGCAGCCGACGGCAAAAAAGCAAACTACTAATTCAACCCTACACAAACTCCGTCGGTAACAAATTTTCTAAACCATTTTTCTAAACAATTTTTCTACAAAATGCAAACTATCTCATCCCTACACCCCATAACGCTTACCATTTCCTACAAACTATCAATTTCCCACTGTAAAAAACAAAATTGTCCAGAAAATCTGCTTCCGGTCCCCTTGCATACATTACACCCCGGCATCCGCCGCAACAATACCGGTTAATTAATAAAACATCTGTACTACCCAAAGCAAAGTTGAGCGTCGCTGTTTTTCCGGATGGTCGATGCCGATAATTTGATTCATTACCACCGAGCGCGCAGGCGACGGCAAAAAAGCAAACTACTAATTCAACCCTATACCAACTCCGTCGGTAACAAAATTTTTAAACAATTTTTCTACAAAAATGCAAACTATCTCATCCCTACACCCCATAACGCTTACCATTTCCTACAAACTATCAATTTCCCACTGTAAAAAACAAAATTGTCCAGAAAATCTGCTTCCGGTCCCCTTGCATACATTACACCCCGGCATCCGCCGCAACAATACCGGTTAATTAATAAAACATCTGTACTACCCAAAGCAAAGTTGAGCGTCGCTGTTTTTCCGGATGGTCGATGCCGATAATTTATTCGACACTCTCGCTTCGTTCGCCCCCCCGATATCTGCTCGCCGGGTGAAAACAGTGTACGCAAAGCAGAGAGCACACTACAAGTCTCGCTAAGACCCCACGCCTGCCATCACTGCTGCTTTTTGCGCCTTCATGTACCCAGCCTCTCTTTATCCCTCTCAACTCACACGTTCGCCTTCCTGTGTGCGTTCATCCCTCCGGTGTTCCACGATGATCCAAAACATCCATGGCTCAAGCCCCACCAACGCACGCGGGAGAGCAAGCCAGACTCGAGAGTAAGAGTGAGAGAGAAAGCATGATCCTCCATCTCGTTCGAGCTCATCGCGCGCACGACGCCGACGGCGACTCGATGTCTTCGGTTCAGTCGAGTTCAGCAGTTCCGTCGGGTGCGTCGTCGTCGTACGTTTCGCTCACTCTTAACGTTTCACACTTAAATAACAAATATTATATCTCCATCCAACACATACATATATCTGTATATAAATACATATGTGTACAGAGAGAAGATAAACCGTGGTGTTTGCAAACGATTGCACTTTTTCCACTGTCCGTCGGAACGTCACGAGGGTCAAAAGTTCAAGCTATCTAGAAGTTACATTGGTTTTAGTGTCCTTCGTAGCATGCACGGAAAAATTTCTTCGTGCGCGTTATTCATCCGCAGTGATTAACGATGGGACGCATCAGGCCTTCCGTTAAAAAACGTTTATTCTTTGAAAAAACGATGATCTATAAGAGAGACAGGAAATTGGCCAAAAAGTGATTTTACAATAAGGCTAAGAAAAAAACAAACAATTATTATATCTTCCGTTATTCAGCGTCTTATCGAACGACAGTGCTCGTGATAACTTATATATACATAAATATAAATATATTGTTATATTTTAATCGGACCTCTGGTGAGTGCGTGTGCGTGCTTCAAAAAAATCGTGTTCTACCTCGCGTGTGATTTCGTCGATCCGTCGCTACCGTGAACTTTTTCAATATTTGGAGGGACAGACGGTGACAAACTCGACAGACAATTTATTTCCTCGCTATTTCGCCTGTTTTGAAAGAAACTATAAAAACAAAGCTAATTAACGATACCAAGACTGCCAACGATAATTACCAAGCCAAACTTTGTGCCAAAGCTATATATCTCTTTCTCTCTATATAGATATATATATGCAGTACAATTTAATCCAGTATTAAAAAAAGAAATACAATTAATATATTAACAAAGAGAGACAGAGGGCGAGAGAAAGAGAGGGAGTGAGAATAAATATATTTATGCTGAAGGGTTTGTTGTTATCGTGACTACACAGTTGTTAAATGTTTCTACCTACAAAAAAAACAATATCTTTGAATAAGGACATAGAGACATATATAGATACAAATATATATGATAATATAGAAGCGTTGTTTGAAGAATTTCTCAAAGCGACGAAGAAAAACATTGATTAGTTAGTGAAAGAGAATAAAGTCGAGGAAGAATAATAATAATAATAAGAGTCGTTACTATATACATTTGTGTATAATGAAAATGTTGTTTGGTGGGTACGGTTATTCGTACCAGAGCCCGAATGGTCCCTCATCCCCGACCAGGACGAGTGTTTGGGGAAGTGCGTACAGTCCATTTCGAAAGTAAGTCCATTTTTGTGTGTTTTGCTTTTTATTTTTGGGAAATGAGTTTTTCATTGAAATAATGGTGGAAATGTGCGAGTGTTACCTTTCACGAGCATCCCTCGTCGAATTATGCGTCACCAGCTGTGACCAGCATGTGGGCTACCCTAGTGAGCAAGAGAGAAAGAGAGAGAGAGAGAGAGAGGTAATCGTCTGGGTTCGCAGAATTGAGCCAATTGTCGTTCTTGTTGCCCGTTTGATGAGTTTAACGAGCTGAAAGCGTCAATTGAGGAAGCTTTGTACGTTAACCACCAGTTCTCTTTTGACCAATGCAATTTTATTGCATCATTTCGCATGTTGAGTTGTATATAGGTATATGTGTGTGTTTTTTTTTGTTGTTGTTTTTTTTTTCTTTCTTTTTTTTATCTCTCGTTCTCGAATAGGCTATATGTATATGAAGATAATCATTGTAAGGCTAATAATTCGCCGAGTAATTGATACACGATTGGTAGTGTCGTTACGGCGTGTATCCCACCCGTATCCGTGCCTGAGGCCACGGGGAGAATTGGTCCATGCGGAGGACCGTCGTATCGAGTGAGAGGCGCGCGGCGACCCTCGCCAATGGTATTGATTACATACACGTATATTTTTCCTCGTATTCCGTAGGACCGGAGAGCGCGCATAGCTCGATTCGCTTTCTTTTATGCAACGCGATAATAACAATAAAGCTCCTACAAAAGTTTTTTTTTCTTCTTTCTTTTCACGGTCGAAAGGTCAAGCGCGATTTAAATCGTGCGAGGAATAATAAGAATAATAAATTATCGGCTGTTGGTAATAATAATGTTAGAAGAAAATATTCTTATATAGTCGAATTTGGATGAGCGAGAGTTCAAGGGGCTGGAATGTTTTTCTCGGTTATGGAGGTTTTTCACTTAATTGAGTTTCTCACTTATAGAGGTGTATACAAATGCAAAGAACAATGATAGTTATGTAGTATATACATTTTTTATATGAATTTGGTAGAGATACTTCTTCATAAAAACAAAGCAATTACATACAGGGTGAATTTTATAAGGTGTAACAGACTTTATTCTAAGGTAAATGAGATCATTACGAACAAAAGTTGCAAATATACATTGGGGATATTTTTAATAGTTTACGAGATATCAAGTTTTAAAGTTGGGCCAATCAGAGCGCGCCGAGAAGCATTGGAGCCGCCCACTCAGGTCCTAGGCGTAGGAGATAGGACAGTGTAGGGCGTTACATTTGGGATTGCAAAATTCAGTGCAGTCAATTTTATTTATTATATTATTACTCAGTCATTTTTATTTCTCGGACATTGACTGCTAGGGTAGGAGTGGGCGGCTCCAACGCTTCTCGGCGCGCTCTGATTGGACCAAATTTAAAAAACTAATATCTCGTAAACTATTGAAAATATCGCAAATGTACATTAGCAATTTTTGTTTGTAATGATCCCATCTACCTTAGAATAAAGTCTGTTACACCTTATGAAAATCACCCTGTATATATTGTTATACTGATTATTAATAAGTATACTACTGATACTTAAAGAAATCCGTTAATTTTTTTTGCATTTCTGTTTTCGTATTTGGTACGTGTTTTTCAACTTCATCAATTTTATCGAAAATTCTTTTATCAACAACCGCCGAAAATTCAAAAAATCGATGGAGCGTCTCCAGTGCATTTACAGCGTTTTGCCTCAGCCTGTACCCATGCCGAGCTTATAGCTGTCTTTCCAATTTCTTTTGTATCCCCCGAAAATGGCACGAATTTCGTGAAAAACAAAACACGTTCTAACAGACAATAAATATGCTCGATTTTCGCTTATAGAGGTATAATAGGGCACGGGTCAATCTCAGGTATAGAGGTTCAGGCATGAAAACCAACTCTCTCATATTTAACCTTTTAGCTACGGCTGAATTCTGCGTGTGGCTATTTTCCTGGATGGCAGGGTCTAACGTGAACAACGTATAATTGATATAACACTGCAAAGTATGACGGGCAATTCCGTTCTGTGCACGAGAACATTCAAAATAAGTATTCGATGATGAAGTCATAATTTTTGTCAGAAATGATGTCAGAAATTGCCGTTTGTTTTTCTTTTCGTGTGGCATTTTGGGGTTAGAGACTCTAACAATGTATAAGGATAGATTATAAAAAACAAATGGTATATTTATTTAAGGAAAAAGCATTAATCGTTACCTTACACTGCCGTAAAAAACAAAGACTGTATTTTCCGTCTGTCTACTGTTTTATTTATACTGATGTAAATCGATGTACAGAAAAAAGAAGTGTACAACAATTATCCATATGAAGACAATTATTGCGTATGAAGACGATTTTTCAATTCAAATGGTGAACGAGTGAGTCACTAGAGGGAGCCACTACACTAGCGCGTCGTTCAAATATCACATCCGCGAAAGCCACTATAGTGGCGCGTCGTCCTGAAAAATGATATCCGCGAAAGCCACTATAGTGGCGCGTAGTATCTAAAAGGTTAAGAAGTTTCTATTTCTCACTTATAGAGCTTTTCGAGGGCTAAAATGACGAGACCTAACAATTACTCTCATTTGTAGAGTTTTTTCGCTTATCCAGTTCTCGCTCCCCCAGGTTCAACTGTAATTCGCTACAATAATAATAATAATAATAATAATAATAATAATAATAATCTCCCCCACAAGGCATAAAATAATAACATTGCATTTGCGCAATTTCAACAGCACAATGAAAAATAATTCCCCGTCCCAGATTAAAAATCAACAAAGCTGAAACGTGTCAAGATTGTTTTTACATTTAATAACAAAATATTATAAATAAATTCCAACGCAATCCGTGGTTACAGTTGATAGTTGAATAGGAGCATTAATTGGCCAAGATAACAAGGAGAACAAAGCGTGATGAGCCGTACGAGTTCCATGAACCCGTGTAATCTCGAAGGGGTTAGAGGAGAACGAACTACGTCTAACGCCTACACAAATTAACTTTAACGCAAGCCGCCAGCCTATGTATGCGAGACAAGTTTGTGTATAATGCGCGCGAAGCAAAGAAGGGAAAAGAACAAACAAAAAAAAATGAAAAGAAAATGGAAGCCGCGTCTTCCGCGTCTCTCCAGATTCCATTGGTTCCCTCTCTCCGTCTCTTTCTCTCCCGCAGATTTTCCATTGTAATCGACGATCGAGGCGCTTTTGCGACCGTTACAACGTCCCGCGGAGTCTCTGTTAGTGTTTTCCATTCTATTTTGGTTTTGACCGTACCCCGAGAGCGCCGCGTGGTGCTCGCTCGTGTATATACACACTCCGGCTACTACGCACCGATACTCGCGCCGCTATGGCGTACGCCAGAGAATCAACGCGGGTAAGAAGAAGGGGTAATAGGAGAGCCAGGCTCGACATACGAACTTTGAACATCGGCGTGCAACGCGTGCCAAAAGCATTCATTTTTGTTATTCCTAGACCGTTAGGGCTCTGCTTCGACGAGGCCTCTTTCTCTCTCTCTCCCTGTATTTTTTTTTAATCCCCCCCCCCCCCTCCCTCTCTCTCTCTCTCTCTCTCTCTCTCTCTCTCTCTCTCTCTCTCTCTCTCTCTCTCTCTCTCTCTCTCTCTCTCTCTCTCTCTCTCTCTCTCTCTCTCTCTCTCTCTCTCTCTCTCTCTCTCTCTCTCTCTGTCTCCCCCCCCCCCCCTCTCTTTCTCTCTCTCTCTCTCTCTCTCTTTCTAGCTCATAGAAAACGACGGTAACGACGAGCTTTCTAATAGAACTTGGCGCGAAAATTCTAAGAAGCGCAGCCTCGGAATTGTTTCAATGACGATACACGTCCTCTCGTTTGCTTTTACTATTTATTTTTATTTTTCGACTTTGCCTCTTCAAGGAGAATAGGGAATAGATAGGAATGAATGTTTGCCTATGTTTTCTTCTTATATTTAGTTCTGTCGAATATTTTGTTTGGGTTTGGGGATTGGAATAAAGGGAATGGAAGTTTTTTTTCAGATTGGAGAGGGTTTTTGTTTGATTAGGTGTAAAATTGGGATTAATGGAATTAACGAAATAAGAATCTTGTGACCCGCGTGTACCGTCGGACCACACAAAATGCTTCTTGCTTCCTCGCTATTTTTGTATCCCCCTTCACCACCCGTAAAAAGAATAATCGAGAACTTCTCTCTCTCTTGTGACTATTTTCGTTTCTCTCTTTTCGGTTCCTTCTTCGCGTTGACTTTTTTTTTCTTGTTTCTTGTTTTTTTTTTCTCCGCTTGTCTCTGTCTCTCATTGCTGGTTTCTTGCTCTATTTTGTCGAGTCGAGTTCAAAGGCATCCAGTTGGGGTCTGGAGGTGTGAGAGGGAGCGAGAGAGAGAGAGAGAGGGAGAGAGAGAAATAATTAAGAAAATTTTATCTTTATGGCGCGTCGATTGGAATATTTATTTTGTAGAATTTATAATGGTATTTGTGAGCGACAATGATCGAGGGTTCTTCTTAGGCAAAGATGAAAACAACTTTCTTTGTGGGATTTGGGTAAATAGCGGGTGCATGCGAGACGTGGAAGAAAAAAGAAGAAATTATCGTCTGGATAAAAAAAAAGTGAGTCATCGTCGGTGGTGGCGATGGTGATGAGTGGGTCCACTGTTGTGTACGTGGGCATGAAAACCATGCTCGTCACTGTGATACTTGACGGTTCTTACGTTGCCGCCCGGCTCGTGTATCGTATACTCGCCACTCACGTATTTTCCTGATCGCAATTTTAAATTCATGCTTATTATGGAGAAAGAGAATGAGAGAGAGAGAGGAGCTTTGGGAATTATTTCAAGGCGGGATCACTTTAGAAAATTAAGATTGAAATGGAAAAATTGAAAAATTTGAATTAAAGTAAAAAATATAAGAAGCAGGATTATTAAAATTATTATACTATGGGAAGGTATAGATACTTAATGGAAATAAAAGATAGAATAGAAAGGGAGTTATTTTTAATTATGAATTTTTTTTAAGTTTTGAACTAAGAATTTAGAATTCAAAGTTTTTTATTTTAAGTATTGAATTTTAAGGTACAAATTTTTTATTTTTATTTGTGTTTTGAATTTTGGATTATGAATTTTGGATTTTGGATCTTGAATTCTGAATTTCGAATTTTGAAGTTTGAATTTTGAATTTTGAATTTTCAATCTTCACTTTTCAATTTTCACGTTTGAATCTTGAATTTTGAATCTTGAATCTTGAATTTTGAATTATGAATCTTCAATCTTGAATTTTGAATTTTGAATTTCGAATTTTGAATCTTGAATTTTGAAGTTAAAATTTTCAATCTTCACTTTTCAACCTTGAATTAGAATTAAAACTTTTGAATCTTGAATTTTGAATTTTGAATTTTGAATTTTCAATCTTCATTTTTCAATCTTGAATTTAGAATTTTGAATCTTGAATTTAGAATTTTGAATTCTGAACTTAAAAACAAAAATTTTTAATTAGAAATTAAAAAATTCCAATTAAAAATTAAAAAATTCCAATTAAAAATTAAAAAAATCCAATTAAAAATTAAAAAGTTCCAATTAAAAATTAAAAAAAAATTAAAAATTAAAACGTTTGATATTTAATTATTAATTTTTGTTTGTTATTTTATTTTCTAATTTTAATGTAAATAAATTCGACGAATTACCATCTCTGTGTTCCTTGTGCTCGTGCATATCTTTGGTATGATGATCGTGTACACCATAATGAAACTTATAACTCGGTTCAGCAACGTAATCGTAATGATGATGACCGTGCTTATCGACCCAAGTAATTTTCTGATGATGTCCAACCACCGGACCGTGAAAATGTTGAAAAGAATGAGCCTCGTGCTCCGCCCTGGTCATTACGATTAGCAACGATACCAGCGCGATAGCGTTGACCAAAAACTGAAATTTATTTCAAAAACCTTTCAAATCAACGCAAATCAAATTTTCTCAAAATCCAATCAACATTTGTATCAAAAAGTAATCAATTTCGATAAAAAAAAATGTTTCCCTTACTCCAAACAACATGACGTTACTAAAAACCAAATTTCACCACCGAGTTAGAAAATCTTGCGACGAGACAACAAGACGACTGATTCATTTTGGAAAAATCTCACGACTTTTATAAGTCGACCGAAAAATGCTTGAGCAAGAACGCTTCGTTTCCTTACATAGGAGGGCCGGTTATTCGCTAGATTAAACAATAATTGCAAAATATCGTTTTGTAACTTTGCTGAAAAATGAAAATTCGTTCACTCAGCCGGTCGTGCAGAACGCCCTATCACCAAACCGATCCATATTTTATCGATCAACTAAGCATATTGGTACTCGTTTTATACATATATATATAAATCTGTATATACAGGGTGAATTTCATAAGGTGTAACGGGGTTTATTTTTAGGTAGATGGGATCATTACAAACAAAAGTTGCAAATATACATTAGGGATCTTTTTAATAGTTTACGAGGTACAAATGTTTAAAGTTGGTCCAATCAAAGCACGCCGAGAAGCGTTGGAGCCGTCCACTCCCGCCCTAGGCGTAGAGATAGGACAGTGTAGGGCGTTAAATTTGGGGTTGCAAAATTCAGAGCGGTCAATTTTATCTATTATATTATTACGCAGTAATTTTTATTTATTGAGCATTGACGGCTCTGAATTTTGCCGAGCGCGCCGAGAAGCGTTAGAGCCGCCCACTCCCCGCCCTAGCAGCCAATGCCCGAGAAATAAAAATGACTGCGTAATACTATAATAAATAAAATTGACTGCTCTGAATTTTGCAGCTCCAAATTAACGCCCTACACTGTGCTATCTTTACGGCTAGGACGGAAGTGGGCGGCCCCGACGCCTCTCGGCGCGCTCTGATTGGACCAACTTTAAAAATTGATAACTCGTAAACTATTAAGAATATCCCTAATGTATATTAACAACTTTTGTTTGTAATGATCCAATCTACCTTAGAATAAAGTCTGTTACACCTTATGAAATTCACCCTGTATATATATTTATTTATATGTGTGCAAGTCCCATTGCTAAGGAATATGAAATCACCGGACACTCGCAAACACATTTGTCAAGTCCTTACGACGGATTTAGACGTTGGTTACTTCGCGAGAGATAGAGCGAGAAAGAGAAAGAGAGAGCTGCACTCTGACACTCCTTGCTCCGTGTACACGTTGATTATTCATTTTGCTCTCGGTGAACCAACGGAGTTCATGGAAATTGGCCTGGTCTAACTGCGACATCGAGTTAGGATTCTATATTAAAGCTTACTGGAAGTGCCGCAACATTTCCTCCTTTACTTTTCTATTTTTCAATTTCTTTTTTTTATTATTTCTCTTCTTTATTCTTGCATATGTACACTCGTGGTCTTGAGTAATGATTAAGGTAGTCCTATCATTGGGGTGGGGGATTAAAATTGTATTCCCGTTTTTTCTCACATTGGAAATGGACCAAGCGTTAAAGTTCATTAAGAAAAGTTGTTGCAAATCGACTAAAGAACAACATACTCAAAATTCAAATTGATCCTACGGAAAGTTTATTTGCTATATAATAAACAAAATCATGAATTTTGTTTTCCATAAGATTTGTTATAAAAACTAATCGAAGCTTCTTTGATGTCGTATAAAAATGTGTGCAAATTTTCAACAGACTTCATCGACCAAATGATCGAGACACTCGTTGTATAATGTTGCGATAATTAACATAGGCTCTTATGGGAGATTGCGAAAAGTGACGATTTTCAAGAATAAATATCGTGATTTTTGAGTCGATAAAGGGCCCTAAAATTTTACACACATATACATATGACATCAAAGAACGATTCTGCAAATTTTCAGTGAAATCTAACGGAAACGCTGTAACGATAGGATTACCTTAACAGTGGCTGGATTAAGTGTAACTGGATTTGATTTTTTATTATGAATTTTGAATTAATTTTCTGCTTGTTTGTTCTGTTTCAGCACCAATATGCCGTTGCAAGACATTACGATGGATCAAACATTGCCGGTGGTGAATGGTTAGTATGAAAACGATGATTTTCTTTACCTTGTTTCTATCATTTACAAATTATTTTAATCAAAATTTACTCTGAACAATTTTCTGTGAAATTGAGTTAATTCTCAATTTCAGGAATCAAGCTTGTTTGCTAATCTTTTTGTTTTTCTAGAGAAACTAATATTTTCTCCTAAATTGAGCGAGGAGGAAATTGATTGGGTTCGATTAATGAAATTTATCCGAGACGAAGAGAAGATTGATCGAGATCCGAGGGAATGAAATTGTCTCACGTTCCATTGGACTCGAGAGATAATGATCATCTGGACGAAATAATATTGAGATAGTCGACAGATGGTCCGTGTGGAGATGATTGTTATATGCTAGGGACGTATTATAATCGTACCTCGCCGGATGCTACGGGTGTCACGCTTCGAGAGCATCGCAGCCAACGAGCCTCCAGACCCATAACTGATATTAATAACTCGGGATAAGTACCGAAGGCGTAGATATTTTTATACGCCCGACGATGGATGGAGAGAGAGAGAGAGAGACGGAGGAAAGAAGAGAGAGGAGTGACTCTCCTCTACCGTGATCACTACCCTATCACAATCCATAGATTAAAATCGTCTCCTCGAGACGATGACTACTCGGTTACTCGGTTACATTATTCACGCACGCATAAACATGCGAACACCGTTGGAGCTTCGAGACGCTCCAGAAGCGTTATGTACCGAGGCTAATGCGAGATGGAAGACCGACCCTACATTATCGTGTATCGACGTATCAAGCATGGACGATCGTATCGATAATCGACACACCCTCCGACGGCTCATTGCTCATATCCGATTTATTCCGGACTCTCCTTATCACGAGCACGCGCGCATATATACTTTGTGCTGAATCATGCAGGATATTCCGGAACTAACAATGTTTTTGAGAGTGAAATGAGACAAAAGGATGAGGGATGAATTGTATTGCGGTGGTTTATAAATTTGGATTCTTTCGATTAACAAAAGTAGCTTTGAGAAGAGGAGAGATGATTAGAAATCATTGATTTGAAAAAGAAAATAAATTTAGGAACTGATTGGGAAAATAGAAAGTAACTTGCAGTTTCGAATATTTGAATTGCTCGTGGGCAATCCAGCCGGGGAGATTGTTCCTTTTCCACAAGGAAAATAAGATGTCTGTATTTCTTCTGTGAAATGTTTTCTCCAGATAAATAATTGAATTTGAAGAGAAATACGATTTAAGAGATAAATTGTAAAAAATGAGATATCTCGTATCTTTGAAAATTCCGCAATCCCCTGGGTTTATCTCGTTTGCTGGATTTGCTGGAACAGAAATATTTGTGTTAGACGACGGTGGTTTTTGGGAAAATCGAAAATAATTTGCAGTTTCGAACATTCTTATTGCTCGTGGACAATCCAACCGGGGAGATTGTTCATTTTCCACGAGGAAAATAAGATGTCTGTATTTCTGCTGTGAAATGTTTTCTCCAGATAAATAATTGAATTTGAAGAAAAATACGATTTAAGAGATAAATTGTAAAAAATGAGATATCTCGTATCTTTGAAAATTCCGCAATCCTCTGGATTTATCTCGTTTGCTGGATTTGCTGGAAAACAAATATTTGTGCTAGTCGACGGTGGTTTTTGGGAAATACCGCAACGTTTAAGCACAATAGATTTTCTCGAGTGTTTAGGGACGTGTTATGTCTGCTTAAGGACCGCGTATCTATATTTATGTTTATGGTACTTATAATAATGAGTACTAGGCTGTTTATCTGGCTATTGAATTTCATAAGTGTACAGTCACGCCAGATGCAGCGGAGGTGGGGCACTGTTTTCGAGACGACGAGACGCCAAGAACCCTTGGTGGATTCATCGCGAGTCCATTTTCGCCTCACTTAACGCTCTTCTCCCTACTCGCGTTAGATTCTCAGAAATCGTACGTTCATTTCTGTCGTCCAAGAACGACGAAGGGGCCCTCTGTCTCTCGTTGCTTTACCATCTCGCGCGAAGAATCTCAAGCCAACTTACTTGAAGCGATTTCCCCTCGGTTTTCCATACGCGTTCTACACTCGTTCCTTATTTTAAACAGCTAGTTTTTGAGTAGATGGAACTTTTGGAAATTGTCGCCTACGATTATTTTAGATTTTGGGCATTGGGATCAGCTCGTAACTCGCGTTGTCTTCAAATTGTCAAGGATAATAACACTGTTACGATCAAAGCAGTATTCTAGAATTTCAGCAAATAACGAGTTTTCCCTGTTTTAATTTCATGCACGTTCGTTCCTTATTCGTTATTCGCTGGAAAATTCGTTATTTGCTGGAATGAGCTCGTAACTCGCGTTGTCTTCAAATTGTCAAGGATAATAACACTGTTACGATCAAAGCAGTATTCTAGAATTCCAGCAAATAACGAATTTTCCCTGTTTTAACTTCATACACGTTCGTTCCTTATTATAAACAGCTAGTTTTTGAGTAGATGGAACCTTTGGAAATTGTCGCCTACGATTATTTTAGTATTCTAGAATTCCCGCAAATAACGAATTTTCTCTTTTTTAATTTCATACACGTTCGTTCCTTATTATAAACAGCTAGTTTTTGAGTAGATAGAACCTTCGGATATTGTCGCCTACGATTATTTTAGTATTCTAAAATTCCAGCAAATAACGAATTTTTCCTGTTTTAATTTCATACACGTTCGTTCCTTATTATAAACAGCTAGTTTTTGAGTAGATGGAACCTTCGGAAACTGTCGCCTACGATTATTTTAGTATTCTAAAATTCCAGCAAATAACGAATTTACCCTGTTTTAATTTCATACACGATCGTTCCTTATTATAAACAGCTAGTTTTTGAGTAGATAGAACCTTCCGATATTGTCGCCTACGATTATTTTAGTATTCTAAAATTCCAGCAAATAACGAATTTCCCTGTTTTAATTTCATACACGTTCGTTCCTTATTATAAACAGCTAGTTTTTGAGTAGATGGAACCTTCGGAAACTGTCGCCTACGATTATTTTAGTATTCTAAAATTCCAGCAAATAACGAATTTTCTCTTCTTTAATTTCATACACGTTCGTTCCTTATTATAAACAGCTAGTTTTTGAGTAGATAGAACCTTCCGATATTGTCGCCTACGATTATTTTAATATTCTAGAATTCCAGCAAATAACGAATTTTCCCTGTTTTAATTTCATACACGTTCGTTCCTTATTATAAACAGCTAGTTTTTGAGTAGATGGAACCTTCGGAAACTGTCGCCTACGATTATTTTAGTATTCTAGAATTCCAGCAAATAACGAATTTTCCCTGTTTTAATTTCATACACGTTCGTTCCTTATTATAAACAGCTAGTTTTTGAATAGATAGAACCTTCGGAAATTGTCGCCTACGATTATTTTAGATTTTAGACATTGGGATCAGCTTATAACTCGCGTTGTCTTCAAATTGTCAAGGATAATAACTCTCTTACGATCAAAGCAGTATTCTAGAATTCCAGCAAATAACGAATGTTCCCTGTTTTAATTTCATACACATTTTCTTAATATTCGTTATTTTCTATAGAAAAGAGGAAAATGTCGCAAGTTCAACCGGTTGATGCCAGACGACTTCCGGCTTTTGGAGTAAAGTGGCCAAGCGTTAAACGCCCACGCGGTGTCCAACTCGATGTAAAATATCGATGCAGCAAATAGTAACGAACTGGCGATGACGATACGTCGAGATTGGAAACGGAGAAGGGACAAGACACCCAGAGAGAGAGAGAGAGAGAGAAACGGATGGCCTAGGGGACCAGCGAGCCCAGAAGAGTTCGTAGGGTTCGGTAGGAGCCGACTTGCCCGAAAATAAAGACAGTTCGAACGAATGGTTCCGGCCTAAATGTGTCATCTATAAATACTCGAGAGCCTCGAGTCTCTCGGCTCGCGAGTGAGAAACCAGCTCGACGCTCGCACCGGCACTCTCACGACGCGTTTCTCGTCGTACCTCACCGGCTAAGCATTCGTTTGGCTGTTGACGATCGTTAATAGGCGCAAAGGGACGAGATCCGTACAACCTGGAAGGAATGATAGATCACTGAGTCATCGGAGGATCAACGTAGACACTCATCACTGTCTTCGCTCCTCACGACTCGCAGTGGCACTCGTCGATGATAACGCAAACGAGAGAAGAACCCTCTTCTAACAGTCCTTACGCCTAGCGATAATGCAAGAAGACTCTTCAATCCATCGAGCACCGCCTCACGTTCAAGGCGAGCATCCTCGATTGAGCAAAATCACAGTCAATTCTCAAAGTGGCGCCAATCACTTTACGACAGCCTTCTTGCCCAGAGATCATATAGTCATAAGGCGTAATTTTAACTACGAGCTCAACCTCTGCGAACGTTGGAAGCTCCTTTTACTCGGTGCATCGAGCAATTTTGGCTCAGTAGTCTAGCGGTAGCTCACCCGTCGCGTGTGTAGACACAAATATCTTATAATTTAACAATGGCAATTTTCTCACGAGATGAAGAATCGTTCCTAGGCGCGAAACCGAGTCACTAATACCAGGGGGGGATATTCTCGAGGCTCGTCGAACGATTCTTCGGGCGATGGGATGTGGTAGGTCAAGGACATCGGGTTCTACGACCTCCGAGAACGTTTCTGTTACGGGCGTTGATCGAGCCAGAGATAGCAAGGAACCGATCAAAATCGAAGTTATGTTTGGTAGGATTTTTGTTATCGCTTAGTTTGTAAGATTTGCGACTGGACCGAGGTGCGAGCAGACACGGGCGAGGTGAAAATCGCGTCGGATATAGCAAAGAAACAAAAAGGAGGAATTGAGACGAAACGGTAATAGGTCGGCGTCGTCGCTAGATTCGTTATAACGTTCACTCGTAGTGAACTGGTTCTTTGCCAAGGGGGTCTTGGCAATAGCATCGTCGCGGAGGATCTTTTTATTTTTCTCTCTATGCCGATTTCGCGCGCTGCCACTGCGAAGTTGGCACGTGTCACTAACGCACTCGGTCCTCGGTGCAAAGTCTGCGAAGATCGAACCGATATCCGTACGATTCGTCGTCTGAAGCGAGTTCCATAACGACCAAAACAAAGAAACCAAAAGTCAGACATGACAGAGCAAGTAGGGTTGGGATTCGAGGCACGAAATTCGCGAGTTCTCGTGTAATTTAAAATAAAAATGTACTTTTACAACGCGAACGAATGATTGTAATTCGTCCTGATTCATGAAACGAGGGAGGTGTTCGAGGATTTAGTTCCTGGTGGAAATTTTAACGTCAGACTCGTTTCGTAATGACAATGACGTTAGCGCGAGATTAAAAAGAATCACTTTGGAACGTAGGGAAAACTGTGAAAACTGCAGTATGCATAGTAAGAATGTGACGGCCAATCGGTGTGAAAATATAGTTTTTTTTCTTTCAATATGTGAATTGTGCTAAGGTGGTATTTTGTTTTTAATTTTACAGGGACAAACGCGAGGATGCCTGCGAAAGCTCAGGCGAATGGTTCTACAAGTAACGCTACAGGGATCGGGGCAGGTGGAAGAACGATGAAGGAATACGAGGATCAGCTCGAGGCCCTGAAGAAGGAAAATTTCAATCTGAAATTGAGGATATATTTTCTGGAAGAGCGTATGGGCATTACTTCAGCGGACGAGGATGCTGTTAAGAAGAATATTGAATTAAAGGTTTGTTACTGAACTTGTTACTTGTTTTAAGTATATTTACTGTCTTATTGAGATTGTTACTTATGAAATTTCAGGTCGAAATTGAGTCACTGAGGAAAGAGCTCATCGAGAAGCAGGAACTTCTCCGTCAAGCAGCCAAAGCGTTCGAATTGCACGAGGACCAGAAGGACGTTTCGTTACGTAATCAAGCACAGTACGAAGAGTCTTTGGAAAAGGAGCGAAGGAAAATAACGGAGCTCGAAGCGGGTGAATAAATTATCTCGGTGCATGGCGTGTTTTGTATGTATCGATAGGATTACATAAAGATTTGCGTTTGTATTGTAGAATTGGAGGAGTACAAGGGAAAGCTTGCGGATACGTCGATTTACTATCAAGAAACTTTTGGTATTACACCGGAAAAAGCTCTGGAGCATCAGGAAAAATTACATCAGTTGGAAGAAGTTGTCGCTTCTCTGGAGGCAGAGGTGAGGATGATGTAGAGATAGAAACATTTTGTACGAGCACTCGGACGGATTAAGAAAATCTGCGCATCGTCGTTTGCCAAACGTTATTTACTCGTCGACTCGTGTCGCACGACGCTCGGACGAGATACCGAGTTCCATAAGAATAATCTACGTCGTGTGGCTCGACGCGTACCGACGTTACGTTATTCTTAGTAATGTGTACGTAAGATAAGAGGGTTCAAGGCTGATAAGTGAGAGAGATCAGGCTTGAGCACAGACGTCGTTGTATAAACTCACGAGAATCTTCGACGCGGATGTCGTTTCTATGAATATATTTATTTATTTTGTTGCTTATTTAGGTGAAGCAGATAACGGGGAGTTTGGAAGAGGAACGTACCTGGGCACAAGAATTGGAAGTCGAGAGAGATCAGTTTCGTGATCGTCTCGAGGCGGAAACGAGATTGAGAGAGAAACTGTCTGCGGAACGTGACATCGAGATCGATGGATTGAGAGAACGTATAAAGGAACTCGAGGAAGAAGCGTTCAAGAGGGAGAGCATTGTTCAACAGCAGAAGAATGAAATAGCGGAGAAAGATCGTTTGGTGAAGGAAAAGGTTTTATTGCTCGAGGAAACGAGTCGTACGTGCGAGGAGGTCAGCACAGTTGCGGAAAAAAGGAAGAAGCAGATTGTACAATTGAGGCTCTCTATAAAATCGAGGGACGATGCACTCACGGATCTTAACAACAAACATCGATCACTTCTCAATCAGGTTATTACGATTACGTGGCATGAATCTCCCGGAGCATAGTTTATATATTATTTTTTGTTCTAACTCACGATAATTCTTGCAGTTTGAACAGAATTACACGAAGCGTTCATCCGCACCGACCAGTCCGGTGACTTCTACACCATACGATGCTGCTCGATCACCAAAAACGAGTCAAAACTCGAGTTGCAGTCAGAGTTTGCCAAAGAGCGTAGCCAGTCCATTCGACTGGGAACCGCACAAAGACAGACCATTGAGTCTCAATTTAGCGAATCGAGAAGTGAATTCTTCAAACAACATTGACGTCGCTGCTTTGAACAAGGTCTGTATCCAACGTAGCGTTAATTTAATCGAAGTTAAGATAATAATTTTACGAGTTACGTAACGATTATTCCAATTCATTCAACAGGAAATTGAGGAACGATGTCGCGACATGAAATTACAGGAGGAAGCGAACAAACAATTGATTCTGAAGCTCTGCAATGTGAAAAAATCCGCCAAGGTCACGGAAGAGAAGCTTAAAAAACTCCAGACGGAACAAGTGAAGGCGATGGAATTGATTCAAGAGCTAATGTCGCGACAGCAAAAGAACGAGGACAAGATTATGAAGAAGGAACGTAAAATAGCGGAGTTGGAGCTCGAACTCGAAAGGATACACAAAGGCTCGAGTGGCTCAAGGGCGAAGAGAAGCGCACAGAGTTCCTCGATGAAAAGAGAGCCTGGTGGCGAAATCACGAATCATCCTGAACGTGATCAAACGGATCAGGTCAGTTTGAGATGATCAATGTCACACGCACGACAAAAATTATGACTTGCCAGCTTTAAGGTTGATCATCGCTTTTCTTGCCTCGCTAGACATTTTCTTTTCTATCTACGCACGCAATTTTTAATCACAGACTCGTGCGCTTTTCGCACGTGACCCTTCGCTCGTTGACTGATTGCTTGTTCGCTCGCTTTTGCTTTCCTATTAAAACCAGAAAACATCGTAAAATAGTGTGAGATCATTCATCATTTTATCCTTGGCTTGCCTCTACCACTGCTTTATTTCTAGCTACGTTATACTCTCGATAATAAAGCACCAATGAGACGCGCCTTCGAGACCTGTCGTATCCGACTCTTCGGTATTCAGGTAAGCGTGTAATTCGATATCCCGGCAGTGACGCGATGTCTGGTAAAAGGCGCGAAATATCTTCGTCGTTATAATTTTGGAATACTATCCACGAGTACAATTTACGAGTTCTCCTCGCACAAGTCTCTCGAACAAACATTTTGCCATGGATCCGCACAACGAACTCTCATGGTCCACGGAATCCCGGTGATCTAGACGAGAAAAGACGCCTTCCTCGGAGCTAATAATAGAAAACGATGCCTCCGGCGCCTTGGATCCCACTACAGCGTGTTTCGGCTAGTGCTCAAAACGTGAATTCATTTCGACGTGTTAGCTGCGGTCGCGTGCTTCTTCGTTCCGATCGAAAAATCTGCGAGTATAAAAAACGGCGGATACGAACGAATAATGTAAAGAAAACTGGATTATCCATCCACGCAATTTCATGATATCGCTGAGAAATAGCGCGCGACCGCGCGCGACTAAATCGTTAAAAATCGAAATAATAAAAAACGATGGTTTGTGAACGAAACGAAAAGGAAATCGATTGAAACGATATATTGGAAATATTCGACAGTGCCATTTTTGTGATAGTACTTGTATCGAGTGTTGATATATCGTATCGACAAACGAAAGCACAATGTTGTCTTGCTTGTGCAGCTCGATGCGAATGGAGGTAGGTAGTGGCAATAACACTAGCTTGAAATTTCTTGAATACAATTAAACAGCCTATCTCTAGCTCTCTCCGCACTAATCTTTAATTTCCTTCTTTCTGGTAATTCTCTTTATCGCATGTTTCTCACCAAACGCTAAATTCATATTGCATGATAAAAAAAATCAAGCTAAACTTTCAAGAGATGGTTTCATCAGTTCATTGTTCCCGGAAGGAAGTTGGTCTAAGCTGCTGGCATATTATTTTTTAGGGGCCTGCTCTCGTGACACTCGTGACCCCGAGGCGTTGGCTAAAGAAATCGAAAAATTAAATCCTCGAACGAATTGCCATCTCCACTTCCTGTTCAGCAAATATCCAGTTCCTCGCGATGCATGAATCCCACGAGTTTAACTTTACAACACGGTGCATGATTAGATCAATTTATTTGTTCTACATAGTTGTACTTGCAATTTTTTGAATAAAACAAAACAAAGTCAAAAGCAAAGTGCCTGAGGGGTCTGGAGTGTTTCATTGTCGGGGGAAAAACAATGGTTTTTATTATTTTTGTGTTCAGCGACGTTTTGAGGAAATGGAGTGCAAGATTAACGAGCTGCGAGAACAGATTGAAAGTGTCAAGGCTGAAAAGTGTCTTCTGGAGAAACAGTCACAGGTCGATTCTGAGGTAAGTCGTGTATCTTTGGACTTGACAGAGGAAAACAACGTCGAGAACGACGGTAAAGTTTATACTTACTCGCTGCAACGTGAACTATCCTTCGTGCATTTGAGACTGCGAGAGTTGCATCCGTTGCTTTGGGGCGTCTTCGCTAGAGTGTTTATAAATAGGTTGACATAAAAGTCGTGGGTTACACGTTCGTGTATTCGCTTATATTTGTAACGGGGCCGATTCCATCGTCTCGCACTACGAAGATCTCACGATGTGCTTGACGCGGCTGCTACCGCAAGAATGTTGTCGTATAAACATAAATTTACTTGTTCGCACGTTCATGAAAATATTTCCGATCGTTTCGCAGATACTCGAGGAGCAGCTTCAAGCCAAGGAGGAACACATAGACCATCTCGAGACGGAGAAAGATACGATGCGACAAGAATTGCGGGACACTATGCAAGAGCTGGATCGTCTCAAGGAAGCTTACGATCAAGCGACCGAACGAATCGATAAACTCGAGTTCGACGACGTGATGGGCGAGCAAGAGAGACTCAGGGAAGAATTGATACTGCGAAACATTGAAATCGAGGAGAAGAATCGCAAGATCGAATTGTTGTCGAAGGATCTCCAGATAAAAACGCAAAATCTTCAGAAACTTGTGAACACTGAACTTTGGAGCAAAAATAAGGAGATTGCTAAATTGCACAATCAAACTATGTCGGCTAATCAGTCTCAGGCACAAGATGCGACACGTGGTACGAAGTCGGAAACTTTACAGCAGGAGGAACGAGCCAATTGTCAGCTTACAACGCTTCTCAAACAATTAAACGACATTGGTATAAGCGCTAATTTTACCAATGATGTGGTAGAATTGAATCATGTAGATGGCAATGAGACCATAGATGTGAAGACAATGATGGAATATGTGCAAAAGCTCGTAAATCAGAAGAGAGAATTAGAGAGGGAGGTGGATTATCTGAGATGGTTGAAGCTCGTGGCTCAGCCGGACGTTGGCTCGACTCAGGACTTGGAATACTGTCCTTACACGGAGAACGAGAGAGCTAAGAAATATTGCGAAATGTTGCGTACCCACGTGAAGGATCTATTCAAATTTATGAAGGAAATGCTTAAAAGCAATCATCATCCCGATAGCATCGGCGACGATCACAGAAACATCGTGCTCGACGTTATTCTTAGTTCTAAGACACTGTACGACGATTTCGTTAAAGCTCAGGATGGCGTTGTTCTTCCGTGGGAAGAGATCAACGCTGAGGGTATTTTTGCACGACGAAGCCAATCGACGGAACTCGTACCAGCTGATGGTGAAAGAAAGCTCACCATGTCCGAGGCACAATCAGATTCCGAAGCATTCTCCGAGCCTGATAGAAAAGTTTCTCTAGCTAGAATTGGTCTTCAAGAGACACAGAAGAATCACAAGTCTACCAACAGACCGCGTGTCTCGAAGTACTCGAAGAATTTCAGCGATTCGGAAGACTCCATTGACTACATACCTTACCACAAGACTGTCTACCAGACCGATGTGAATATAGAACCGGATTCAAGCCAGCACATTCAACAACTCCTCGAGACGAATAGACTTCTCAGTACAGAATTGAGAACTCTGAGTGAAGAAATCTTGCCGAAAATAACTTTGGAGAATTCGATCGACGATAAGATGGCACCGATCATCGCGACGTTGGAAAGATCGCAGAAATTAAACGAACGATTGCAATTCTCTCTTGAGAGACGAGTCCAGGAATGGAGCGCGGTGAAGAACGAAAGCAAAAACAATAGCATGAGGAAAGCTCAACTGGAAAAGAAAATTTCGGACGTTGAGATAATGGCCGTAGAGATGGCAAAGAAGAAGAGCGAATTGTTGCATTACAAAGAGGAAACCGAGAGAAAAGCTTCGGAAATGCTGATCACTCTCAACAGGGAGAATGAGATGTTGCGCTCGAGAATCACGCTTTTGGAAGAAGAGAACGAAGTTACGAAGGCGAGTGTGTCAACGCTCTCCAAGGATCTCGATCAGCTTACTCTGTCGCACAGTCAAGTTCTCGTGGAAAATACGAAGCTCACAAATGATAAATTGAGACTGGAGCAAGAAGTTCGTAAGAGCGAGAGCAAATACGATATGACTGTGCGTTCTCTCCAGGAAAAATTCAACAAGGAGGTAAAAATATTCACAAGTTTTATGATCACAACTTCTTATGTGAGCTTTTAATTCATTTTCTCTCTGTCATTCTTCTGCAGGTGACGGATCTGAATCAGATGAACGATTCGCATCGTGCTCGGCTCGAAGAACTCGAAGCTACCAACAAAGAACTTCGAAGACACGTGGTCGTTTGCGAAGCTAGTGATTCGGCACCGAGCTCGAGTGGAGTTTCTTCCATTCCTGCTGACGCTAATCATAAACAACCCTGCGACGACCTACTTCAAGAATATCAAACGTACAGTGTAAGTTATTCGAGCATTGAACCTTTTGTGGAATAATCGCGACGACGGATTATACTTTAAGGTGTTTATTACAGGGCTCTCAATACTGGCTGCCAATAAATTATCCAACATCGACGGGACGGAGCAAGTCGAGTTGTTCACCCGATCTGGGAATCGAGAGCGATGCCGCAGTCTCGACGACGAGGCCACTTCAAGACACTCTGAAGATCACAGAATCTATGACCAATTTACTCAGCGACGAGGATTACAATTCGAACACTGATCGAGGAATACGAGATTTGGATCGCGACAGTCCTCTTCATTTGGAAGGTAATTGCAGATTTTTTTTCCTCATAATTATTAGTTTAGTTGAAATGTAAAATTGACGAGCTCACGATTCTAGGTCTGGATGAAGTCGAAGCATTGAAACAAGAGAACGAGGCGTTAAAGAGGCGATTGATGAAAACGAGACGAGCTCTGGAGGACACGTTTCAACACCTCTCAGCTTCGAACAAAAATAAGAAGAACGTGGAAAAGGCGATAACGAAACAGTTGATGATGACGAAAAGCATACTGAAGAAAACGAGAACGTACGAGGAACCGTTCGATTGAGATGATTATCGAATCGTTAAAAGTGAGCACAAGTGACTGACATAATTCCTCGAGTGACAATAAATGGACAGAAAAGAGGGACTCGTGATTGTTAATCTTGAGTAATGGATAGATATAATTTATACTTATCTATCTCTACAGCTCGAACGATGCTTATGCGTTTACTTTATTTTTATTTTTTTTTTTTTCTATTGCGGCTGAGCGTTCGTTTTTCATCCATACCCGTTTTGCAATCTAAAGCCCCCGACTGAAATATTTATATCGACGATAACGATAATTGTTCTCGCGAATGTATTGCGAATAAAAAAACAAACATATTTTTTCACACGCGAACGGAGCTTTTCGAAAGCCGGAGAAAGCTCGAAATACAGAGGTGTTGTATCTATTGTACATTGAAAAAAATTGTATATAGTTATACATATATTTACGTAACGAACGCAAGAAGAAAACGATTCTTCGTCGTTCAATCATTTTTATTTCATTTTTCGCGAATCATTTCTTCCCAAGTACGTAAGCATCGAAGCAACTTTTCATTTCACGAGCGGCAATTTTTCAAACACCACTAAATGAGAATGTTATATTGACGTTGGGCAGGAGCGTTTGGCTATTCGATAAGGTACCTAGAAAATAGCGAAGGTTTTTGCTGTAAAAACCTTTATGAAGAGTGTTCTTTTTTGCGAAAAAAAACAACAACAACCACTGTCGCGCACAACGATTACTTCACACGTGTGTATTACTTATAATGCAACATGACAACTAATAACGACTTCGTATCATCGCATAAACTCACACGACGGAAGTATCTGTAAATAGATTGGGAGGAATAAAGTGCCATTGATACTTGACGTCTGATCATCACTCGATTCCTCCAACGAAAACACGAAAAAAAACTAGAAATAAAAACGAACAAATACAACATCGATTATGATAAATTTTTATTATCACTTGATGACTAGATAATAATATAAAGATTCGTAATAATAACTGATTTTCTTTTGTTGAGTTGCGAAGACAACGCGTCACGTACGAATCTTTTCGTTCCCATAACGAGTACACGACGGTATGGTAGTACGGATCGATGCCGAACGACAGGCAAGCCATTTTAAAAACTAATTCAAACAAATTCTCAGCTCAAGTTTCTTTTGTTCAGTTCTGGACTTTGTGTTCCTTTCTTTGATAAAATTGGACATGTATGTTGATGCGTGTGTGTCTGGTGTGTGTGTGTGTTGTCAGTGAACATCAAGCAGCAATCTGCAACTGAAAGAATTATAACGAGTCTCGTCAGATGGACGAATCTAGGAATCTCTTTTTAAGCTTTGCTTATGTCGTCATCGACAGTTCAAAGAGAATCGAGCCGCCGTAAAATAATAAATGATCGATCGTTTTCTGTGATATAATTCTCGCTCAATGGCTCAACCCTTCTAAACTCTACGGTGCGCTTGAACGCTTTGTTTTTTTTTCTACTACGTATAATAGTACAGTGTGATTCATTTCCTTTCTTCTTGTCTCTTCGTAAATTCGCGGACACGCAACTCGCAAATATAATATACAGCAGATACAATAAAATTCTTAATATCGACTATTTACAATATGTCACTTCATATATCTAGCTTGACAGAATTGTCGTTTACGACGACAACGATATCGCGATGTGCACGAGGATCGTCAGGGTACGGTGCCCTGTTTTCCTTTCTCGTTATTTATACGAACACGAATCAATCGGCAAATACAACACAGGGCTACGATCGTTTGTTTTAAGATTCGATCGGGGGGAATGTCGAATGGATGAGAAGGTTTCAGGGAGAGGAAATAAACTCGTGCACGACGCGACTCGACAACACTATCACCTAACGAATCGCATTTTGTTTCAAGTCTATGATAACGGGAAACGAGGAACTTGTACATAAATATATATCTATATTAAATCGTAATATCGATGCGTTATGGACTATGCTCGGTACGAATTTTCTTTTCTGTTTCTCTTTTTCTCTTTTGTGTTCTTAAATCATTATCGCAGTAACCACATACTCGTTTATTTCGCAGCTGGTGCAACGCGACTCTACGATGGGATAGAGCTCGGTTTCAATGCCTCCGTGTCAGCTGTGGCAATAATATCGTCGACGTTAATCGTCGGAGGGTGATGGTGTGGAGGTTTTATTCGTGTTTTGTTTCTTCTTCAGGAGGGACGGTACAGTCGAGTACGGTCTTTAGAACAATAACGTCGGTGTCTCACCACGATATCCCGAGTCAGTAGGATATCGTACCAACGAGTTATTCCATGTTAACGGTATTCGTACGAGGAGTATTTTATATTCATATTTTCGTTCTATGTGGCGGGTTATGTGGCGTAATGAGGATGATGATGGGGATGTTGGGCAGGTTCGCCTAGCCAAGAATCTGGAGAAGGAGGAAAATCAGGATAACCGCTACCACGACCACTGCCTCCGCCGCTTCCTGCACTCACTGCTGCGGGTCCACCGCCACCGCTCGATTCGTTGCTGAGATCCGAAGCTGGTCCAGCTACCATGCCACCTGAACCACCTGGCCAAGAGAAACAAAAAGAGACTATCAACATTGTTCTACAAAGAAGAAATGGATAAACACATGTGACCAAGAGAAATAAAAAGAGACTATCAACATTGTTTCTACAAAGAAGAAAAGGATAAATTCATGTGATCAAGAGAAACAAAAAGGGACCATCAACATTGTTTTTACAAAGAAGAAAAGGATAAACACATGTGACCAAGAGAAACAAAAAGAGACGATCAACATTGTTTCTACAAAGAAGAAAAGGATAAACACATGTGACCAAGAGAAACAAAAAGAGACTATCAACATTGTTTCTACAAAGAAGAAAAAGATAAACACTTGTAACCAAGAGAAATAAAAATAGACTATCAACATTGTTTCTACAAAGAAGAAAAGGATAAACACTTGTGACCAAGAGAAACAAAAAGTGACTATCAACATTGTTTCTACAAAGAAGAAAAGGATAAACTCATGTGATCAAGAGAAACAAAAAGAGACTATCAACATTGTTTCTACAAAGAAGATAAGGATAAACACACGTGACCAAGAGAAATAAAAAGAGACTACCAACATTGTTTCTACAAAGATGAAAAGGATAAACACATGTGACCGAGAGAAACAAAAAGAGACCATCAACATTGTTTCTACAAAGAAGAAAAGGATAAACACATGTGACCAAGAGAAACAAAAAGAGACTATCAACATTGTTTATACAAAGAAGAAAAGGATAAATATATGTGACCAAGAGAAACAAAAAGAGACTATCAACATTGTTTCTACAAAGAAGAAAAGGATAATCACATGTGACCAAGAGAAATAAAAAGAGACTATCAACATTGTTTCTACAAAGAAGAAAAGGATAAATACATGTGATCAAGAGAAACAAAAAGACACTATCAACATTGTTTTTACAAAGAAGAAAACGATAAACTCATGTGATCAAGAGAAACAAAAAGAGACTATCAACATTGTTTCTACAAAGAAGAAACGGATAAACTCGTCTGACCAAGAGAAACAAAAAGAGACTATCAACATTGTTTTTACAAAGAAGACACGGATAAACACATGTGACCAAGAGAAATAAAAAGAGACTATCAACATTGTTTCTACAAAGAAGAAAAGGATAAATACATGTGACCAAGAGAAACAAAAAGGGACTATCAACATTGTTCTACAAAGAAGTGAAGGATAAACACATGTGATCAAGAGAAACAAAAAGAGACTATCAACATTGTTTCTACAAAGAAGAAAAGGATAACCACATGTGACCAAGAGAAACAAAAAGACACTATCAACATTGTTTCTACAAAGAAGAAAAGGATAAACTCATGTGATCAAGACAAACAAAAAGATACTATCAACATTGTTTTTACAAAGAAGAAAGGGATAAACACATATGAAGAACACGATGGCTCAGAATTAAGGACAAATTCGACTTTTACTTACCGAGTGTCGTGTAAACAGAAAGTCCAGTGTCCGGTGGATACGGAAATTGAGGCGGTAACGAGGGCGATCGCGAAGTAGAGAGATAAGGTGGCGTCGCAGCGTCGAGATAGCCATGACCCTGTCCGCCAGGAGTTCCGGACAGACCACCGTTACCACCATTGCCATGCCCACCGGGACTCGTTCCTTCGCCATCGAGTCCCATATTAACGACCGTGCCATAACTATCGTTGCTCAGGTCTGGAAATAAAAGCAAACGTGTTAACCATACGTTACACCCACGAGTCTCCTAAAAAAAGTATTATTGCTGCGGGATTATATATTCGACTGTTAATGCGGCGTAACGAAGCTCCCCCGGTTCCAAACACGCCCCGATCATCTGTCTATGATACGTAGACAAGATACCCCGCTTATATCCGTCTGTTCTATCGTAGCGTATCTCGTGCCAGTGGCTCGTCCCGTATTAGTCCCCGATCGTCGTTGTCGATAAGGCTTTTGCCTTTTCAACGATAATGATCCTTCGTACACTCGGCATTAAAATTACTCATAAAACTTCCCTATTTCGTAGCAATTTTCAAGCCCATCCCCTATACTTCCATCTTCATCCCCCGATTAATATTAATACCCGCGTGATACGAAACGCTGAATAAATAGCCTTGATAAATTCATCGAGTTTTCCTAAAGCAATTGTTCGCCAGCCCTTGCTATCATTCTTCTTCTCTTTCTTTTGAAAGATTACGTATCACTGCACACTGGCACGAGCTTGATAAAACGTCCGGAGAAAGAGATGCCCCGTGTGTTTCGGGTCGAGTTTGTGCGGACGGCAATCTTTGTAAAATCTCGACCTGCCCGGCTGGCAGTTAGCCGAGCAATCTCCTGAATATTTGACGACAGTATACGCAAGTGCGATGCTTCTACGTCGCTGTTTCATGGTATATACACAAGTAGGGAGAACGAGAGTCGAGAAGACGAGGGTGAGATGAGTTTCGCTACATCTCCTACCCCAAACGACGTTAAACCCCTCCATGGCAAGTTCATCCCCATTGTTCCAAGCTTCCAGCACTTGTAACGTCCGCCTCTTACTGTGCCTCTCCACGCCCTCTCGATGAACCAAATTTTCAATGGCGAAAGTATGTCTCCTCCGATCGACAAGTTTTCACGACAATAACGCATATGTTTTAATCGAATTACCGTGATGGCCAAAGGAAGAATCTAGGTCGATCTTGAGCTCGCCCTTATCGAGAAGCTTGTCGTGCCTTGGCGAATGTCCACCGGGACCGCTTCCTTTCATATTACGGAAATATTGCGACCATCGCGTTCTTCCCGCGTCCTTCTTCAGCCTCTTTTCTTTCGCCCTCCTGAAAGTCGATGGAACAAACGTTATCTCTTAATACGAAAGTATGTAAGAATTTATAGGCTTAGGAATTTTTATTATTTGTTTTAATGAAATTGTTAGTTTGTTTTCTTTTTACCTATTTTGAAACCAGACTTGTACTACACGCATATCGAGACCGGTGTCTTGCGAGAGTTGTTCTCTAACGTGTCTCGCTGGTTTTGGACTATTGTTGTAAGCGAGTTTGAGGGTTTCGAGTTGTTTCGCTGTTATCGTCGTCCTCGGCCTTTTGTTAGGTGGCTCGCCATCGATACTTCCACCGTCGGCCAATTCTGTAATCAAACGTGAGATAAGACATTGATATAAGATTCTTAAATAATAAAAGATTTTTTGTCGAGTAATAACATTAGAACAAATTTATTTTGTACCTTTCGCTTTTGCCTGCTCGTAGTCGGGTTTGCAAACTAGTTTACGATCCTCCATTAGGTAATACTCGTCACCGGTATCAAGCTGTCGCGAACACAGGGCGCAAGAGAAACACGTGAGGTGATACACGAGCTCCTGCGCTCTTCTCACAACCTGCGACGGTGGCAATCCTTGGCCGCAGCCCGCACATTTTGTTCCGAAACGCCTGCCACACCAACAACACACAACATTTGATATTACATTCACAAATAATATCATAATACATATATGTATATATCTATATAAATTTATCCTAAATTGACAATGAGCTTTTTTTAATTGATTTGCTAAAATGTTTTATCTGTGTTAAAAAGGGAAAGTTAATTTTCTTGGCTTAATCATATTTTTCAAGTTGATAACAAATAAATAAATGATAAGAAAATTCATAAAATTAAAAATCTAGGGTAATAATTGGGAAATTATCGTTGGAAAAATAATAAACAATATTGTTGAATGAAAAAATAAAAATCTAACGCATCTGATTCGAGCGATATATTTATATAAATCCATCCTAAATTGACAATGAGCTTTTTTTAATTGACTTGCTAAAATGTTTTATCTACGTTAAAAAGGGAAAGTTAATTTTCTTGGCTTAATCATATTTTTTAACTCGATAACAAATAAATAAATGATAAGAAAATTTCTAAAATTAAAAAATCTAGGGTAATAATTGGGAAATTGTCGTTGGAAACATAATTAACAATATTGTTGAATGATAAAATAAAAATCTGACGCATCTGATTCGAGCGATATATTTATATAAATTCATCCTAAATTGACAATGAGCTTTTTTTAATTGACTTGCTAAAATGTTTTATCTGTGTTAAAAAAGGAAAGTTAATTTTCTTGGCTTAATCATATTTTTCAAGTTGATAACAAATAAATAAATGATAAGAAAATTCATAAAATTAAAAATCTAGGGTAATAATTGGGAAATTATCGTTGGAAAAAAAATAAACAATATTGTTGAATGAAAAAAAATCTAACGCATCTGATTCGAGCGATATATTTATATAAATCCATCCTAAACTGACAATGAGCTTTTTTTAATTGACTTGCTAAAATATTTCATCTACGTTAAAAAGGGAAAGTTAATTTTCTTGGCTTAATCCTATTTTTCAACTTGATAACAAATAAATAAATGATAAGAAAATTCATAAAATTAAAAATCTAGGGTAATAATTGGGAAATTATCGTTGGAAACATAATTAATAATATTGTTGAATGAAAAATAATCTAACTCATCTGATTCGAGCAATATATCTATATAAATCGAACCTAAGCTGACAATGAGGTTTTTTAATTGACTTGCTAAAATGTTTCATCTGCGTTAAAAAAGGAAAGTTAATTTTCTTGGCTTAATCCTATTTTTCAACTTGATAACAAATAAATAAATGGTAAGAAAATGTATAAAACTAAAAAACTAGGGTAATAATTGAGAAATTATCGTTGGAAAAAAAATTTATAATATTGAAATTTATAATATTGAATGAAAAAATAAAAATCTAACGCATCTGATTCGAGCGATATATTTATATAAATCCATCCTAAACTGATAATGAGCTTTTTTAAATTTATTTGCTAAAATATTTCATCTACGTTAAAAAGAGAAAATTAATTTTCTTGCCTAAACGTATTTTTCAACTTGACAACAAAATTCATAAAATTAACCAAACTAGGTTAATAATTGGGAAATTATCGTTGGAAAAATAATTCAGATAAATAATTAACAATATCGTTGAACGAAAAGAAAAATCTAACGCATCAGATCCGAGCGACGACGCTCTCGTTTATCGAGGGTTCCAGAGGGACGAAAAAATATGGCGTCTCGACGTCATTGAGAGAGGGTGGAAACACGGTTGTCGCTGGCAATACGAGAAAAAAAGGGCAAATATACGAATAGCGTAGTATCTTGCCAGCGACAATCAATACTGCGTTGCTCGAAGGCGTGAAGCTTTCTTGAGAAAAGTTTTCGTGCGCGTTCTCTGGGACCCTCGAGCTTCGTCTTTCTTCGACAAAGTCCACTGATCCCCGTGCAACCCCTCCCCTTACTTTTCTCATCCCCCTGGCAATCCTTCAGCGTCTTACGATTCTCTCGCCTGACGATAATAAATTTCGTTCTTCGACAATAGCATTAAAATGTCGAGAGAAACAAAATGTACAAATTGATGCTTACTTGAAAAAATCGTCTTTGCAGAATACATGACCGTTTCTCGCGAAACACTTGTTGGTCAGTCTCGTACCGCAGTCTCGGCAGGTGAGACAGCGAGCGTGCCAGCATCTCTCCAGGACCCTCAGGACGTACCTGTCCAGGATCGCTTTCAGACATCCACCACATTTTGGTATCGACGCTGTTGTTATTTTTGGTTCACGATCCGGGAGCGATAACAAACGGATAAATATAAATTAATAAATTGATTTATACGTAACGATTTGTTTTATAGCTACTTGTAGTCAAATGTTTTGATATTATTCTTAGGAAACGAATTAGAATTTCTTATAGGACGATTCGTAAAAAAATGGCGCTGACAAATTAATCAATTTATAATTTTGATCATTTTTTTTATTTTCTCTCGAATTTTCCCTCCATGTTGTCAATTTTAAAAAGTCAATCTTATTTTTGTTTGGTAAATTGTTTAATATTATTAAAAAATTATTTACATTAGTATTGCTCCATTGAAACTCCATAAATTTATAATTTTGATAATTTTTCAATTTTTTTCCTAATTTCCTTCCATGTCATTAATTAAAAATTCCACTCTTATTATTTATTATAAATTGTTTAATATTATAAACAAATTATTTACATTAGTATTTCTTCATTGCAACTCCATCAATTTACAATTTCCATAATTTTTCATTTTTCTCCTTATTTTCTCCTCCATGCCACAAATTAAAAAAAAACCCATTTCATTATTTCCGATGAATTGTTTAATATTATAAATAAACTATTTATATTAGTTTTACTTCATTGCAACTCCATCAATTAAAAATTTTGATAATTTTCAATTTCCTCCCTAATGTTCCCTCCATGCCATAAATTAAAAAACTCCCCTCTTATTATTTCAAATAAATTGTTTAATGTTATAAACAAATTATTTACATTAAAATTACTCCATCGCACCTCCATCAATTTACAATTTAGATAATTTTTCAATTTCCTCCCTCATTTTCCCTCCATGTCATAAATTAAAAAAACCTCATCTTATTATATCTCATAAATCGTTAAATATTATAAAAAAAATTATTCGCATTAATTCCCATTGAATCAATTATTTACAAACAAATTATGATCGATAATAAAAAATGTATAAAAAAAATATTTTTTCCCACGACGAAGATAAAATTCCTCGCGTTATCACAGGTCGTATAAAATTTATTTAACATTGACTTACAGAGTAAAACATCGGGAATATTACGCGGCAGAGTAATTTCAGCGAGTGGATGATCATCGAGGGGATGAAATCTTCGTGACGAAGGATTAATGTTGGTGTTGTGATGGGATTCGGGACTGCTCTGTGGCGGTGTAAGAACCTCGCCACGATCGCGATACATCATTCTATCGAGCGGCAAGCCGATATCGCATCCCAACATCTCGATACCGATCATATCGATCGAATCTCGAGCGATTCTCTCTTGCGCAACGTTACGTATAGCAAAGACTCCGCGGAAACTTATCTCTTATCGATCACCTCGCATTCTTCAATCGTTTAAGACCGCCTATTTTTCATTTATTTTTCCTCAATTTTTCCGTATCTTATCGATAAGTAATAACGTTCGACAAACTACGTTAATCGTCTTAACGATCTCGCGAAATTTGTCGATAACGATTTATCGTAACGATCCTCGATTTTTCTTATCACCATTATCACAAACGTCACTTCGGCACGACACAAGGTCAATTATTTTCATGCTGCACCCTCGATCTTTCGGATAAACAATAAAATTTGCCTTAATTAATTGCCGATCGACGAGAGATCGGTAATTTTTTTTTTCTTATAAAGAGTCAATTTTTAATGTTTAAGAGTTGTTTTTTTTTTTTATTTTTAATTCTAGATAAATTTTGATATTATTGTCACTGAATTTTCTACGGTGGTATCGGCATTTTTCTCGATGGGTTTCGTGGGTGTAACGGGGGTTGAGAAAATATCGTTATCGAGTTGACAGTACGAGAGCACACACGCGACTGTTGGGGCTGACTGCGGTTGTGCTCGTGCGCACGTGATTCCCTCGGGGGAGTGAAAATAAGAGGGGTGGCGACGGGGGTTGGGGTGGGAAAGAGGGAGAGAGAGAGATGAGGAAGGGGGATGCCTGTTAAGGGGTTACTGGGTGTGGTCGCAACCCTCTGCCACCCTCGCAAGGGTGACGATTGGTCGGTGGATCGACCGCCCCCAGTATGGCGCAAGGCTTTACAACCCCCTCCCTCCCATATACACCGTACAATCGCACGGAGCAACCCTTCCAAACGTACGGACTTGACGAGTTACGAAGACGACGAATTGACCAGGAGAACAAAAATTGAGGGAACAAAATTAAGGGATGAAAAATAAAGCGAAGAATTTAAAAAAAATTGTTCGATTTCAAACGATTTATGGTTCGTGGATTCCTCGAATAAATCATTGTTAGCCTGAAAAGTAGCGTAGTTTCGAAGGAATCGAGTTGATTAAAAAAAATTTCTTATTTGCAGATTTTTTGGGGGATCTTTTAAAATTTTGTTTACGTTTTATTCGAGACAATTCTGTTTCGATTTTTTTGAAACATTTCTGTTTCGATATTCCCGCGGAATGAGGAGTGAAGGGAAGGAATGAGCTAAGGGATGAATTGATCAGGAGAATAAAAATTGAGGGAACAAAATTAAGGGATGAAAACAAACAATTTAATAAAAATTGTCGGATTTCAAAGGATTTATGGTTCGTTGATTCCTCGAATAAATTATTGTTAATCTGAAAAGTAGCGTAGTTTCGAGGCAATCGAGTTGATTAAAAAAATTTTCTTATTTTTAGATTTTTTGGGGGATTTTTAAAAAATTTTCTTATTTTTAGATTTTTTGGGGGATTTTTAAAAAATTTTGTTTACGTTTTATTCGAGACAATTCTGTTTCGATTTTTTTAAGGCAATTCCCTTTCGATATTCCCGCGGAATGAGGAGTGAAGGGAGGGAACGAGCTAAGGGATGTTTGTGGGGTTGTCGTGGAAGCGAGAAATCGGTGGGAATTGCGACGGCGCGATGGTGGTGAAAATAAAAGATGAAAGAAAACGTGGAACTTCGCGGAATTAAGAAAAGACCGAAACCTGCACGACACGGTCGAGATACGCCATTTTATAATCTTGCCATCTTTGGTCTCGAGTATTTTCTTGTGTATAGCTAGAACCCGACCCCGTTTTCTTCCAGTTTTTGCACGATGAGCAAATAGGGTACTCGTCGTACCGTACGAGCGCGAAAAATTACAAATATTCTCATTTCTCGATTTACAAAATTATTTTTTTTTCATGATAAAATGATTTTTATTTATATAGAAAAATGTCGAGCGAATTATCGAGACAAATGTTGCACGATTTTTTATTTTGATCGTCTCTTGTGTTGACATTCGTGGAAAAAAAACGTTTGTGCGGAAATATATTAATTTTTATCACGATTAAAAATTGTTTATATTTTGGATTTATATGAAATTTTGAAATTTGTAAAAATTAATTGAATGGAAAGTTGATTATATTAATTGTTAAATGGAATATTCGTACCGTACGAGGGTAAAAAATTGCGACGTGGTCAAATATTTTCATCCCTCGATTATACAAATTATTTTTTCATAGTAAAATAATTTTTTTAAATCGAAGAATGTCGAGCTACATTATCAAAATATTATTTTTCCTGTTGCTTTTTCGACACTCTCATTCATTGCAAAAAATATTCGCTCTATTGAAAAAGAATTTAAAAAATGTGTCAATAAAATTCCGCAAAGTTGTAAAAATTTCAAATTTTTGCACATCAATTAAATGTCGCATTAATTACAAATCATGATTAAGAGATCTCGATAATTTTTACGAGGAACATTATTTTCCCATTGCAAAAAATATTCACTCTATTGAAAAAGAATTTCAAAAATGTGTCAATTAAATTCCATGAAGTTGTAAAGATTTCAAATTTTTGCACATCAATTAAACCCTGCATCAATTACAAATCATGATTAAGAGATTCTAATAATTTTTACGAGCAACATTATTTTCCCATTTCTTTTTTCGACTTTCATTCATTGCAAAAAATATTCGCTCTATTGAAAAAGAATTTCAAAAATGTGTCAATTAAATTCCGCAAAGTTGTAAAAATTTCAAATTTTTGCAAATCAATTAAATGTCGCATTAATTACAAATCATGATCAAGAGATCTCGATAATTTGTACAAGGAACTACGAACGGTAAGGCGAAGTTTTACGAGGTAAAGGGGCGCACGTGGCACGCGTTAATAGGTGTCACCTATATATGCAAAATGGCGAGCCATCTGTCGCCTTTCGTGCTCACGTATGTATATATCTATATATATGTATATAAGCCTATGAAGAGCAAGCAGACATGCAGACGACAGGAGGAGGGTATCCCTCGAATGCGCGACAGCAGCAAAGTAGTTGGCACGCGCTCGTGATCGTCAGGTGGAAAATCGTGGCTTCTTCACGGTGCGTTAACCGATCCCTGCATACAATATGAGCCCCGTACATGCTTTACTGAATGTTAAGGGGGACAAAACCCAACGATCTTGCATTGGGTTCGATCCTCGCGACGCCAAACCAAGAGAGAGAGAGAGAGAGGGAGGGAAAAAATAACCGGGAAAAATCATGCAGATGCCTGGTTTTTCTCCCGAAATTACGCGAGTTTTTATGGCTCACTAGAGAGAGAGGGAGAGGGAGAAAGTTAGCTTGAATGAGAAATATATTGTATTTATGTATCATCCAGATTGCTAGGCAAATTTTCGGCCAAGCGTTACCGCACCATAATGCTTTATTCAGTACTTTTGCACCACCCTGACAGGTCCATATATCACGAGTGTAATTTGATTTTCTTTATAAAAATAAAATTGTTCGAATTTTTGAAAATAAGAAATGAAATTTTACCCAATTTTGGAAATTTGTTTCGAACGAATTTATTCTGAAATGGTCGATTTTGAATAAAATAAACATAGGGGATGATTTTCAAAATATCGAAAAGCATCGGATTATTGTGTAGAAATTTTTTTCATTTTGCATTCGGAAAAGTAAAAATCGAAAATAAGAACTCGAGATAAATCAACCCTTCCTATTTTCCACCCCGACAGGTCCATATATCACGAGTGCAATTTGATTTTCTTAATAAAAATAAAATTGTTCGAATTTTTGAAAAAAAGAAATGGAATTTGACCCAGTTTTAGAAATTTGTTTTTAACGAATTTATTCTCAATGGTCGATTGTGAATAAAATAAATATAGGGGATGATTTTTAAAATATCCAAAAGCATCGGATTATTATGTACAACATTTTTTTATTTTGCATTTGGAAAAGTAAAGATCGAAAAGAAGAACTCGAGATAAATCAACCCTTCCTATTTTCCACCCCGACAGGTCCATATATCACGAGTGCAATTTGATTTTCTTAATAAAAATAAAATTGTTCGGATTTTTTAAAATAAGAAATGAAATTTTACCCAATTTTGGAAATTTGTTTCGAACGAATTTATTTCAAAATCGTCGATTTCGAATATAATAAATAGGGGATGATTCTCACAATATCGATTAACATTATATTAACGTGTCCAAAATTCAAATTTATGCATTTGGAAAAATAAAAATCGAAAATAAGAACTCAAGATAAATCAACCCCTCGCATTCGCGCTAAATACATTCGTACGAGTGGTCGAGGTGGCGCGAATCTCGCATCGCCTATATATGCATATGGCCTATTATAGTGGGCCGTTAGGCGCCAGGGCCCTTGATACGATCCAGGCCGAGCCGTCGAAAGGGGCAATAATAAAACGCGTATCGAGAATCCACCCCTTGGCCTATATACATATATATGCATATATATATATATGTATATACCTAAACGATATATCGGTCGTAATAATCCAGCGGAGGATCCCGAATATGGTTAATGTACGAGCGATATATAAGGCTCGACAGTTGGTCGTAGAAGCGAACCAAAAGTCAGGAAAAAAAGGTCTGGATATTTGGATCTCACATGGGGTAGTCCATGAATGTCAAATGCGACGTGCGGTATAATAATGCATGCATGGGTCGTATCGGAAACGATACCCCGTTTCTTTATTCTGATAAATGCGATTTACGCAAATACGAACGCGACTACAGATGTGCCGTTGCAAA
Source organism: Netelia fuscicornis (assembly GCA_946811545.1). NCBI lineage: Eukaryota > Metazoa > Arthropoda > Insecta > Hymenoptera > Ichneumonidae > Netelia > Netelia fuscicornis. The sequence continues at coordinate 5,417,655 of OX328011.1, read as the reverse complement.
GTTGCCATACCTGATAATATATTAGTATTGTAAACTCGATATAAATCATATCGATATGTCATTAGACAGGTTACATTCGAGAAGCCTATGAATTTTTAAATTTATATCGAATTGGAAATATTTGATTGGAAGATAAATAGAAAAGAATTTTTTTTTTAATTCTGTTTTGTGAGGAATTCTTTTAGTTTGTAATTATTTATTGTAATAATGGATTGTAAATATTGTATAATAATATTTATAGGATGATGGGGTGGTAATTGATATTGCGGGTAAAATTGACATTTTTTGGGGCGAATTTAATAGAGTGAATATTTTGTGAATTGTAATAATAGCGAGATTATGATTGTGATATTCGTATTACATGGATAATTTCCGATTTGGTAACCTCTGATTGAAGCCTCTTTGAACGAAACAAAATTTTGACCCTGGGCAAGGTCAAAATTTTCAGGATTTTGAGGGTCCGGCGAGGTCAACATTGTTTTTCATCCAAAAAGACTTTGTTTAATTATGATTACATAATAATTAATTATAAAATAATATAATTAATTATTAATTATTATGATAATTAATTATAAAATAATATAATTGATTATTAATTATTATGATAATTAATTATAAAATAATATTATTCATTATTAATTATTTTATAATTAATTATTAATTATTATAATAATTACTTATAAAATAATATAATTCATTATTAATTATTATTATAATTAATTATAATTATATAATAATTAATAATATTATAATATATAATATTAATAATAATAATAATATTATAATATTATATTATATTATAATTATATAATAATTAATAATTAATTATAAAGTAACATAATTAATTATTAATTATTATTATAATTAATTATAAAATAAGTAGATAAACGACTTTATTACCATATAACATATATGCCCTCGCGGGTTCTTACATTCCTCCTTTCTTACAATCTCTCTTACCAACTGATACAAATTATTTTCATATCTACTATTTTACATTTTTCATCTCCTATAACTATAAAATAATATAATTAATTATAATTAATTATAATATATGAGTTTCACCAAACACTAATTAACTTTTTGTCAGATAACGCGGCAACTTATTAATATCACAATTAATAATTAGCAAACGTAATACAACGCGTCATACTATAATAAAATATATAAATTTATTCACGAAAAATAATCAGAAAACTATTCGACTAACGATATAATAATAAACATCCTTGTCAAACAAAGTATTCAAGAATTAACAACCAATTGCAAACTATTCGTTGAAGCTAGCTCGTGCTTTTGTGCATTTGCGAACGGGGCGAAATCTATGAACGAGCGTGGGAGTAGAATGGAGCGTGACGAGTTACGCTAGGATAAATCGCAAAGTAGAAACGACCGAGACACCGACGAGTTCCTCGTTCCTTTTCTAGAATGAGAGAGAGAGACATACAGGGATGAAAGAAAGAGAGAGAGAGAGAGAGAAAGAGGGCGGGGGAGAGGGAGAGAGGAGAGGGGGCAGAAATCACAATGAATAGAGAGAAGAGTCGGTACTTTCCTGGATGCTGACTCAAATACGTGCTCGGCCCTTCATCGCACCGCGACTTCAGTCAACATCCGCACACAAACCCCTTGCTAAATCTGCGTCAACACCCCGAGAGCATCGGTACCAGTGAAACTCCGTGTGCACACAATGCCGAAGCGAACGCACGAGGAGGAGAACGACGACAGGTTCTACTGATTGTCAACCCCCTTCCCCTTCTCTCTCTCTCGGTCAACCCTCGGTCATCCCTGTCTACCGGCTAAGCACGTCGTATATTTCACAAAACGACGTCTTTCATCTTTTCCTTTTTTTTCATCCCCTATTTTTCACCCTCGAGCTAGCACCAACATAACTACATAACTTATCACGTCTCATAGTTTATCTTCGTGTTCGCAGCATTAATTAACCAAATTTTCCATAAATTACACAAAAAATAATGAGACAGAGAAAATCGTTATAATCCAAATTGATTAAATTGATTAATTAATTAAAATAATAATAATATTTCCACCATTGCATTCGATTCGTTTTCCTCCCCCCAGCTATCTTTCAGTTTGTCATAAAAATAAATCCGACCTTACCCCCACGGCCAATAACATTAATAAAATCGAATATCTTCCATTCAATAAAACGCCAACGAGGCGATGTAGATACGGTCTCGGTTACCGAGTGGTGAGGCTGTTTCTCTCTCGTTTTTTTTCCTTTTTTGTCCGAGGGGCGAACGATAAACATTTGGCTCGGGCATTTTGATCGCGCGGTAAGGTACGTATTGCGATGATCTACGCGTGTATATACAGCGTGTTACGAAAAATCAAGTGGAAATTGTGCAAATAAGTATGAAATGCGGACAATGTGCCCGCGGAACTGACTAATACGGGAACGGCTGGTCGGTGCTTATAGGGGAGGATACAACCCCCGGATGTATATATGCATATATATATGTGTGTGTTGCTGATTCGAGGGAGCATCGCCCCTCTCTTTCACCCCCTCCCGATGGCCGCTGGTGCGCGTTCATCCCCTCCAGGCTTTCGCCTCTCTTTACTCTTTTCTCACCCTCTTTTCTTCTTCCTGAACTATTCTTCGTCGTCTCGTTTTATCGGCTAAGACTATGTATTTTTTTTATTTATATGGGGGTAATAGAAATAAGGGATGTTAAATGATTCGTACGATTTTATTTCTGTGATTTTAATAGTGAATTTTTCGATAGTTGGAAAATAGAAGGAATTTTTGAATTTGGATTTTGACAATTTTTTTCGTATTTTGCCTTTTTTTTAATTGTGCAATTATGTGAATATTAGATATTTAATTATGTATAATATTAATTGGGTATAAATTGTGTATTAAATTTAAATTATTATTTTATAACATTTTTTTTAAATTGTGAATGACAAAATGGTGGTTGGGACAAATTTGTAATGGGCAAGAGGGATGGATCGTGATGATGGTGTATCGAAACTTGAGGGGGTGTGCGTTCATCCCCTCCGGGCTTTCGCCTCTCTTTACTCTTTTCTCACCCTCTTTTCTTCTTCCTGAACTATTCTTCGTCGTCTCGTTTTATCGGCCAAGACTATGTATTTTTTTTATATATATGGGGTTAATAAAAATAAGGGATGCTAAATGATTCGTACGATTTTATTTCTGTGATTTTACTAGTGAATTTTTCGATAGTTGGGAAATAGAAGGAATTTTTGAATTTGGATTTTGACAATGTTTTTTATACTTCGCCTTTTTTTATTATAAAATGATGTAAATAATAAACATTAAATTATCTATAATTTTCCTATAATATTAATTATGTATACAGTTGGAGAATATTAGCAATTTTTTACTTTGGATTTTGACAATTTTTTTCGTACCTTGTTTCTTTTTTTTTAGAAAATAAAAATTATGAATTGACAAAATGGTGATTGGTACAAATTTGCAACGCATGAGGGGGATGGATAGCGATGATGGTGTATCGAAACTTAAGGGGGAGTCGATCGTAGGATTATGCATTCGTACCGCCCATAGCGTGTTTGCTCGTGAGTGTCGATTGAAAATGACCGAGTGGCTTGGTAGATGGACGAACGGACCCTATTTTATCGCATACGGCTACGTCGATCGCTCGACTTACCCCATTAGCTATTTTACTAGCAACGTTTCCTCGGAAATAAAACAAATTCATCCTCTAACGTGATGAATAAAAAAAAACAACCCTTAAAATTTCGAAATCGCAAAAAAAACATTGAATATCACGGGAATGTTTTAAATTCGATAACAAATTTGAAAATAATAGAGAGAAAAGTAAGATCGTAGCTATAACAGAGTTTTAACGTCAAGAGCGAATTATTATCGCGTAGACGAATTATCAAGCTGAGGGTAAAATGTGATAATACGTGGAATTCTCTACGTGTCTAGCTCATAGTACGACATGTTCATTGTGCATGTGAGAGTCAGGGCATTTAGCGAGTACATTAAGGAAATTGCGTGGACTCGCTTAAATGGCCACCCCTTGCTCGATCTGTCACTCGAGGGGTGCGCTCTCTCTCGCTCTCTCTCTCTCTCTCTCTCCGCGTACGTAACGCATTACGTCCGATAATCACGTATGTACTCGACACAGTTACTACACGTGTGTATCGCATATGAATTGGCGTGAGCGAAGTATGTTTAGTAAATTTGTCAAGCGGTAAAATACTTGCTGTTATTGTATATATATACATATATATATATATATATGTGTGTGTGTGTGTATGTGTGGATATAGGATGTGAACGAGGATGACGATGACAGTCATTATTCGCATGTTTATAGGAAAGATATGAGAATATTGAAAACTGTATGGAGAAAATTCGTAAGTGCGATATAATTGTTAAACTGATTTTTTTTTTGGTGAAAAATTAAATGAATTTCAGTCATTTAAAATTATTGATTCATAGGAAAGATACGAGAAAATTAGACACTGTACGAAGAAAATTCATACGTGTGATATAATAATAAAACTGATTTTCTTTTTGCAAAAATTGAATCAATTTCAGTCATTAAAAATTTGCAACAAATTCGTACGTGTGATATAATTATAGCACTGTTTTGTTTTGGTTAAAATTTAATAAATTGCAGTCATTTAAAATTATTGATTTATAGGAAAGATACGAGAAAATTAGAAACTGTACGAAGAAAATTCATAAGTGCGATATAATTATAAAATTGATTTTTCTTTGTAAATATTGAATAAATTTCAGTTATTTAAAATTATTGATTCATAGGAAAGATACGACAAAATTAGAAACTGTACGAAGATAATTTATAAGTGCGATATAATTATAATTTTTATTTTTTTTTTTGGCAAAAAACTGAATAAATTTCAATCATTAAAAATCTTTCATTTATACGACAGATACGATAATATTGAAAACGGCACGAACAAAATTTATACGTGTAATATAATTATAAATCTCATTTTTTTTTATAAAAAATTGAAAAAATTCATCCCTTAAAAATGATCAATACCATTACTCTCAAAAATTTACATATTTTAGAACGAAAACAAACTTTCTATACAGATAAAGAACAAAATAAACATTTACAACTCGTACGTATATCGTTAACAATATCAAATAAATTGTATCTTATCTTAAAATATATAAAACTGTCATAAAGTCCAAACCATAAAAATTTATCGATGACATTCGTGCCAAAAATTTTTATATTATGGGACCCAAAGTAATTTTGATAGGGATAAAGGGATGGAAGAGGATACAGTGGGGTTGCTGCGAGGATGGAGAAAAGGATTTTAGTACATGAGAGGAACGTACTTGGAGAAGTTCGTATACGAAATGGTACAAGCGATATATAGATATACAGTCGATGCATAGTGCGAGACAAGTGGGGTCAAATGAACTAAAGCGAACTACTCGAATGGGGGTGTTAAGGGGACAATATATGCCCGGTACGTATAGGGTGGAAGGATGGCTTTAATCTATTACCGCTCTGTTCGCCAAGTGGCTTCTTGTTATACCCTCGTTTCGAGGATATAAGCACTTGTGCTGCATGCTCCTCTCTTTCTCTCGCTTTGGCCCACCGCTCTTTCGCTTTGTCTCTCTCTCTCTCTGACACATGCAGACACACACATTTATTCTCTCGGTACTCTTCTGGTCCGTGTATACAGTAACTTCTCGTTTTGCGAACCCTCAAAAGTATCTCAAAATGTACCAGTTGCTCGTCCGCGTATATCTTCATCAGTTGAAAAGCGAGGAAAGTCACCACTCCGGATGAATGAAATGTTACAACTCCGAGATTGATCGAATTCTTTCATCGTTGAAAAAAAAATTGTTTTTTATCTTGATTTTTGTTTATTTTTGTTTTAGTTTTTTGCGAGGAATCGAGGTGGTAAAATGACGGGGTGATGTGGACGGGCAGCTGCGTGCAGCGGGGTGCAATTGTCAATGAGAAAAATGGATATTTGTGGTATGATTGTTATTCTTTGTACGTCGTTAATTAAAAATCACCGCGTGCTAAGGTCGATCGAGCCAAGTGACCCGAAGAGTCACGGGTCTTGGATACAGGCCGAATTGACTTCCGGTAACGGTGTTTTACTCGAGGCGAGTTGTACGTCGAGCCGGAAATCGAATGACTCGAACGTCCAGAGTTCGGGAAATCATAGTGTGATTGATACAATTATATAATTTTTGTTCCTCTCGCTCGAACGAGCGCACCAGCTGCTCGTTATGATTGGAGTTGCTGCACCGGTGAAGATATTACGCGTATAATAAGGTCGGCCTCACGCACTCCGTGATTGTAGCCGGTCCGTATCTCTATCCAACATGTGACTGTAGTCACGGCTTGGTTCCAAGGACTCCGTAGTTTTAGTCCAGGTCTAGGAAAATGTCGAGATTTGCAGATTTGTTTATACTCAGGGGTTTTTAGCCAATCGACTAAAGTCACGGAATTAATTTTGTGTTAATTTAATTTTTTTGTAATGTTAGCCAAATCGCTAAAATGACGGAGGAAAAACGCGGCCGCTGAAAATTCAATTTGTCCGTGAGTTCGGACAAGCGGCTAAAGTCACGGAATTATTTTTCTGTGTTCTTAATAGATTCGACTTTTTTGTTACGTTAGCCAAATCGCTAAAATCACGGAGGAAAAAACGCGACAGCTGAAAATTTAATTTCTCAGTGATTTCGGACAAGCGGCTAAAGTCACGGACTTAATTTTCTGTGCTCTTAATAGATTCGACTTTTTCGTTACGTTACCCAAATTGCTAAAATAACGGCGAAAAAAACAGCGACCGCTGAAAATTCAATTTCTCCGTCACTTCGGACACTCGGCTAAAATCACGGAGTTGATTTTTTTGTTCTTATCAGATTTGACTTTTCCGTAAAGTTAGGCCAAATTGCTAAAATCACAGATAAGAATGCATCCGGTGAAAAAAAAAACAATTAAATTCCTCCGTGACTTTAGACAATCGACTAAATTCACGTAAACAATTTTTTTTTTTAATTCATTTTTTCATGTGAAAGAGAAATGTTTCTTATCGCGTATGAAGAGGCCACGGTCGTACACGCGCCACGCGCGAGGGTAGTGTGGATTTCAAAGAGCGATGACTCTGTAAAGGAAGAGGATATCGAAGCTGGAGCAGCTGGTGGAAACCTTGCGCGTACAGGATCCTGTAAAGGGATCTCGCGTGGGGTTGTGGCGCGTTCGACGAACGCCTCGTACGATCGACAGCCGGACGCCCCGAAACCGTACTCGTTTTCTTTTCTTTTCCTCTCGAACTGGACGTACAGCTTCCCAACCACGAGATCAAATCTTTCGTTCGAAACGTCCCTTCTCTCAAGCTTTATTATTTCAGGCACCATAAATCATCCGAAATTACTAACGAATGAAAATTACACGAAAACTAATTTATTATTAACGAACTCAAAATTAATTTTGTACTGTCATATTTTCGTTTATTAAATGGAAGAATAATTTATTTACATTAAAATTTCTTTCTCTCTTTCTCACTTACACGCTCCCACGGCAGGCATACGCTAACAGCAGCATGGGAATATATTCGTCGAGAATGTCTCGTCCATTCCACGAAAAGTTGACCCAAGGGTCCCATCGAAAAAGCAGCAAGTGTGTGCAACGAATATATCTGTCTCGTTGCCTGGGAGAACTTTCTTCTGCCACTGTCACTATCTCCCCGTATATGTATGTGCATGTTGTTCCATGCGTTTCAGGGTGAAGCATAAACGTCCAAGTTCTCGTCTCGTGTGGCACAATGTCCCGTGAAACATTCGCGTTGTCCCTTTCGCGAGGAGGGAAGCGTATACGAAACAAAAAAAAGGGCGTTCGTAAGAGGCGAAGTACACGCGTACTCGAGGGAGAATAGAGAGAATTTTTATGCGACGCGAGGTCGCATGGGTGGGTGTACCTACCGAGACACCCTGGGCAAGGGCCATTGGGCCGACTTCTCACACGGCGCACAAAACCCCATGGGCCCTTCGACACAATATGCTACGCCACGTACATTCGATACTCCTGAAACTATAACTGTGTTTTGTATATATATATATATTTGCAACCCGGAGAACGAAACGTTCCCATTATTCCCTTGCGTATATGTATACGTATATAAATATACACCCGCGACATACACTTTTGCCCTTTCGTCCCAACATGTCCCATTGGGATTTCTCGTTCACTGATATAATGTGAGAACTCGATTTGCCGGTGTCAACCTTACCGCGGAACAAAACGCATCGAGCAACGTTTTATGCATTGTGGTCGACTATAACGAGAGGTACAGCCACGAGGATAAAATTTGCGGTGTACCACGAATTTTCTATTATCACAATTTTGTGCAGAGTTTTTTTTTTGAAATATCGTATTTGTTTTGTACGCAAACGATTTTTGGAGATCTCTATAAATCTGAATTAGTGAAAAATTGACTAATTCGATTAGTAAATGCATGTTCTACTGGTGGAATAGTAATAAACGCACCATTTCACTGATAGAATAGTAAACAAAATAGTAAATTAGGGTTACTAAAGCAAATTAGTAATACGATTGACTATTATTTAGTTAATGCAGTTTACTAATTAATTAGTGATGTTACATGATCACTAATCAATGAGTATAGGACTCAGCAATCCACCAATTACACTCTCTAAAGTTGAATTAGTGGAAAATTGACTAATTCAATTAGTAAATTGCATGTTCTACTGATGAAATAGTGATAAACGCATCGTCTCACTGATAGAATAGTAAACAAAATAGTAAATTAGGGTTACTAAAGCAAATTAGTAATACGATTGACTATTATTTAGTCAATACAGTTTACTAATTAATTAGTGATGTTACATGATCACTAATCAATGAGTACAGGACTCAGCGATCAACCAATCACACTCTCTAAACTTGAATTAGTGAAAAATTGACTAATTCGACTAGTAAATGCATGTTCTACTGGTAAAATAGTGATAAACGCATCGTTTCACTGATAGAATAGTAAACAAAATAGTAAATTAGGGTTACTGAAGCAAATTAGTAATACGATTGGCTATTATTTAGTCAATACAGTTTACTAATTCATTAGTGATATTACATGATCACTAATCAATGAGTACAGGACTCAGCAATCCACCAATCACACTCTCTAAAGTTGAATTAGTGAAAAATTGACTAATTCAATTAGTAAATGCACGTTCTACTGGTGAAATAGTGATAAACGCATCGTTTCACTGATAGAATAGTAAAAAATAATTAATTAGGCTTACTGAAGCAAATTAGTAATACGATTGACTATTATTTAGTCAATACAGTTTACTAATTAATTAGTGATGTTACATGATCACTAATCAATTAGTATAGGACTCAGCGATCGACCAATCACACTCTCTAAAGTTGAGTTAGTAAAAAATTGACTAATTCAATTAGTAAATCCATGTTCTACTGGTGAAATAGTGATAAACGCATCGTTTCACTGATAGAATAGTAAACAAAATAGTAAATTAGGGTTACTAAAGCAAATTAGTAATACGATTGATTATTATTTAGTCAATACTGTTTACTAATTAATTAGTGATATTGCGTGATCGCTAATCAATTAGTACAAGACTGAGCGATCGACCAATCACAGGCGCCAGCTCCCGACCCGATACTTCCTTTGTTCTGCCATTGTGATGTCGGAGACGTCATTTTCTCATGTCAGTGAGTTCATGTGCAGTGCGAAACGGCAAATCTTATTTTATAAAAGTTTTAAGGGGAAAAGCAAAAAGTGTATGAATGTTTCGTTTTTATGTTGGTACGTATGAAATTATTACATATTCTTCGCGTGAAGAATTACAATCGGCTGGTGCATGAACGTATCAGCTGTGCTGACTACTAATTGTGTAGTCAAATATCACTAATTTTTATAGCGATTATTTTTGACTAATTGAATTAGTGATTTTTCACTAATCATTAGTTACCCACTTTTCGCTAAATGAATTAGTAAAATATGACTAGAATTTAGTAACTTTTCACTAATTCAGATTTAGAGAGATGATAAACTAGCGGAATTTTGATAACGCGATCGATGTAACAATCGCGATTTAAGGTCGATTTTATTCTTGCCATATTGATTTAAAATTGATATTTTGTAGTTGAATTTTAATATGAAATCTTCGATCAAAACGCAGTGGCGAAAGGTGTATTGCGTTTTTTTGCAACGCGAGTGAAAAAGTGAGGGATTAGATGGGAGCACGAGGTAAATATTGAAACATTGATAACGTGATCGATTTAACAATTCACGACCTAAGGTCGATTTTATTCTTGGCATATTGATTTAAAATTGATATTTTGTAGTTGGATTTTAATATGAAATTTTCGATCAAAGCGCAGTGGCAAAGGGGATGAGGTAGCGGAGGGTGCGTTGCGTTTTTTTGCAACGCGAGTGAAAAAGTGAGGCATTAGATGGGAGCACGTGAGTGGGAGTGGTAGAGGCCGAGATACACGTATATAAATGTAAATGCACCCAGCCACACAAACACACACATACACACACACACACGCATATATATATTGTACTCGAGCAATTTTCAAGGCGGACTCGGTCGACGTGTAGGCACACGTTGTGGCTCGCTGCCACGAGCTCACAGCGACCGAGGAATCTCGAGGGAAATCAGGGAGGAACCAGCAGTCGACGTCGTCGCTTGCAGTGTGCGTGCGCGTTTAGGCCGTACGTACTCGCACGTGTACCGATAGATCCGCGGAATACAGTCGGGTCACCGTCCATCGCACGCTTCGACCAGGGGTTTTCGCCATCCGACACTCCTTCTATGTTCGCTACCGCGCTTATCAACATCGAGAAGAACGTATCAACATTAAAAAAAAAAAAGATCGAAAATTTACTTCGACGCAATTTTATTTATTTTGATGTTAAAATTCGATGTTTAATCGAGCATTACACGCTCCGACTCGGCGTTTCCGCCACGCAACACTCCTCATATGTTCCCTACGGCGCTTATCAACATCGAGAAGAGCGTATCAACATTAAAAAAAAAGATCGAAAATTTACCTCGAACCATTTTTATTTATTTTGATGTTAAAATTCGATGTTTAATCGAGCATTACACGCTTCGACTCGGAGTTTCCGCCATCCGACACTCCTTCTATGTTTGCTACCGCGCTTATCAACATTGAGAAGAACGTATCAACATTAAAAAAAAGATCGAAAATTTACCTCGACGCATTTTTATTTATTTTGATGTTAAAATTCGATGATTAATCGAGCATTACACGCTTCGACTCGGAGTTACCGCCATCCGACACTCCTCCTATGTTCGCTACCGCGCTTATCAACATTGAGAAGAACGTATCAACATTAAAAAAAAAAAAAGATCAAAAATTTACATTGACGCAATTTTATTTATTTTGATGTTAAAATTCGATGATTAATCGAGCATTACACCCTTGGACTCGGGGTTTCCGCCATCCGACACTCCTCTTATATTCGCTACCGCGCTTATCAACATCGAAAAGAACGTATCAACAAAAAAAAAGATCGAAAATTTACATCGACGCATTTTTATGTTGATGTTAAAATTCGATGATTAATCGAGCATTACACATTTCGACTCGGAGTTTCCGCCATCCGACACTCCTTCTATGTTCGCTACCGCGCTTATCAACATCGAGAAGAGCGTATCAACATTAAAAAAAAAAGATCAAAAATTTACAACGACGCAATTTTATTTATTTCGTTGCCAAACTTTTGTTAAATTGATTAATTATCGACGATAAATTCCTAATTACAAAGTATGAATTAATTATATCGTCCAATAAATGTCAAATTGGCATTATGCCTCGATAAAAGATTCGTTTACGATTCAACGCACGTGCGCGAGTAACGATAAAGATTACGATCGTTTCGTTCGCTCTGTGAAAATAAATCCCGAAATTTAACTCGAAGTCACGTAAAGAAAGATTCGCGCATACATACGTACGATATGTGCTCGACGGTTGAAACTCCTGCGTGTTTAGCAAGGGGATTCGAGTATTTGCGTTGCATTCACGAGGTTGACGGAGCGAGGAGAGTACGCCAAATATGAAAAACAAATATATATACAAGCGGGAAGGGCACAAATTTCATGTGGGAATCGATGAAAAAATAAAAATGAAAAAGATAAAAAAAAAAGAGAATATATATAAGCCTTGTACGAAGGCACGACAAGTCGACGGTAATTAAGGGAGAAACCACGGGCGTGCGCGGTTTTCCCTTGGGTGAAAACGGTCACCGTACAGTTGGATGAAATCCGTATCGTTCCCTTGCCCTGCGACGAGAATCCCTCGAGAGAATTGCCAGACCCTCGATTTTGGTACTTGGATTCGAAGAGAGAGAGAGAGAGAGAGAGAGAGAGAGAGCAAGGGAGAGAAAGAGGGATGCTGCGAATCGAGAAGAACAGGTCCTCCGTCCTTTTCCCCTTCGATAAATTATCCGACGGGGCACGTGAACGCGTATCACGAAGGGAAAGATTGAAAGATACGAAAAAATTTGGAGAAGCAAATTTCGTTCCGTAACAGAGATCGTTATCAGCGATACCCGTGGAAATTGAAATAAAACGCGATAAGTATCGCGATACTGTGAGAAATTGGAGATCAGGGTTTATCTCGGAGCTCGAGTAGTCGGTAAATAGAAGATAAATACGTTTTATTTCCGCATCGAGGATCGATATTGAATTTTTTTTTTTATATCGGAGTTTGAAATTTTTTGGAAAAATCGTACGAAGTTACGAGGGAATGGAACGATTCACGTAAAGTTGGGAACACATCAATGGCGCGGAAGTTCGTGTGTATAGTTCGATAGGAAACAGTAGGACGGAAGAGGTAGGAGAGTAGCGCGCTCGCGTTGGGTAATCAAGCGTAATGCCTTCGTGAGCTGTGCAAGCTGGCCATTACGCGTACGTTCACGTATTGGTGACGTTAATGATGTCCCGAGAGAATTTACAGTTCGCAACGAGTGTAATCCGGCAGCGTGCAGGAATAACCTATTAGGTTAGTCAAAAAGACATTGCGTTTTATTTTTTCTAATGGGCGAAACGTTTGTTAGAAACTAGCAACTAGTTTTCGAGTACGTAGAGGTTTTTATGCATAGGGAAAACGACAAGGTTGTATTTTGTTCATTGCGTAATAAAACGGAACTTTTCTAATCGTAAACGATTGTAAGAAATTGATTTCGGGAAATTGGCTAAAGTCACGGAAAAAAAAATGAAATTTTCGTAACAAAAAGTCGAAGTGTTTTGATGGATTGGCTAAATTCACGAAGTATCGTCTTTTTTCTGTTGCAGAAAACTATTTTTTCGTGAATTTAGTCGAGTTGACTAAAATCACGGAAAAACAAAGTTGTAAAAAAATGATTTCGCGAATTGGCTAAAGTCACGGAGTATCGTCTTTTTTTTGTTTCAGAAAATTATTTTTTCGTGAATTTAGTCGATTTGCCTAAAATCACGGAGAAACAACATTATAAAAAAAATTAGGTTCGCAATTTGGCTAAAGTTACGGAGAAAAGAAAATTTTCGTGAAAAATTCGAGTCGCTTTAATCGATTGGCTAAATTCACGGAGTATTGTGTTTTTTTATTCTCGAAAAAACTATTTTCTCGCGAATTTGATCGAATAGCCTAAAATCACGGAGAAACAAGATTATAAAACAAATTAGGGTCGCCAATTGTCTAAAGTGACGGAGAAAAGAAAATTTTCGTGAAAAAGTTGAATCAATTGGCTAAATCCACGAAGCATTATGTGTTTTTTTCCATCCCGAGAAAACTTCTCTTCCGTCCCTTCAGTCACATCATCTAAAATCACGGAGAAAAATACGTAAACTTCAAATTCTTTCCAGAATAACACCAAGCTCGGCAAATATTTGAAGAATTTTAAATACCTCAAGTGCATCGACGATGTCGTGAGCGTTAAATCGCCTAATTGGCCAATCTACGATAAAGAACAAAGAAAAAAAAAACAAATCGTCGCACGTGAATGTCTTCGAAGGAAAATATGATGTTTTTTTTATCAGCGACAGCGATAATCGCGAGTCGATCAACGCTCATGAAAATTTCACGAGCTCGTTGCAATTTGTCTCGCGAATCGGCCGATACGTGTGGCACGTGACGAGTACAAAAAAGAATAGAAAAAAGAAAGAGCGAGAGAGAGAAGCGTGACCACCAGCGAGAACGTACGGTGAATCGTAAGCGAGCGAGAACGTTACCCGTTCTTATCGCGCACGAGACACAAAATGGCCCTTTCCGCCACTATCTACACACACACCTTATCTAACGATAAATATGTGTATGCACATCCCGCGAAACAGCAATAAATCATAAATTACTACTCATTATTATAATTACACGTGAGTGTGGCGTGGCCAACGTTGTCGTATAAAAAAGGGAGTTGAAGTGTGCAACGTATATTAATAATAAATATACGTATGCGAGCGAGAGGAAGGCTCCCGTTATCGGATAAGACTCGAATCGATTGGGTACACCGGCGGTGTGGCGTTTGCCCGCGCTCTACTATCGTATAAATGAATCAGACACGCAACCGGAGCATCGGTCGGCATATGTGTGTGATCGTACGGCTTTTTAGAATAATGGAAACGAAAGTGGCAGGCGGAAACGATGCGACTCTACTCGATATTGTTTCGTGTTTGTACGAAATTTATAAATATTAGAATTTAGGTTTATAAATGTCGAATATGTTAAGTTTGATAGAAAAAAAGGGATTTTTGAAAAAAGGGTGGTTTTTTCTTTGAGAAAATTGATTGAGATGCGAGAAATTTCAGAATTTTTTGAGACGGGGAGACATTGGTTTTAGAAAATTGTTTTATAGGAAGTTTAAGGAAGGAAATTTATTGTTTTACTAGTATCCAGAGAAAATTGAACACATGGTCGATAGAGTAGTAAAATTTTATGAACAATTCGTTATTTTTATGGATTTAATATAATAAATACCAAATATGTTAAATTTGATAAAACAAGATATTTTTAAATTGTGTTTTTGGAAAGTTTTGAAAAAAGATTTTTCTTTGAAAAAATTGATTGAGATTTTAGAAATTTGAAAATCTTTTGAGAAAAAACATAATTAAGAAAATTCTCTTATATCAAATTTAAAGAACGTAACAAACAATATTTTTATTCCACTTGTATAAAAAAAATTGAAAACATAAACGATAGAGTAATAAAATATTATCAACAAAATCCCTTATTTTTGCGTTTTTAATATAATAAATATCAAATATATTAAATTTGATGTAAAAAAACAATTTTTAATTTCTAATTTGGAAAATTGAGAAATCTTTCAGAAAAAGAAACACAATATCTAAAAAATTCTTGTATATCAAATTTAAAGTACGAAACAAACAAGATTTTTGTTCCACTTATATAAAAAAAAATTGAATACATACTCGCTAAAGTAATAAAATATTCTCAACAAAATCCGTTTTTTTGCGTTTTTAATATAATAAATATCAAATATATTAAATTTGATTTAAAAAAAACAATTTTTAAATTCTAATTTGGAAAATTGAGAAATATTTCAGAAAAAGAAACACAATATCTAAAAAATTCTTCTATATCAAATTTAAAGAACGAAACAAACAACATTTTTATTCCACTTGTATAAAAATAAAATATTATCAACAAAATCTGTTTTTTTAGTGTTGTTGGAATAAAATTTACAAAAAACGAGAAACGACAATAGAGAGGCGAAGGGTTCGAAGGTCTCGGTTTAACGACAGCTTCGGTATTGTAAAAACCGAGGCCTCGGTACTTCGCGTGTACAAAAGTACATAAGTCACGGCGATACCGGGGCGTTCGTTTCTTTTCTACTCTTCCCGTACGCGTTTCACCGACTCTACCGAAGCACTCCCTCGCTTTGCTCGCTCGGGCAGTTTCCAATCAGCGAATGCGTGTACCTATTAAGACTGGCTCGGGGCATTGTGCGTGGGTGTGCGGTGAATGCGACTTCTGCTTCTGCTTTTACCGAAGAGGATGGGGTGGTGACGAGGGGTGGAGAGAAGGGGGTTGTTCGATTCTGGCATATGTAGTGCCATTATACGTATATCACGAGAACGTTCGACGGCGACAACGTCCTACGCTCCGTGTCATCACCGAGCTGGTGCATGTGCTAGGAGGGAGAGGGGGGGGGGGCTGCACCCCCGTTATTCAGCTTCATCCTTTGGCCAACGATTAGCTAAAAATGCAAAAAACTTCGATATCAAATTTTCTCCGAAAAATTAATTGTTACCTCCAAAAATTCCCTTGTGATATCGTTTTGATTAAAATTTTGTAATAATCGTGCAAAAAAATAAAAAATTTGTAAAATTTCCAACCCTCGTTGGATTACATTGAAGATGGAAAATTGGATATCTCGAGAGGTTTTTTTAGATGATTTTGAAGAAAAATGAGGAAACGGAAAGCAAGGAGAATAAATAAATGGTAGCTGGGCGCGCGTGGTTTGTATCGAACAATGGGAACACGCTCCCGTTGGCTTTTCTGGAACGGGCTGGAGAAAGTTAAATGCCAAGCAAGGAGAGTCCTCTATCTTGACGATCGCGCATCTGCCGCGCGAGTATTTTGGTGAATCACTCCGGTCTGCCGTCCTCAGCGAACGCGTGATATTACCTCCCCGCCCTCAAACTCCCCACCCCTATCCCTCTTCTCACCCTGACAACAAACCCCATTCGAAAAGCGTTATGGCTTCTTGTAGTATCTGCGCTATTTCACCCCCGTACGATATTACGTCTCGACGTGATTTCGCTGGTGTACATCGAAACCCCTTCCATTCTTCAATCACGACTCACCTTAACCTTGCAGTCTAACCCTCGGTATTTAAGGTATCGATATAACCAATCGGTTTTCGAATAATTCAGGAAGCTATTTGCTGTAAATCATAAACCCACCTATAAGTGCGGGCGAAATTGAACTGTTTGCCTTGGGTCGTTACGAGGTTTCCGTGAACGTTTCGACGAAGCGGTTATCTCCGGCGAGCAGATGGCTAGATTAGTCATCGGTCGTTGTCTTTTGCAAAATAGCTCTTTGTCTGTTTTTTTTTCAAATGTTGTTTTTCTTTTTTAATTTAGAATTGTTACGATTAATATAAAACAAAAATGGTCGTGGGTGGATTTAATGATTGTAAGGAGAAAATGGCAATTATCTTGATTATCTTTAAGATGTGGGTGGATCGAGATAAACTTAATATCGGATTAAATCGAATATCGAATAATTGATTAGCGAGATGAATTTTCAAAATGGCTCTTCCTCTTCCTTTTTTTCTCAAATATTGTTTTTCATTTTCGATTCAGAATTATTACGATTAATATAAAACAAAAATGGTCGTAGGTGGATTTAATGATCGTAGGGAGAAAATATCTATTATCTCGCTTATCTTTAAGATGAGGGTGGATTGAGATAAACGTAATATCGGATTAAATCGAATATCGAAGAATCGATTAGCGAGATCAATTTTTAAAGTAGCCCTTCCTCTTCCTTTTCTCTCAAATATTGTTTTTCTTTTTCGATTCAGAACTGTTACGATCAATTTGCAAAATGGCTCTTGGTCCTCTTTTTTTCTCAAATATTGTTTTTCTTTTTCCATTCAGAACTGTTACGATCAATTTGCAAAATGGCTCTTTGTCTTTTTTTTCCTCTAATGTTGTTTATTTTTTTTGATTCAGAATTGTTACGATTAATATAAAACAAAAATGGTCGTGAGTGGATTTAATGATCGTAATGAGAAAATACCAATTATCTTGATTATCTTTAAGACGAGGGTGGATCTAGATAAACGTAATATCGGATTAAATCGAATATCGAAGAATCGATTAGCGAGATCAATTAGTTTCTTGCGTAATGTTAGGTGGCGCGGTGCGGTTGAACGGAGATACATCGGTGTGGATTTCGGAGTCGAATGTGGGAATTTCGGGGCGAGAACGAGGAGCGAGGGGTTGAGAGGCGTATCGGTGAAGTATTTTAGACCCCGGGGGGAAAAGCGAACCGCAATGCGCCAGGGATAACGCACGTATACCGGTGTACGTTGGACATCGCTCGTGCACCGGACACTAAAATAATTCCCCTCGGTACGATTCACGGTACGCACAGCAACGAGACAAATTTTCAATCGTTCGATCTTCGACCCGCAGATCGTTCGATCTCTAATTGTTCGACTCGTTGAAATTGAAATATCGATCTCGAGCTATTATCTTCCGGTTGGTTCGCAAAAACGGAGAAACGCGGATGCAAACATTAATTAAAGTCTCGATCTCGCTGACGTCATCAAAATTTTTATTTTAGGAGGAGAAATTTAGACAGTTTATTTATTTTATTTCTTTTTCTTGTAATCGTTTCGAAGTCAACGAGATTAATAATTTCCTAGTTGAAATTTGCTGTCCAAATTCTCGATCACGTTTGCGTCATTAAAATTTATTTTGGAATAAAAAATTTAGACGAATTATTAATTTTATTTCTTTTTCTTATAATCGTTTCGAACAGTCAACGAGATTGATAATTTCCTAGTTGAAATCTGCTGTCAAATTCTCAATCGCATTTACGTCATTAAAATTTATTTTGGAATAAAAAATTTAGACAATTTATTTATTTTAATTCTTTTCCTTGTAATCGTTTCGAAGAGTCAACAAGATTGGTCATTTGCTAGTCGAAATCTGTTGTCTTTCCATTTCAACGAGTGACAGCCTTAGGGGAAAGCGGAAAGTGAATCGGTAGTCTCCAACCT
Organism: Netelia fuscicornis; assembly: GCA_946811545.1. Classification (NCBI taxonomy): domain Eukaryota; kingdom Metazoa; phylum Arthropoda; class Insecta; order Hymenoptera; family Ichneumonidae; genus Netelia; species Netelia fuscicornis. The sequence continues at coordinate 5,398,894 of OX328011.1, read as the reverse complement.
CGGGAGTAACGCGAGGTAAACCCGACAAAATAAAACTGATTCGTTAAGGACGTTAGTACCGCTTCGCGATACATCCGAGTATGAGCCTGAGCAAACATTGACATGCTCGATCATGGTTGATACGTACATATATAACAGGGGTGAGAGAAAGAGAGATCGAGAGAGAGAGAGAGAGAGAGAGAGTGAGATGATGTGATCCGTTGTGGCACCAGTAAAACATATACGCGTATAGGCATAGTGATAGCGGGGTTTAGAACGAGACGAATATTCGACGACTCCGTCGGCCATCTGGCCAGACGAGAGTTAACATCACCAAGAGAGACAGAGAGGGCGCTGTAGGGGTTCGCTGATCACCGCTCACGTTGGCTCACCCTTACCACCAACCAAGGGGTCCAAATTGAAATGAAAACAGGGGTGACTCGGCTTTCGGTTTCTTTCTTTCTCTCTCTTTTGCTTTCTGCCCCGAAGGATATGCTCTATATATATTCTCTCTCTCTCTCTCTCTCTCTCTCTCTCTCGCTCGCTCTCTCTCTCCCTCTCTCTCTCTCTCTCTCTCTCTCTCTCTTTCTCTCTCTCTCTCTCTCTCGCTCTCTCTCTCCCTCTCTCTCTCTTTCTCTCTCTCTCTCTCTCTCTCTCTCTTTCTCTCTCTCTCTCTCTCTCTCTCTCTCTCTCTTCCTCTCTTTCTCTCTCTCTCCCTCTCTCTCTTTCTCTCTCTCTCTCTATATATATATAGATAGATATAGATATAGATAGATAGAAGGAGAGCGTAGAGTCGAATGGAAGGACTGCCAATGAGGGCTATTAGGGGACGATATGTTTTTCCATTATAGAGATTTCCGGGCACGCGAACAATGTACATACATAGATACAAGCACGAGTGGATCGCGGCATTCTAAGTACAAAATATACCTAGGCCGTGTTTTTGTTCATTGTTCGATCTCCCCTTTCTTCGTACCCGAGATTATCGCTTTATGTAACGTCGAGTAGCCGCCCGAGGCCACATTGTACAAGACACGAAGCTTGGGAAGCTGGAGAAATTTGTTATTAATCGTGCCATTTTTTTACATTTTTTCCAATTTGTAACTTATTTTTTTTGTCATAGGGGAGTTGCGAATAAATAATTATTAGAAAATCATTAGGGGAAATAATAATAGAATTGTTCAATAGGAATTTGTTTTTTTTTCTTTATAAACGAGATAAATTTTTGTTTTTGAGGATTTTTGGTATTTATGTTCACGTTTGAATATTTGAGGAGGGAGAGAGAGAGAGAAAGAGAGGGGAAAATCGAGTCGTCGAATTCTCGCGGACGTTTTTCACGGTGGATCGAGCTCGCGCTTCGATACGTTCCATGGGTGATAAATCGAGGTGGCGAATAGATAGAGAGGGAGGAAGGAGACGCCGAACGAGACAAACGACCGAGAGGCTTTCACGAATACGTAGAACATTGCGTATATGGAAGGAGGAAAAAAGTTGCGAGGGGTAAAGAGAGACGAGCTTGCGATAGTTATAATCTTTAATGGAGTCTCTCGTGGACACTGGGGACCAAAAGTTATAGGTCCGTAGTTCACGTAGTTAGCGGAGAAATGGCCATAAAATAAAAGTGGAACGGAAGGCGCGGTTAAAGCGTCGAACCACGACCTGACCATTTCAATTAATAATCCATACTACAGGCTGAATTTGATCTCGATTGTATTTCGTCGCAACGAACCTCCATGGTGATTTTCATGCGGCACGCACGTTAATTACAGCGAATATAAAAATGAAACGAATCGATTTACGTTTCGATAATTAGACGAAATAATGGTTCGATCGATTTTGAATTATTACTCGAATGAATTTTCAACCAAGAGTAAAAATAATGTTATATTTTTTGACACATATGAATAATTAATAACTGTATTTTCTTATATTGCTATCTTTGTTGTAATTAAAATATAAAATTTTGTGATATTTTGAGTACAAACAATTTCTTTCTTGCCTTTTTTTCAAAAAATCAAATATTTGTAAAATGAATCGGTGGTTTATTGACTTCTTCGCCATAACAAATAACTAGTAACTTAGTTTTGTTATTTTATTACCTTTCGAGTAATTAAAACATAGAATTTTGTGATATTTTGAGTACAAACAATTTTTTTCCCTTTTTTTTTTCAAAGTATCAAATATTCGTAAAATGAATCGATGGATTATTAAAATCTCCGCAATAAAAAATGATTAATAACTTAATTTCCTTATATTACAATCTTCCCTGTAAATAAAACAAAATTTTGTGATATTTTGAATATAACAAATTTTTTCAAAAATCAAAAATTTGAAAAATGAATCGTCTTATTAAAATTTCCACCATAAAAAATAACTAATAACATAATTTCCTTACATTACAATCTCCCTTCCAATAAAAACAGCATTTTATGGAATTTTAATTACAAAAATAATTTTAATTCTTTTAATCAAAACATCAATCATTCCCAAATGGACCCTTTTCCTTGTTATTAAAACGATACAAATTTATCGTATTCTAGACGTAAGTGAAAAACCCACCGGGAAGAGTGTGAAAGACGATAATGAAAAAAAAAAACAAAAAAAATGGCGGTCGTTCTTCGCCAACGAGAAAATCGCGCACGGTCTCGAACGCTCGTGCGAGCGAGAGGTGCATTTGGTCGAAACAGTGGAATGAACAATCCACTCATCAGCGGTCGCGTGTCCGGCACGTGTCGGCGTGTGCGGGAGTGTACAACTGGTGCTCGAAAAGCCCTCCTTGCTTCCTAGCGCTACGTAAAGCATCGGCGCACCATGTGTCCTCGGGACCAAAAATTCTACGAGCGCGACCGCCTTTCGAACGACCGTCGACTCGTGGCGTTCGTACAAACCAACGCCCAGCAGGTCGCGTGTTTTCGTTCGTTCGTTCCAAATTCACGATTTCGTCTCCTCCTGTCATTGTACGCGAAACATTAGTTTCCGATAGAACGTGTTACGCACTCGTGCCCGACAAATGGCAAACCTGATGTTCGACTCGTCGATTGTGGTTTACGAAGAGTAATCTTCGAATTTTCGCAGCGGGAATTGAGAAATAATGAATAATCGATGCTTGTATGAGTACGAGATGTTTCGGGTTGACACGGCCATTTTCTTTTGGTTTTGTATCATTATGATGCATTTCAATTATTTGTCAATTACTTAAGACACTCGAGAATGTCGTTTGTCATTTTTTCAAATTTTTGTATTCGTCTGTTTTTTTTAGTTTTATTGGATTTTTGTTATCGCTTAGGTAAATTCTAAATTCTAAAATTGGCTGAAAAGAAGTGAACTGGATGACTAATTGGCGAGGTGAGAAATTTTAGAAATTAAATAAAAATATTATCGATTATACAAAAAACGCTAGGTATATAATGAATTATTGATAACAGTTTATCAATTTCAGAAACTAAAGATTGTATTTTTATGTAATTTGGGATATAAATCTAAATATCTATCTAAATTATAAACAAAAATTCATACAATTTGTATTTTCGATCACTTTTGGGTGTTGGAGTTTAAAAAAAACTGTGAACGCCACGTATAAAATGAATTAGTGATAACTGCTTATCAATTTTTCAAACTAAAGATTGTATTTTTATTTAATTTGGGATATAAATCTAAATATTTAGTAAAATTATAACCAAAAATCCATACAATTAATATTTTTGATCACTTTTGGGTGTTGAAATAAAAGAAAAACGAAAAATATTGTTAGTTTCGTTTCGTTATTCAAAATTTTTGAAAAAGATCGTTGTCTACCCTTCGTAATATTTCTCGCAGTGCCACAAGTAGTAACGATCGTCGGATATCTCATAAATTCTCAATGGCAACCTTCGGATCGGTGAAAAAAGATAAGTCCCAAAATTGCCCGCATCGTGACCACTCGAAACGTCAAGTATGCTCGAGCGTACACGCATATATATATTTCTCTTCTGTATATCGCGCAGCTTGAAACAAGACTCGCGAACTACGGGTGTACTTCGAACGACGAAACGTATAGTCTCGATTCAAAAATATGCGACCAACTGGCGACTGACACAAAGCCACGTCAAATGAATTTTTTTATTCCTAAAAAAATAAAATACAATAAAAAAAATTGTTTTCCGAAATCAAAATAAAGAAAAAATATAAAAAAGTGTTTTTTAATTTCTCAAATTTTTCACCTCGCCAACTAGTCACCCAGCTCAACTTTTTTCAGCCAATTTTAGAATTTATTATTTAAGCGATAATAAAAATCTAATACAACTAAAAATAGACAAATAACAAATTTTAGAAAAAATTGATAAAAGACATTTTTCGAGTGCTTCACGTAGCTTTTTGGTTCAAAAATGGTACGTGGGACTCTGAACCAGGAGTAAGTACCAAAAAAAGTAAGTAAAATAAAATAAAAAAACGCAAAAATTATTGAATTTTTTTATTCCTAAAAAAATAAAATGCAATCAAAAAAATTGTTTTCCAAAATCATAATAAAGAAAAAACATAAAAAAGTGTTTTTTAATTTCTCAAATTTCTCACCTCGCCAACTAGTTACCCAGCTCAACTTTTTTCAGCCAATTTTAAAATTTATTATTTAAGCGATAACAAAAATCTAATACAACTAAAAATAGACAAATAAAAAATTTTTGAAAAAAAAGACAAAAATCATTTTTCGAGTGCTTCACGTAGCTTTTTGGTTCAACAATGGTACGTAGGACTCTGAACCAGGAGTAAGTACCAAAAAAAGTAAGTAAAAATAATAAAAAGACGCAAAAATTATTGAAAAATATTTTTCAATCAAGACGAAATATTTTTAAATGTTCGCGCGTTTTATCAGAGATTCTTTTAGTGTGAAAATATTTCTTAAAGGTCTGAAGCAAGGATTAAGTACTCGAACTCAGTATTTGCAAACATTTTTCAAATTACACGAACAATGATGAAAAATTTAGATAATCGTGTCACGTGAGTGGTGGGTTTCGATGTGTACACCGTATAATATTCGAGGTAATGTTTACACATGTAATTTACACGCGTATGCCACGATTATACAACGCAAACACGAAAAATACAAAACTGGGCGTGGATCGGTCACGTGGCATCAAAGTGAACACCGTTTTTGTACGGTGAACCGCAAAAACAACGCCCTCTCGACCCTCGTCGCGTAAACGAAATCGGATGAAGTTTGGGTCCGACTGTTTAACCTCGGGACAGAAATAGGAGCGCAGCGGCAGCGCAATTCTCCGTGATACAATGTACAAGAAATGTTCCCACGCTGTGGGTCTAAACTGGCGCATGAAAACTCGCACGCTTCTTTCGTCAACGTTTCCGATTACGCCACACACACACACACAAATATAGATATATATGAATTTACCACGGGAATTCCTGGGACGAGGGAGAAAAATTTACTCTCTCGATGTAACGCGAAACCTTGACGTTGCTGAGTTTTTTTTAGAAATTTTAGTTTATCAATATTGCTATTGTAACGACCGTAAAAATTTAAATAATTTCGTGATTGATTGAAATTTTGATTAAAATCGTCTCCTCTATCGAATGAAATAAAAAAAAAAATTTCATAGCTCTGGGTTCGATCCATCGTCTCTAGGCAAAATTGACGGTAAAATCGTTATTTTTTGGAATATAAGAAGTTCGATTTTTTAAATTGTATTTTTCGTTGGCAGGTTCGAGGCTAACCGTCGTTAAAGTTTTTCCGAGAGTCGAGGAATTACGAAAGTCACTGGAGGAGAATTTGTTGACGATTCGAGACGCGATTTCAGCATTTTTTGCGTCGCTGTCGCGATTTTGCATTGAATTGTCTCGATCACGTCGGAGTCATGGTCGAAGTGAAACGAGACTTGTTGAGGCGTATGATAATAATGATAATAGTAATAACCGATAACAATAATAATTCTACGCAGCACAAAAGACATAAAGTTGTCGATGACTATTGTTTTATCGCTGATTCTTTCCAAGTGACCTTGTTATCCCTGAACCCAACTTGACAAATGGCAACTTTACTGTACCGAGAGATTGTCCGGCTATTGACAAGATTTTTTTTTTTTTTTAATTTTTTTTCAAAATCGATCGACTAAATTTAATCGATGATTCATGCTGGCTCAAAATTTCGTGAATATTAATCGACAAACAACAAACTTTACCGGAAGTTGGGAAAAATTAAACTTGAACACAAGAAGTCACGAGTTGTAAAATATTTTTGTTTTCCCAAATAAAAAAAATCGTAAAATTCTCACGTTTTTTTGAAATTTGTTTTTTCTTTTCTGTTTATTTTACTCAATTCAATCCACGAATTTTAGCAGAAGTTACGAAAAACTAAATTTTAATACGTAAAGTCACGAGTTAGAAAATATTTTTTTTCCCGAATGAAAAAAATTGTAAAATTCTCACAATTTTTTTGAAATTTCTTTTTTCATTTTTGTTTACTTTGCTCAATTCGATCCATGGCTCGCACGCATATCCATGACGGAGCTTGTGACGTTGAATGAAAAAAAATGAAAGTCTCATCGATCAAATTATTGACACGAGTGTTTTTAATGGCTCGAGTAGGTCGAACGACTTAGCCAAACCTTTGATTGTCGCACGGGTAGGACGAAGAAAAAATATCAGAAGCAAGGATAATACGATAATGGACGAAGGTGCGTGGTGCCCATCGAACTCCTCCGCGGTTTGTTATTCGATACCCGGACAGTAAACGTAGGAACGACGAGAGCTGGGAATGCTAGTCGGTCGCGTGCCCCTTTACGTACACACCTATGCGTCCCTTCCCTCTCGCCGTCGAGCACTTGTGCGCGCCCAACAGGTATTACCCAACGAACCGAACGACGAAATCCAATGAAGAATTAATGGATCGCGGTTAACGCCGAGTTAATAAATTTTCGAGTGGTCGATTCCGCTAAAAAAAAATCGATTATTTCATTAATTCAAGAATAATTGTCCATTGTTACAGATGAATTAAATGTTATTCACATATTATTAAACAATGATTTGAAAATTGTCGAAAAAGGATGAAAAATTTAATGTATTATTCAAATATTATTCAACAAATGTTTATAAATTTTTAATCGATGAAATAAAACGATGGGAACATATTTGAAAATTGTATAATTCTTGATGACCTTTGATAATTTCAAAAATCGTTCCTATCGTTGGGAGAAGTTGGCAAAAAAATTCAAGAAAATTAAAAATTGTATAATTTTCTATGATCTTCGATAATTTCAAAAATCGTTCCTATCGTTGGGATAAATCGTCAAAAAAATTAAAAATCGTGTTATTCTCTATGACCTTCGATAATTTAAAAAAATCGTTCCCATCGTTGGGGTAAATCGTCAAAAAAAATTCAAGATCGTGAAATTGTCTATGACCTTCGATAATTTCAAAAATCGTTCCTATCGTTGGGAGAAATCGTCAAAAAAAATTCCAAAAGATTCAAAATCGTTTAATTCGTGACGCCCTTCGATAATTTCAAAAATCGTTCCTATCGTTGGGAGAAATCGTCACAAAAATTTAAAAAAAATCAAAATCGTTTAATTCTTAACGCCCTTCGATAATTTCAAAAATCGTTCCCATCGTTGGGATAAATCGTCAAAAAAATTCAAGATCGTGAAATTCTCTATGACCTTCGATAATGAAAAAAATTGTTCCTATCGTTGGGAGAAATCGTAAAAAAAATCCAAAAGATTCAAAATCGTTTAATTCTTGACGCCCTTCGATAATTTCAAAAATCGTTCCTATCTTTGGGATAAATCGTCAAAAAATATTGAAGATCGTGAAATTCTCTATGACCTTCGATAATTTTAAAAATCGTTCCTATCGTTGGGATAAATCGTCAAAAAATATTGAAGATCGTGAAATTCTCTATGACCTTCGATAATTTCAAAAATCGTTCCTATCGTTGGGAGAAATCGTCAAAAAAAATTTAAAAAAAATCAAAATCGTTTAATTCTTGACGCCCTTCGATAATTTCAAAAATTGTTCCCATCGTTGGGAGAAATCGTTAAAAAAATTCAAAAAAATAAGTAAATACCCCGATTTTTTTCCTCTTTATAAAATCGTGCTGCCCATCGCTACATAGGCGTTAACTTCCATGTATACTAGGCAGGTTTAAACGCATCCGTTATACCGCGCCCAACATCGTTCGCTCTCTCTAAGCGTGACAGTGGAGCGATATATCGGTATCGATCGCGAAATAGGGATGGAAGCGAGCGAGTGAGCGGGCCCGCGAGAAAAAGCCCCGAAGAACAGCCACGAGGCCAGGCCTTCGAACACATTACATGATTAAACCAGGCCAACGAGCGCTTTCGAGCCATATACGAGAGATAGATAGATAGAGAAAGAGAGAGAAAGAAAGAGAGAGAGAGAGAGAGAGAGAGGACACGAGGCGGCCTTGCAGCACTTACCTTATTAAAATATCCGACGGGATTTGACAAGTCCGAGGCAGAAAACAGCCCTGTGAACGGGCTTTGCCATAGTCGATGGCGCTACAAGACTCCCCCCCCCCCTCCCCCTCACTCCTCCAGATCATTTTTCTTTATCCTCTTTATACCGCGATAATCCTCTAACTCAAATGTTTTTCTTCGACCAGTCGTAACGACAATAACAAAACAAAAAATAGTCATCGTCGCTCTTTTGCTCCAATGAAAATTTTGTATTCTAGGAAAACGACGAATCGCGAGGCGAGGAAATTAATTGGAAATTTTAATAATAAGTTTGAATTGAGAATTGTGTCCGAAAATATCGAATCTCGAATGATCGAGGAGAGGTTATTTATTTATCGATACGAAGAAAGTTTAATTTAATAAAAAAATTGTAATTTATGAAAATTTAATTTAAAAATTGATTTTTTTATAATTGATTTTATGAGTTAGGATTGATAGTTGGAATTAATTGATTTGGGAAAGAGGTGAAACGATGAATCGAAAATTGACCTCGAACGATCGAGGAGAACATATTTGTTTGTCGATACGAATAAAGTTTAATTTAACAAAAAAAATTGTAATTTATGAAAATTTAATTAAAAAATTGATTTTTTTATGATTGATTTTATGAGTTAGGATTAATAGTTGGAATTAATCGATTTGGGAAAGAGGTGAAACGATGAATCGAAATTTAACCTCGAACGATCGAGGAGAACTTATTTGTTTGTCAATACGAATAAAGTTTAATTTAACAAAAAAAATGTAATTTCTGAAAATTTACTTAAAAAATTGATTTTTTTATGATTGATTTTATGAGTTAGGATTAATAGTTGGAATCAATCGATTTGGGAAAGAGGTGAAACGATGAATCGACAGTTGGCCTCGAACGATCGAGGAGAGGTTATTTATTTATCGATATGAACGAAGTTTAATTTAACAAAAATAATGTAATTTCTGAAAATTTAATTAAAAAATGGATTTTTTTATGATTGATTTTACGAGTTTGGATTAATGACTTGAAATTAATTGATTTGGGAAACAGGTGAAACGATGAATCGAAAATAAGCCTCGAACGATCGAGGAGACCTTATTTATTTATCGATACGAACAAAGTTTAATTTTTAAAAAGATTGTCATTTATGAAAATTTAATTAAAAAATGGATTTTTTTATGATTGATTTTTCGAGTTTGGATTAATGAGTTGAAATTAATTGATTTGGGAAAGAGGTGAAACGATGAAATTTCGTAGACACGAGCTTTTGTCGAATCTCGAGTTGAAAAGTGTCGAGATTATCGCGAAACGTGAGTGGGTCGATCGAGTGAAATTTCAATAGAGCCTGATTTCCAGGCTAGGGTGTTACTACTACGGGTTATTATTCAGGATTTTATGTCGTACGTAGCTTGAATATTCATTCGATAATTCGTGACTACGGGATGTTATTAATTCGGTTAGCCGACAGGATGGTTTGTGTGTGTGTGTGTGTGTGTGCGCGGGCGCGAGTGCTTGGCGCGACTCTCGTGTCTCCTGCAACTCTCGTGTGCATAATTAAGGTTCCTTTCGACCTTGCTCCACTCACCGAGATTGAAACGATGAATAAGTGAGGCTCGCAGGCTCTTCAAGACACCAGCTTCGGCTTGTTCTCATTGAACCGTGCTTTTATCTCCCTCTCTCTCTCTCTCTCTCTCTCTCTCTCTCTCTCTCTCTCTCTCTCTCTCCCTCTTTATCTTTTTTGCTATATATATTCATATATGAAGCTGGCCAAAAAGTAATTGCGTTGTTAACGTATAAACATGCACGTCTCTCTACTGGAAAAAAACGCAATTACTTTTTGGCCAGACCAATATAAATAAAGATATATATAATAAATCATAAAAGAAATAAGAAAATATAATAATTAAACAGTAATAAAAATAATAAAAAATAATAATTAAACAATGATAAAAATAATAAAGCAATAATAAAAATAATAAAAAATCATAAGTAAACAATAATAAAAATAATCAAAAATAATAATGAAACAATAATAAAAATAATAAAACAAAATAATAAAGCAATAATAAAAATTATAAAAAATCACAAGTAAACAATAGTAAAAATAATAAAAAATAATAATGAAACAATAATAAAGATAATCAAAAATAATAAAACATAATAATGAAGCAATAATAAAAATAATAAAAAATCATGATTTAACAATAATTAAAATAATAAAACAAAATAATGAAGCAATAGTAAAAATAATAAAAAATCATAAACAAACAATAATGTAAATAATAAAAAATAATAATGAAACAATAATAAAAATAATAAAAATATAATAAATAAATAAATAAATAAATAAGAGTAAACAAGAATTTGATAACGTAGCCGGTCTGAACTAGCCACGTGACGTCCTATACAAACGAGCACGTATCTCGCCTACTGTTTCGGCATTTTTACCTCAACCAAACGACAGAAAAATCTTTTTTTCTAACACTCGTGTTCAAGGCACTTTGCGTCTTTGACGGTCGCTTGACACAACCGCGCACACACGAGATATTTCTCACGCTCGGCCAGTTAACATCGCAACAAACATTTTTCCACCCTACACAAGGCTTTTCATGAAAATTCCACCCAAAATGTATGTCAAATCAATCGACAAACAAAAAAATAATAATACATCCAAAAATTAATAATCCTTCGTTTATTTTCCTATCGCGAAGTTATACTCGCATTACCGTAAAGGTGCGTACGTAAGCAAACTGCCGAACGCGATAGCAAAATGATAATAGATTCGCCTTATCAAACGTCATGTAACCGTCGGAACGTAACGAATTGTCCGACAATTTTTACTCTCGACCTTCGCTGATCGAGGAAAAAAGAACAAAAAACATTGCAATACCCACCGTGTTATCGAGATTCGATTAATTTGATATAAAAATAGCGTTCCACTATCTCCTTTAATACAAAAAACCAATTTTTACTCGGAAATTTCCCAAATATCAAAAATTTATAAAAAATTTTAAAAACAATTAATTGATCACACCCACGTGTTTCGATAATCGAAATTATTGTAAAAAAATCGCAACCTTATCGGAACAAAAAAAGATCGAAAGAAGAAGAATGTTTATTTACCTTCGAGATTTTTGTTTCTCGCGAGAAGCGCGCGAAGCACGTCCGGATCGGGTGGACCGTCGCCAAGATCGCCGGGGTCGTGATGATGATGCGTAGGCGGTAAGCTCGCGCCGCCAGGTAGATTGGCAATGCTCGTAGGATGTCCGCGAGGTGGTACGTGCAACGTCCCCGTGTCACCACCGGAAGTGACGTTTCCATTCGCCGCGGCTGCAGCCGCTGCAGCGGCCGCCGCTGCAGCAAGATGCAACGAGTTCAATCCCGACGGGGCGCTCGTCGGTACCGCGGAATGTACAGCGGCCGACATCGATAGATCGACACCGCCGAGTAAAACCGGCCTGCATCCACCTCCGGCGCTCGATGACACCGCCGGGAGGATACCACCGCCTCCCGGCAGCGGTGCGTACGGCAAATACAGCTCCAGTATAACGATCGAACGATTCGATTATCTTTTCTTTAAAAAATAATTTTTTTAAGTAATAAAAATCGATTTTCCAAAAAAAATCGGTTTTTAATCAATTAAGATCGAAACCGGAAGTTCGTCGTTGTTTCGATGAAATTTTTCGCAATAAATCGCGATTTAATCGATCGATTTGGGAAACGATCGAGAGTTCATCGTTGGGAATAAAATCGATGGAACGATTCGATTTTTCTCGTGTTCAAAAATAATTTTTTAAAAATTGTAGAAATCGAATTTGCGAAAGAAAAAGTCGATTTTTAATCAAATAAGATCGAAACGAGGCGATCGAGAGTTCATCGTTGGGAATAAAATCGATCTAGCGATTTGAAAAATCGTTATTGTTTTTCGACGATTTTTAACACTGTACAATCTTCACGCGTGGATTAAGAAACCATTCACGAATTTGTAGATCGATGAATATCGTCGAAGATCGTAAAACGATTTATCGTTCTACCGTGAGAGATCGCTGCGAGCACGTGTTTGTAAATACGCACGACACACGTTCTCCCAGCGTCGATTTCTCTCTCTTTCAATTCGCCGGTTCTCGAGACGATTTTCAAATCGTCCGAATCGCGCGCACCTCGAAGTTATCCACTCTCGATTAATTGCCCTATTAATTTCCCCCACCGTCAATTACACTCTCCTTCTTACGATCGATCACCGACGACTTTCTCGATCATTCCCAAGGAAAAAAATCGTTAATAACGCCGTTACTCGTGCGTCGAAAAATCACGATATTCGTCCGTCGCGACAGACGAAACGATTTTTCCTCCAGCAAGTTCGTCGCGTAATTATGATTAAAAAATCGTCGATGTACGAGAGAGCTTCGATTTTCGGACAATACCGAACTCTCCCCGGTTTCTTTCAGCCCGCACCACCGCATAACTCAACTCGCGAACTCGCACTGTACATTTTTTCTTGTCAACCCCGTCGATCGTTTCGACGCCATTTTTCCAGTCTTTTTCTTCTTTCTGCCAGTATCGATTTAATTCCTCTCACGGTAAATGTATCGTTACATATCCATCGGATATAACGTTTCGGGTCGTAAAGTCGTCGATTTCCTCGCGTCTTAACTTCTCGACGCTCTCTGTCTCTCGTTGCTTGACCAAGTGTCCATATATGACCAAAGAGAGCCGATGAAATATATATCTATATATATATTGTGTATGTGTGTGTGTGAGAGAGAGAGAGAGAGAGAGAGAGAGAGAGAGAGAGAGCACGAGAGATAGAGAGAGAGATGATGTATAGCGGGTGAGTTTTAGCGAGCGTTTTGGCGGCTTATCTGCGTTCTCGACGTTGGGTCTTTATCTCGACCATAACCTTGGCTATATAATGCGTGTGATCGCGGGAATAACGAAACCGGGGACCGTGCGTCGGGAGCGGTCAAGCGACGAGAGATGATCTCGCGAGCAATATACGCGATTGTAAAATCGCGCTCTCGTACCGTATTGAAAATAGTTCGCGATTTCGAATCTCTCCCTCTCGAAGCGAAATTAACAAATTTCTATAACAATGATCTCGTGACTTTTGTTTATAACGATAAATCGTTATTTTCGATGTTTTTTTTTTCATTTACATTTACGCGTTCGCGTTTTCAATCATCGAGTGTGCGTCTTCGTTTATCGTATTAGGATCGTTATCGACGAATTTTTCTACCGTTCACTGTGATAAAAATCGTGATTTTTTTTTTTTTGACGAAATTTTCGAGAGAATTGTCGACGATCGAGTTTTTCGCTCGCGTTATCCTCCAGGACGACTCAAGAGGAACTGGACAACGGTTCGGGAGCGTCGAAGGATCGGGAATCGACTATAATGTCTGACTAGTCCGAGGTATATACACACACACATATATATATATATATATATATATATATATATATATATATATATATGTATGTATATAGAGACAGATATATATATATATATATATATATTTTTATGTATCGTCGGTTCCCATTCTCAGCAGCAACATCCGATTCGCGATCGATGAGTTTTTACACGCGTGACAATGTAAATTATCCTTCGTCGAATCCGATGTAAATCGTTGGTCGAGCAACGGGGAGAGAGAAGAAGAATAAGAGAGAGAGAGAGATCGAGAGAGAGAGAGAGAGAGAGAAGGAAATATCTCGCGGGCGCGAGGAAAAAGTCCGGTGGTCCTCGAGACACGATCGAGTCGAGTTTCGCGGGCGTGCCTGTTTCTCTCTCTCTCTTTCTTTCTCTCTCTTTATCTCTCATTCACTCACTCACTCTCTTTCTATCTCTCGTCGCTTTTCGTCCGAGAGGATTTTAGTCCTGTCTCGCGCGGCACTCCTTTTGAGGATCGTCCTTTGCACCGCGATTCTCTCTCTCTCTCTCTCTCTCTTTCTGTCGCTCGCGTCTTTTCGTCTTTCGTTTCTCGGTCCTCGAGGACTTGCCAGAATGCGTTTCGTGTCGTTTCTGCGCTATGGAACTGTGCAATCCGGGGATACGAACGCAAGAAACTTACGGAGATTCCTGCGAGAGAAGAGCTCGAACGATCGACGCAAATCGAGAAGACGCGAAACACCGAGGGACTTTCTTCGTTCTCTGCCTCTCTCTCTCTTTCTCTTTCTCTTTCTTCGTTTCTTTCTAACGATAAGCACACACTTTTTCCTATATCTCCCTTCTTTCTTCTTTATTTTTCTTCTCGTCCTTCGCGAATTTTCGTATCTCACTGTTACGATATTAACGATCGACGTTTATCGAACTATTAATCGATAAAATCGTCACGATTTTAATTAATTCAACGATTTCTTTTTATCGTCGATATTCGTTGATTTTATTCTGTTTATTATAATTCCCAGAGAAATATTTTAATCGTAGGGTTTTTTCTTTTATTACAACTCTCTCTCTCTCTCTCTCTCTCTCTCGATTGAAAAAAAAGATAATTAATTCACTGACGATGAAAGGTTCGTTGTCGCGCGTTAAAATTAAAAAATAAAACAGTCAACAAACAAACAACAATTATTATTTACGAAAATTGTTGACGTCGTTCACCGTTGACCCGGACGTTTTTACCGTACCGCCAATTGATCTTACGAAAGGTGCGCGACGATTTCATTAGCGCGCGCGTATCGCGTACGGACTATGGATCTCTCCTGTGATATGCACGGTGTACGCTAGCTGTGCGATTCTCGCGACTATCTCGGATCCGGAAGCGCTCCGACGATCGGTGGTCAGAGAGAGAGAGAGAAAGAGAGAGAAAGAGAGAGAGAGAGAGAGAGAGAGAGAGAATGAGAGGTTCACGCGCGATCTCGGATGAGAGAGCGAGCTAGAGAGAATTGAAGAGGGAGAGAGAACGAGCTTGAGAGAACCGAAGAGAGAGAGAGAGAGAGAGAGAGCTTGAGAGAACCAAAGAGAGGGAGAGAGCTTGAGAGAACCCAAGTGAGAGAGAGAGAGAGGGAGAGTGAAAGAGAGAAAGAGAGAGCGAGCTTTAGAGAACCAAAGAGAGAGAGAGAGAGGGAGAGAGAGAGAGGAAGAGCAAAACTGGAGGTGGGTTTGGTTGGCGTAGGTGGTGGAGGCGGTAGCGGGTACACCAACGAAGAGATATACCGCGAACGAGGGAGAAACCGTACTATATGCTGGATACAAGGAGAAACGCGAGAGGGAGTCGCGGAGGAGTGGATGTAACGGGGGGATGGTGAGGGGGTGGAGGAGGGGGGGGGGAATGAGGGAGAGTCAGGGTGCGCCCCTACTTGGTTTGCTTCGGTTGTCTGCACCAACCGAACACTCTCGCCTCTTCTCTATGTACGAATGGCGCGTGTATAGATAGATAGGGTAGGTGATACGCGAACGGGGGTTGTCGATGGTGGGGGATCGCGGGGGGTCGGGGAGGGGGGTAGTTTGTAAGGAGAGGCTCGCGGCACGCCTGCGCGCGCGCCAACACCCCCGCGAGCTTTGGTTCGTTGCTCTCTGTCTCTCTCTCTCTCTCTATCTCTTTCTCTGTCTTTCTCCCTTCGTTTTCGCGCCACGCGTTCTGTCATCCCCGTACGCATGTCCGAGTGTCCAAGCTTTGTGAAATAAACGAGGATTTGTTAATTATAAAGTGTTTTGGGAGGTTCGGTAGAACGAGAATGTCTTGCAAGGGTGGAGGGTTGCAAAGTTGGGAGAGAGATCTGATTTTTGTTCAGGGGGGGTTGGAAGCGTTTTGGTGATCGGTGAAATGTTAATTCGGGGTTTGGGAATTAATTTAAAATTGTTTTGGAGTTGATTGTAGGGGTGGTTGGGGGGTGAAAGGGGGAGGGGGCATTGGGGTAGTTGGGGAAGAAAAATTGGAATTCTGAATTTTACGATATAGACAAATATTCATTTCTTTATGATTGATTGTCGAGATTTGTAAGATTGTCTTTGAAAATCGAAAATAATCGATGGAAAAAATCGATTAGGTATCGATAAGAATCGATATTCGAATAAAATTCATATTTCTCAGTGAGAGTCCTCGAAAAATCTCTTTATTCATAACAAAAACAATTGTCAACAATCCAACTACAATCCTAAAATAAAAAAATTCACCCTATGTTATAAAATTCTTTATTTAAAAAAAAAAATAGAAACGATATTGTATTTGACGATTTTATACGATAAGTACGATTTTGAAGCACTCGCGAAGAAGACTCGTGTTCGTATATATTATTTATAATCTCTGGGAACTCATGACACGATATAAAAATCGATTAGTATCGATAAGAATCGATATTCGAATAAAATTCATATTTCTCAGTGAGAGTCCTCGAAAAATCTCTTTATTCATAACAAAAACAATTGTCAACAATCCAACTACAATCCTAAAATGAAAAAATTCACCCTATGTTATAAAATTCTTTATTTAAAAAAAAAATAGAAACAATATCGTATTTTACGATTTTATACGATAAGTACGATTTTGAAGGACTCGGGAAGAAGACTCGTGCTCGCATATATTATTTATAATCTCTGGGAACTGATGACTCGATACAAAAATCGATTAGTATCGATAAGAATCGATATTCGAATAAAATTCATATTTTTCAGTCAAAGACGTCAAAAAATCGCTTTATCTATAACAAAAAACAAATGTCAACAATCTAACTACAATCCTAAAATAAAAATAATTCACTCTATGTTATAAAATTCTTTATTCTTAGAAAAAAAAATAGACACAATATCGTATTTTACGATTTTATACGATAAGTACGATTTTTAAGGACTCGCGAAGAAGAGTCGTGCTCGTATATATTATTTATGATCTCCGGGAGGTCATGACGGTGAGTGACGAGGAAGCTTTAGCGCTTCTCAATGATGGCGTCCATACAGGGGTGGTGGTGGTCGACGCCCCCATGCTCGCCTTTTTCGACCCTCGGTGGCTCGCCTCTTCGGTCAGCTCGCGTTATCGTTCGCTATCCGTGCGTGCCAACTCTCTATTTTACTTTTCGTACGTCGTATAAACGTTCGATCGCTCAAAAATTACGAAATTCATTAGCGACGAATAAAGTTTAATATAAAACGTGCAACGACCGTTACCCTCGCCAATGAAACTTTCATTTTTTATTCCAATAAATCTTTGTATCTCTCTCTCTCTCTATATATATATATATACATATATATGTACATTTTATTTTCTCACTGCGCTATGACACTACCGTCGAGTATCGTAAAAACGTGTGCAGAGAACGAAAGATCGTCACGGCTGTTTGCCAGTGGCGTTGACGGTTCTGGCAATCCTCCATTGCCTCAGTGCAGACCCCATACGTGTATAATGCTCGAGGGCAGATATATATATATATATAGAGAGAGAGAGAGATATGTATAATCTCCGATGAAGTGCGCGTTGCGCTCTCCTAGCGCGCTGCACTCAACGAAATTAAAGCGAGGGCTGGTAAGGTTTGCGCGGGTGCCCATTTTATCGAGCTTTCTGTTTTTTTTTCTCTCTTTTTTCCATCCTCTTTTTTTCTATTAAACGAAGCGCCTATATACCTATATTCTTCAATCCGACATACACACGTTTTCCAACAAAAAAAAAAAAGGATTCACAAGACTCCTCGTCTTGTTGTCATTTTGAGGAGCTCGTATCGGAAAAATTTCTGAATAACGTACTCGTTCACGTAAAATCAAATCACGCTTTTCTCAAAAGACATATTTTTAGGTTTATTTTGAATTTTCATATAAAAATTTCATACGGTTGATAAATTTGTATTTTTATTATAAGAAAAGACAAAAGTTGATTTATCCAGTTGCTAAATTTCGTGCCATTTATTTAAACTATTATTTGTTTATTGAAATAAAAATTTATTTCAAATTCGATAAATTTATATATTTTAATCAAATTTGAAAATAATCTTAAAGTCAAGACTCGATGTTAAAATCACGTTTTTTCGTTTTGACTTGTTGTCATTTTGAGCAGCTTTTGTATGGTAAAAAGTTCTGAATAATGTCCTCGTTCACGTAAAATCAAATCACGTTTTTCTCAAAAGTCAAATTCTTGCTTTTTTTTTAAATTTTCATATAAAAATTTCATTCAGTTAATAAATTGGTATTTTATTATAAGAAAAGATAAAAATTGAAATTGAGAAATTCCTTTCGCGTTGTTTAAACACAATTCAATATTACCCTTTGTTTATTTATAAATAAAAATTTATTTCAAATTCGATAAATTTATATTTATAAATTCGCAGTGAAAAACAGACCATCGTCCCGTGGAAGATTGCGAGAAGGACGAGGAATAATGAGAAGCACAGTCGCGATGAAAGAGGGAGACGAGCAGCTCGAAGATGTTTGCACGAAAAGATGCGCAAAGGGAAAATAGAGAATAGGTAAAAAAAAGGGAATGTCGAGGACATTGATAGAGCGCGATAGGCTGCGAGAGAGTGAGAGAGAGAGAGAGAGAAAAAGAAAAAGAGAAAGAGGAAAAGAGTGAAAAACAGAGAGAGAGAGAGAGAGAGAGATAGTAAAAAAAGGGGAGAGGACACAAGGGGTGAAGAGGGGTGGATAGCATAGGTCCGCTTTTGCTCGATATCGAACGAAGGGACTACAGCTCGACGAGAGGCGGAGTCAGCCCCGCAGTTGCTATGGGAACATGACACTCTCTTTCCCCCGACTATGTGGCGGTGCTTTGCGGAGCTTTTCAAGCGCACGAGGCGCCTGACCGAGCTTTCTCACCGTAGCTTTTTGCCCTCCCAACCCTCGTTCTTCCCCTTCCCTTCACCCCCAACGTACCCAGTTGCCGTTTATATTTCGGTGGATTCGTAAAGAAGAGAACAAAAAAAAATAACCAGCCACCCCTTCCTCGTACGTCCATCTTGCATTCGCGCGTATTCGCTTAATAATTACTTTTTTTGTTGTTGCATTTTTTCGTTTATTTTTCAAAATTACTCGAGATCTCGTCCCCTCGGTCTTTAATCAAACCTGAAAATAATGATAAATTCTCACCTTGATGTTGAAAACACGATTTTTCCTTTTGAATTTTCATTCGATTAGCTCGGCCAAAAAAGTGTAAACCTGTTTTTTGTCGCTCTATTCTCGCCGAAAATGTCCTTTCACCCTTGTGGAAAAAACTTAATCACGTTTTTATAAAATTGGAGTTGTTAATTTTCCCAACAAAAAAAGGAACGTAATATCTTGTAAAATCAAACTGGCACGTATTCGCTTAATAATTACTTTTTTGTTATTGCATTGTTTCATTTATTTTTCAAAATTACTCGAGATCTCGTCCCCTCGGTCTTTAATCAAACCTGAAAATAATGATAAATTCTCACCTTGACATTGAAAACATGATTTTTCCTTTTTCCTTTCATTCGATTAGCTCGACCAAAAAAGTGTAAACGCGTTTTTCGTCACTCTTTTCTCGCCAAAATGTCCTTTCACCCTTGTGGAAAAAACGCAATTACGTTTTTACAAAATTAAAGTTGTTAATTTACCCAACAAAAAAAGGAACGTAATAAATCTTGTAAAATCAAATTGGCGAAAGTGCGAAACAATTTGTCCGTAGAATTCTTGAAAAATTGTTCTTCCCTTTCTTTTTCCGCGAAAATTTTTTTATTTTTCTCGTTTTTTATTCGCCTTGTTGTTTTTTTTCTCCTATTTTCCCTTTTGTTTTTCTTTCTTCCTTTTTCGCCAGCGCAAAGTTATAGCGGGATGCAGTCACCGTGTGTTTGCAGCGCTATATACGTACCGAGTTTGCTAGACTCGACGTGCGAAAGAGAGAATGCCCCGGCAGGAGGAGAGACGGAATGACATATGCAGAATGTAGCCACCTCCGTATTTCACAGCGAGTTATATTTGCGAGAATTTACGACCCGCGCTCTCCTCCTGACTTTTCTCCCTTGCCGAGAGCTGCGCTTTTTATTCTTTTTTTTTTCTTCTTTTTTTCACGTTTTCGCTCTCTTTCTGTATCTTTCTTTTTTTTGTTCCCTCCCGTTTTTTTTCCTCCCTCGGTTATTGTACAGAGGCCAGACTCTCGACGACGACCGTCACACACGCGGTACGCGTATATTTTCTCGTATGGTCAGCGTATCATGCCCTTTCAACCTCGATGTTTTTTGTTTTTTTTTTGCTTTTTTGTTTTTAACGTTTTTTCTCACTCTCTTCCTACACCACCCGCTCGTAACTTCTTATCGTAGCTTGCACTTTTATTTACGGGAGACGCAACCCTTCCTTTCAATGGAGTGGAGGTGGAGTGGGGAGGGGGGGGGGGGGGGGTGGAGTCAACAGGACCAAAAAAGGGCCAACTCAAAATTTCAATCTTTCAAAACAATTCGCACGTTACGACGAACGGGAAAATCAAAAACAAAAACGTTGAATGAAGAAAAGTTTGGAAGAATCGATGGTTTTTGAAAAAATTGTGTTTTTTTTTTCTTGAGAAATTTTTTTCAATTTAAGAGAAGACACGTGACGACAGATATGAAGTATTTTTTGTGATAAACAAATAAAGAGTAACCGCGAGATGGCGTACTCGGCGCGGCTATCTAATCCGAGTTAAACAACAACGCGAACGAAGATAAAGTACTCGATCGAACGCGATTCGAGAAAGAATGAAAAAAAAAAACAGTGCGTGATTCCTGTGCTCGTTCGAGGATTGAGATAACACGTTAAAATCAGCATTGTTTCGACAGATCGATGATAAATATTCCATGACCCATATAATACTTTATACGGCCTATATTTACGAAAATTTTGGGATCGATCGAAGAAACGAAATTTGTATTATTTTATTTTTCGAAAATTATTCTTTTTCGATAATTATTTTATCGAACCGAATTGATAAGTGGATTGAACGTTTAAGTTCATTGAGAAAAGTTGTTGCAAATTGACTAAAGAGCAACATACTCAAAATTCAAATTGATCCTAAGTAAAGTTTATTTGTTATATAATAAACAAAATCATGAATTTTGTTTTCCATAAGATTTGTTATAAAAACTAATCGAAGCTTCTTCGATGTCATATAAAAATTTGTGCAAAATTTCAACAGCCTTCATCGACCAAATGAATCGAGATACTCGTTGTATAATGTTGCAATATTTAACACGAGTTCTTATGGAAGATTGCGAAAAAATTACGATTTTCAAGAATAAGTATCGTGATTTTCGAGTTGATAAAGTTCCCTAAAATTTTACACACATGTACATATGACATCAAAAAACGTTTCTGCAAATTTTCAGTGAAATCTAACGGAAACGCTGTAACGATAGGGCTACCTTAATATTTCTCAATCGTTGGACTATTTTCATCCCTCGCGAGAGAAGACCAGTGATAAAAAGAAAGGGAAAGGGTTGGCGCAAATGAAGAGGGCGATAGTGGATCTTTAATGAAAAGTACGAGACGAGGTACTCGTTTAATGAGATATAAGAGTGTAAAATTTGCGCTGGCTATGGGATACTTGCGGCTGATATCGCGACCGTACCGAGGGTGGGTGGGAGGGGGGTGGGAGTGAAAAACTTTGAGAAACCTTTTATTCGCCCTTATTTCTCGCTCGTTTTCGCCCTTCCGTCCGGTACTTCGGGGCTGAACTTTTAAAAAGCCAACGGCAGTTCAGAATTTTTAACCTCGCGTCGTAAAAGTTTCGGTTTACAGAGGGAAAGGAAGCCACGACGATCGTCGAGTTCGCGGTTTTGGAGAAAAATTTTTTTTTCCGAAGCTTTTTCTTACAGCGTAAGATAGTTCGGGTAATTGATGATTGGTGGCGGGACAAATCAGCGCAATTTTCACATCGAACATTATCGCTATTATCACAACGCGAGATTGCTTATAATTTGAATATCGCGCGAGGTTTTATAAATAGTAACGTAGCAATTTTCGTAATGACGATTGTACATCGATGAAAGATAAATCCGGACGCGACGATTACAAAAGTGCCATTATCGAGATTAGCAATCTTCGCAAATCGACCGAACTCCATTGAATTTTGATTGAGACAGAACTATTTTTGCATTATATAATTGTTTTCTTTTTTTTCATTTCATAAATACGGTCCTCGCGAGATTAATTTTGTTACATTTTTCAAAAACGAATTATTTTATTAAAAATTTAATTCAAATTTTTGTTCTCGTGATAAAAATAATTTTATAGGAAAAAAAGCGATTAAAATAGCGATAAATTTATTTTTTTTGTTGTTATTTCGTTCGATACGAGGGTAAATAGTCGATGAGCTTGAGAAATAAAAATAACGGAGAAAGATGCTGCGGGTAGGAAAGAGAAGATGGTTAAAAACTGATACGGTTTGCGTAACAAGAGCAAACCAATTAGTTGGTTAAGCGGGCAAACCCCCGTGAAATTCAATTGTCGTCACCCCATGCGTCCTCGTGAGCCAAACCACCCTGCTGGTATTTTCGTTCGATCCGTTACCTCCCCCTCCCCCCTTATTCTCGAAGAGTTCTCGCGGCGAGTGTATGCGCGCGGTGGAACGGCATAGCGAAGGCCTCCGCGCTATTAGGGTGTCAATTAAATTAGATCGCCTTCCATCGTCCCCCTGGCCTGCTGGGCTCTGGCACGACTCTCGTAAAATGTCATTCTACCCCATTCGTTATGTTATAGATATGAGACATATATTCGCGTATCAACAGTAGGTGACATAGTGACGAAAAATAAAAGGGGGCCATTCTTCCACGTTGTTTTCTTTTCAATGCTTTTTACTCTAATGAAAATTATATAAGATCAACGAATCAAGGAGTATTTAAATATATAACAAATTATTCTCGATAAAGAGAAAAAAGTGGTGGAAAAAAATGGTAAATTTGTAAACTAGTAAAATGGTAAATTTGTAAACTAGTAAAATGGCAAATTTGTAACCTAGTAAAATGGTGAAGTTGTAAACTAGTAAAATGGTAAATTTGTAAACTAGTAAAATGGTAAATTTGTAAACTAGTAAAATGGTAAATTTGTAACCTAATAAAATGAGAAATTTGTAAACTAATAAAATGGTAAATTTGTAAACTAGTAAAATGGTAAATTTGTAAACCAGTAAAATGGGAAATTTGTAAACTAATAAAATGGTAAATTTGTAAACCCGTAAAATGGTAAATTTGTAAACCAGTAAGATGGGTAATTTGTAAACTAATAAAATGGTAAATTTGTAAACTACTAAAATGGCAAATTTGTAAACCAGTAAAATGGAAAATTTGTAAACTAATAAAATGGTAAATTTGTAAACCCGTAAAATGGTAAATTTGTAAACCAGTAAGATGGGTAATTTGTAAACTAATAAAATGGTAAATTTGTAAACTAGTAAAATGGCAAATTTATAAACCAGTAAAATGGTAAATTTGTAAACTAGTAAAATGGTAAAATGGCTAAATTGCGAAATGGTACAAAGTGTCAAAAATGGTAAAATGGCAAACAAAATATTATTCAAAGTCGACGAATCAAGGAATAAAAAAAGATCCAAAGTGTAATCTGTGGTTCCATTGTCCTCTTTCTTTCATCATTGAAAGAGCTGCTCACCAGGGTCCGGATATCAATGAATATCAGACTGAAGGAGAAAGGACAGGAATATTACGGAGGCACAAAAAATGAAAACAAAGGGTGAAAGGTAGTGAGAGAGCGTTTGACGAGATCAGCATGAGAAATTCACTACACGAATAAGAACAAAAGGGATGTTGTGGGACAACGCGCCAGGCCTTCAAAAACTTCCTAACTTTTATAAATCTCTCTCCTTCTTCCTCTCTCTCTCTCTCTCTCTCTCTCTCTCTCATAGAAATACGTATATATATATATACGTATTTCTATTTCTAACATGTGACCAAAGAGCCTTTCTCCCCTCCACTGCGCGTTATCTGCAGCCTGTGCAATTCTCATTGCCGGAAAAGCCCCATGAATCGAAATGATCGCTCTCGGTCACTGCTTTCTCTCTTCACGACTGATCCCGTGATCATTTTGCTAACGGTAATGGCGGATTACCAGGCATCATCTGCCATCTGGCGCGTTGACTTACTTCGCTTTATCAATGGCAAAGAGGATTCGGCTTTTATTGTCCATTTGTATACTCCGTTGTCCAATTCCGTCATTAATTCCTCCTTTTCTCTTCCACCTAGTCAAAAATTCAACTAAATTTTAATAATATATCCTCTGTACGAAGTACAAAATATAAAATATATTCTTTATTTTCAAACATTTATACAAAATATTTGTTATTAATAAATTTCTTAATTATATCGACGAAATTTACTATTATTATTATTATTAATTATTAAATTATTATTCTATTCTCTATTATTATAATAATATATTAATATTACTATGTTATTATTATATTCAATTTTACTATAATAATAATAAAATAAATAATTATTATTATTATCATCATTATTAATTATTAAATTATTATTCTATTCTCTACTATTATAATAATATTAAAACAAAGAACAATTATTATTAGTTTTATTCACCCAACCTTTTAGCAAATTTTTTTCCAAAATAATTAACAATTAATATTTTCAATAATATCATTAATAATATTTAAGAAAAATAAACGCGATACAGTGAGAAAGACGAGTACGTTCGAAACATTTCCTCAAGACAGGCTTGAAGACACTTGCGAGAGAAATCTCGTGGTCCAAAGAGGCATTTATACATATGCGGTAAGTACCGGGTGTGCCACCCTAAATACTACGAGTAGTTTGTCACACACAGGGTGCAATGAAAAGGACTTATCGTCGTGGATATACATTCCATTTGGCGATCCGCCAATTGGCACTATCGACTACCATATTCCATTCGACGTGGGGTTGCAACTATAAATATGTATGTACATATATATATATATACGCGTAGAAACGTGCGAGACATTTCACGGATTTGCCGAATATTTAGTGGGGCTTATGGTAGCCTTAACGTTTGGCGGAGGTGGCTTCACAGGCTTCGGGAGACGCAGGTGCTCACCCTTGACAACCGAGTGATTTATCCTCGTTGTGGTGTACGCCATATTCGATAGAGATCTCTCCGAACCTCATGTGCGGTGGACCACCAAAATCATCCCTCGTACTTTACGAATGTTGAACTTTCGCTCGCGTGACGTAAGTCCTTAAGGTCCAACTTTCTTTTTTTTTATCATTTTCTTTTTTATTGTCAAGATAACAAACGGGTTTCAAAAGAGAGATTCATCTCGATTTTTCGTCAGATATATAACAAAAAAACGGGGGATGAAAAAATAAAATTGAAAGTGTACGTTTTGTAATCCATCAAAGTTATCCCGATGCTATTTCATTGATTACTCATTCACTCTCGACTTTTTGCCTTCGACGCTTTTCATCCTTTATTTTTACAGTCGCGCGAAGCCTCTACTGTTGCGCAATCAACGTCATGCTGAGTTTCGAGAGTTCGTTTCAATCACGAATGCGTGGGTGAATTTACACAGCTGACGAGCATAGTGGCACGACCTCCTTATCTACATGTACAGTCATCGTGTCGCACGTAGGTATAGCGCGTGTATTTTATTAATATGTATATATTTATCTCCAATTTTGCATTGTGAATTTATCTAAATAATATATAACGTCATGTTGTATTTTCACTATGATAACAGGTAAGATGGAAGTACAAAAAAAAAGGCAGAAAATAAAGAAAGATTGATAATAAAGTGGGCAAGTACGAAATTATTGAGTAACGTTTAAGAGTATAAAAAATAAGAATTCCGATGGGTTTAAAAGATAACGAATATCATTTTTCATCGATAGGAGTGGTTACGGTTTACAAAAAGTAATAGCGAAAGAAAAAAAATCCTGAGGGGGCACCCGGGTTTGAACCGGGGACCTCTCGATCTGCAGTCGAATGCTCTACCACTGAGCTATACCCCCAGTTGAGATTCGACAAGAATACTTTTACTGATGTATTCTATTCTCGTATCATTCTATTTGCCAACTTGTCGTTCTTATCGCTGATAACGAATCAGATTCGAACATGGCCAAAAATATAATCGTCGTCTAGGGCTTCGAGTGTCACGAATCGTTGTCGACGACGTTTCTAAAAAAAGAACCTTGATCGGTCGTGATAGCAATTTGTAGGAAGGATGAGTGGCGATAGTCGTCGTTGGGGATGATTCGAAAACAAAAAAAAAAAAGGAGAGAAATAAAACCCTCGAGACCGTAGCGCGTGTTTTTATGCATGGGGTCGGAGGAGGGTCAAAGGGCGCGGTATGGGACGGCAGAATCGACGACAGGTACGGTTATATACTGCGGACCACCTAGTGACTTCATGACTCTGCCATATGCCGGAGTGAGCGTGACTAAGGCCCACATGGCCAGGCTTTTCGATGAACGGAAGCAAGTTTTCTACCACGCGCTTATACATAACCCAGCTATCGATGTTTATCATCTAAATAAATTATATATCGTGAAGAAAAAAACAATTTCTTAGTATTCCCAAAATTTTCAAATTAAAATGTTAATTAAAAATTTATCGAATCATATTCAATTCACGTCAATTACACACTGGCACGTTGTCACCGAAGACAAAGGAACTCAGAGTCAAAAATTCACCACGAGATGGCGCCACTGACTAAGTGTCACTATTCGCACACGAGACACGATTCGAATGCCGAACGATTGATTTTCCTTTTTTTTCATCCCTGACGTGCCAGCGATGCAAAAATACGTTTCCCGCATTGCATCGAGTCCGTGTAGAACAAAAAAAAAAATGCGGAGCAGATTGATTGAGATACACGCGATACAAATAATAACGATGTAACTCGTCAGTGGGTGGACAGATAAAAAAAACAAAAATATTGTAGGGCACTATCCCGCAGGGGTCGCCCCGCTCTCCCTGCGAGGCATCACCGTAAAGATCGTGCAATTAATCAATGTAAACAGAATACTCCGACAATGGTCCGCCGGGGTGGACGGGAGAGCGAAAGAGAGAAAGAGAGCAGGATAGAGAGAAGGGGGAGGGGGTTGCCGCTGCCTCGTACAGTTTTTATTGCATCCAACACACTCGAGTCACTGGCACCCGCCTTCTGTCAATAAATAAATCTTATTCCATGGGGACGTACCGAGGAAGTGGGGAAACCCCCCGTTGATCAAGGGTCCCCGTATACGCGCCCATATACTTTTCAAAACTGACGCGACGGTGACTCTGATAGCGCGCTATCAAGAATCCGTGAAAAAATAAATAAATAAATAAACAAAAAAGAAATGAATTATTGTAGAACGATCTTTGTCGAATGACGATTTTCCGGGTAAAATTTGTTAACCGTTTGTTTGAAAACAAAAACAGAAAGAAAACATTTTTAAAAATCGCGGGAAATCTTATCGAAGAGTAGTTCGGCATGATTGAAATTCGATTCGAAATACGGAACGGGATTAATCGTCTTTGATTTAAATTATTGATTCGCTTCGTGTAGTACAATAATAAAAAATGAAATTAGGAACTATTGAAGGATAACTAAATTTCCGATATAAATTGAATTAAATACGGACGCGAGGTCGTGAAATTTGATAAAGCACGCGTGCGTGTAATACAAACGTCTTACGTACATCCGGCCTTGGGATTATCAACGACTGTGAAATCGCGTTTATATTACGAGTTACGTAGGAATTCGTGTCAACGTACTCGTCGATGAATCGAATAATTTATTAATCGCGCGATTCGATCACGGTTGAGTAACCCGCAAAACGTCTACGATGGACCACACGAGGATCTTCTCATACGTGCGCGAGATCGTACAAACTTTTTCTTAGCTCTTCCACGTCTGATTGCATTCCAGGAAATAATCCAGCCATGGTATTTCCGGTTTCACAAATTTTACGATATTATTTGGTCTGATAATGGAAAAATATGCTCGATGCTAGCTTCGTGGCTGAAATTCTCGACTCACTCATACGCTATCGTTTTTATATGTGTATGTGTGTGTATGTGGATATTTGGTGCAAAGTGCGTGCGGCGAATGAAAGAGAGCGAGAGAAAGCGGCCTAGGTTAGAGGGGGTGGAAAAAGGTGAGATAATATGTTGCAGGCTGTGTTGTGGATATTTGGAAAGGATATATGCGTGGGTGAATATTTCTAGGGAAGGTGTATGTCTATGTTCATGTGTGAATGAGATAGGTAGAGAGAGAGAGGAGGAGAGAGAGGGAGAGCGAGAGAGGGAGAGCGAGAGAGCGATTGAGGGAGAGCGAGAGAAGGAGAGCGAGAGAGAGGGATAGGACGTAGGGGTTGGTGGAGGATCAATATAAGCGATGACATAGCGAGAGCTCATCTTTAAGCCACGCCCTGGTCTACTATCGAGCCAATCCCACCGCAGGATCCGCAATATTCCGTCCAATGGACGTGGGACATTGATTTTTCCGGTGCCAGGTTTTTTGTTCTCTCTCTCTCTCTTTTCCCTTGTACATATACACACACACACACACACACACACGTGCACACATGCGCATACACTATTTGTCCAGAAGTAAATTTCTTGGGGTGGTTCGTGTACCAAAAGAGAGAGAGAGAGAGAGAGTGAGAGAGAGAGAGGGGGAGAGAGAGCAAATAACGGACACCCCATAGCTACATATAGGTACACACAGTAGTACATGCGATATCGTGCCCGCGAGGACGAGAGAGCCATCGTACTACGGTACTATCGTCGCGTCCCTGTGGTGGATGTGCTTGGCATGTGGGTGGCGAACGTTCTCGGAGGACCGCCACCACCAACACCACCAACACTCGAGTAAGGGATGCGAGGATAACCAAGCGAGGTTCGTAGTAATAGTGGATCGTAGTAGTAGTAGGAAGAAGGGATGAATCGATGAGCAAGGGCGGGAAGGATCCTCTCTCTTCGCTGGGGTAAACGAACCCCCAACCCATCATCAACCCCCTCCTATATACTAACCCTGGTATATATTTATAGGCGAGAGGGAGATAGGAGATGAGGTGGGGGTTAGTAGTAGTATATACCGAGGGGTTGATATATAATAATGCACTATATAGTGGTATATGTGAACCTGCACTTCAACCCCCTACCCCCACCGCGTATATCGACTTCCCTTTTTTCAATCGCGAAATCCACCATTCCCTCGACTCAACTATGCCTTTTTTCCTCCCTCTTGGTCTCTTCTCCTCACCCCTTGTACAAGTTTCTCCCCTCCTCCCCCTATCCAGAATTTACTCTTCCCTCGTCTTTCATTTATCTCAGGACTTTTCCGCTTCCGCGACGAGACTCGCGTACTTCGTCTCGCACACGAACTCGTTCAAGAAGTCTTACGCATAACCGGGCTAGAGAATGTCGAAGAATCAACGATCTGTTTTTTCTTTCTTATTTCTCTTTGATATTTCCTCTACGTCTACGAAATTTATTTGATAAAAAAAAGTCGACGGTTTTTGTTATTCTTTGTTTTGGATTTGTCCGAGACGAAGCGCGACGAGGTCGACGAACGAGCGATGTTTCACGGTCGTTTTATCAAGAATTTGGTCGGTTTGGAGATTTAACCCGGAAGTTGTCAATTTTTTCACAGTTTCGGGCGATAAAAAGTTTTTGGTGAAAAAAAAAACAGGCTACGCGACGAGTCTCGCGATCGTGAAAGATAAGGGCGCAATTACGTCGTATAATTATTATTTTATATTGTAAGTTTGGGTGCGCAGGTAACTCTCGTTATCGGAGTTTGGGATAGACGTCGACCGAGTTTATCAAAGCCAATCTCAACTTCAAACGGAAAAGTTAATTTTCACCGTCGACGCTCGTGGATATTTCACCGCTCAAGTTTCGAGAGAACGAGCGACGGTTTTGATATGGCGAGGCGCGTAGGTAACGCGCTTCTCTCTACGTGCTTGCCCGAATGAATTAGCAATGGGAAAACCGTCGACGCTGATCGTAAATTCACACAGGGAATACGCGAGAAATGACGGTCGAAATATCACGCGCGATTCGACAAGGCGAGAACGATCTAACGGTGAATCCGTGATAACGATCGCTCGCTAGCGAGAGATTAAAATCACGTAAAATCATGTTTTTCACTTTTTTTGTTTCTTCTTTTTGTTTCCCGTATCGCGCGTGACAAGGGAATTTTTGTTGGGTCAATGAACTTCCAAAAAAAAAAAAAAAATATGATAAAATTTCAACGTTTTCAGGCATTTGGTAAGAATAATTTTTAATTATCTACGTTTTTATTTCTTGCCTAAAATCGAGAAAGAGGAAAGATTGGAAGAATTTTCAATTGGTTCGACGAACTTTGGTTGAAGTGAATCCAGAAATCATATTTTTCACATTTTTTCTTCTTTTTGTTCCCGTATCGCGCGTGACGAAATATCGGAACCGAGGGAATGTTTGTTATGTCAATGAACTTTCAAAAAAACAAATTAACAAAATTTCAAGGTTTTCAGGGATTTTTGTGAAAACAATTTTTGATTACCTACGTTTTTATTTATCGGTGAAAATGGAGAAAGAGATCGGAAGAATTTTCAATTGGTTCGATGAACTTTAATTGAAGAGAATCGAGAAATTTTTCAGTTACAGTTACGGAGATATCACTTTGCAAAACATAGTTGGAGATTGACACGTGTATTGCAATTTTTATAGCGTCATGTATATTGATTGAAATGGCCTTCGTACGGAGATCGTGCGTAACCAAGAGGTAACTAAGAACTTCCTGTCCTTTCACCCGACAAGCCTCCTTGTTGATTAATGTACACGTTATGTTATTCTTGCACATCGAGTCACAACTTTAGTAGCTCGAACGAGTAGACCGCGTCGAGTTACGTCTTCTTATCGGCTTCGTTTTATCTTTTTTTCTATATCATATCTTTTTCTATGTTTTTTTTCGTAGTCACGCCTTCGAGACGATGTTTTAATTTTCTTTTTTCTTCTTAGCGTTTTTCTGGGAATAAACATTTTCATTCGATGAACGGATATAAAAACTCCGGTCGCTGTCGAGGATCAGCGCGGAGTGTGGCGATCCAGCCGAGAGCCGGAGAAAGAGGTCCAATCTATTCAATTAATACTTTCGGCCTGCGACGATAAAAACTATCCTGACAAGGGACACGAGAACATTTTCAATTTTCTCCACCTCGTTTTCTCCATACAGCTTGAATTACCGATTTGTTCCTTGCTGACTCGGCATGTTCGTGCTCTATATCGCCAAGTCTCTACGAGAGTGGTTTCTCTCAACTTTGTAACGCTTCTTTGGTAACAAAAGTTTGCTCTATTGCTGTAAATTCAATTTATTTATGTTAATTATAATGTCAATTCTTGTTATTAGAATGTAAGTTGATGTAAAAAAGGAAAAAAAAATTAATCGTACTACAACACATGGAAGGTGGTACGATAGGCCCCGGAGGGATTCGAACCCTCGATCTCCTGTTTACTAGACAGGCGCTTTAACCAACTAAGCCACGGCGCCGATATGCGCATCGAATAAGTATTATGGGTTTGTTATGTTGAGATATATAATTTTCCACATTTTAGCAAATAATGTATGACCAAAAAGTGATATTGAGTTTGTTGCTAAATTTATTAGTTATGTCGGTATTTTTAATAATTGGAATGGAACTAATGACGTTGGGCTGGAATTGAAAAATAATGATAATATTCGTGAGAAAACGACAAATAGCTAAGATTTTTAGTTACAAATAAAAGCTGAGATGAGTTTATAAATGTGAAAACATATTTACAAATGAATTTTGCCCGTTTTTGGGCCAGGGACAGTCAAAAATTCAAACTCAAATTTCTCTCTTATGAATAGAGGGCGGGCTTCGGGTACTTCCCCTAAAAAATCTAGGTAGTCATGGGGATTAAAGGCCCAAGGGACGCCTGGGTCTGGCAATTTACCTGCAGAGCCCAGCGAGTGCAAGTCGCGTCCGTTCCCTAAAAGGGCCAGTATACACGCCGCGTCAGTATTTTCGAAGGCAAGCGAATGGTATTATTTTTGTTTTCACTCGTAGTTTTTCAGTTTGTTCATAGCTAAAATAAAGGTTGTATGTAATTTGGTGCTGTTGCGGCTATTTGTTACAAATTTCGACCTCAATTACAAAAATTTGTTGATATTATTGGCTGATCAGCCCATTATTTTTCCATACTTTTTGTAAAAAACAAAGTTTTGCTACATTTTTTTGCCTTTTTCACTTTCTTGCTTTCTCGGTTTGTGTTTTTTAGTTAGCCCATGCTTTTTACTGAAATAATTGTAGGATCCCAAATATAGTAACCCTACATTATTGTGCGCAACAATTGTGCAAAATAATTAATTTTTTTCTTTGATTATCATTAATCTATTAGTCCATTTGTATTTCAGAAAATAAAAAATCATTTTGTGCCGAAGAATTACCTTTTCGTTTATTATGATATGCATGAATCGGTAAAATGTTCCCCACTTTTAGGTGCTTAAATAATTCAACTTTTAGGAAGCCACGCAAAAAATACTATATTCTTTTGAAAGCTCATAGTCTAAGCTACGAAAGCCTAGAACCGTTTTTTTTATGTTTGTTTATTGTAGAGTTATGAATTTTCTAACCAATCTCCGTTTTTTCCGCTTTTGTAGACCATTGTTCAATTTTTATTAAAAACGGTTTTAAAGTTTTGAGTTTGGTAGCTGCCGAGCCATGTTGTAGACACTTCAACAAGTAACCCAGAATTTTTTCAGACTTTTTGGAAGCCTAGAAAACTTTGTAAACCCAACTGTTCCCTAAAAGACCAAGTATCGCCGGATCAAATCTGATCTTGATTTCATCGTAGTTAAAAAAAGTATGCATTTCTCCAAACATTGAGGAGATTGGTTCAGCTGAATCTATACCTGATTCGCAATAAATCGGAATCGTCCCATCGTCTCCGTCTGTGATTGGTCAATCAAAAGTAAGCAGCCACTGATTCGTTGGTGACATCGAATAGTTCCTAAAAAAAATATTTAATTCATTATCGTTAGGATTTGATTATTCTTTTATCATTAATTATCACATTATTATAATAAGTAACTATTTGATGGCAATTGTAAAAATTGTCGTATTTCGTTGAGCAGTGACACAATAGTTTGTTTCTGCAATTGGAATCGTATTTGAAATTCAACGTCGTCTAGTTCCTCAAACTAATTTCGCTGGGTCTTATCTACTTTTCTCGTCTGTTATTCAACTGAATTATGTTTTCGTCTTCGGAAGAGCTTAAAATATTATAATAATAAGCCACGTTGATGACGTTATTCCGATTTCTCTATAATGTCGAAAGTTTGGTTATATAATTTGACATATGCCTTGCAATTCCCATCACTTTGCGAAGAACCAAGAAATAAATATAAACTAAGTTTAAACTCCGATCAAAGTGGAATCACGTTGGAGAAAATGGGCGTTAGTCTTTTTAGGACCGTTTGGTAAAATTTTCAAAAAAAAAAAAAAAATAGAAAAAGAAAGATTGGAGGCGCCGGGTATCGATCCCGGTACCTCTCGCATGCTAAGCGAGCGCTCTACCATCTGAGCTACGCCCCCTGTTGAAGAGTTGTCTGAAAACGATACTTAAGAATCTAACAAAGATGTCTGCGTAATACGGACGTTGGTATTTACCACTTTGTTGTGAGTATAATGAATAATCGTAACTATGCACCATTTAAACGATAAATAGCGTGGTAATAGCACGAATACCGGGAGATAATTACTATGTTATAAAAAAAATTCCGATCGTCGTGTCGTTTATATTCAAACGAGCGTAGCGTATAGTTGGAATGAATTGGCATGCTGATAACAAGATCACCCGATGTTGGCAATAAGAATTTATAGAAAGGAAATATCTCGCCGTGTGAGTTTGACCATGAAAATCGTCACCGTCACGGCCAAGTTCCGTTTTTTTTATCTTACACCATGTAATTACGTAATTTACTCGCGCCGAGAGAATACACTGGACTTGCCCAACGTGTATCGGTGCACGATGTAATTGAGGAAAAAAGAAACAAAAGTCACCAAGTATCGTAAAATTCTAAAGTTGCCTGAATTGAACAATAAAGATCATGCGGATTTGCCGAGGCGAGCATGCTCGCCTAGTCATATCGTTTCTTAAAGAAAGCCATGTAGCTCTATAACCGGTTACGTACGAAAATAAGAAAAAAAAATTAATGTCAACAAAAATTGGGCTCGTCCGGGATTTGAACCCGGGACCTCTCGCACCCTAAGCGAGAATCATACCCCTAGACCAACGAGCCAGCTGATCGATAGAAACTTTCACGATCACGCGAACCGGCCGATCCTCGATCGCTGACCATTAATAAATCTAGGTCACGTCTTTCACGCGCGCGATGAAAAAAAAATTGGGCTCGTCCGGGATTTGAACCCGGGACCTCTCGCACCCTAAGCGAGAATCATACCCCTAGACCAACGAGCCTCATATGTTTAACAATTTTTTTTACTCCGATTTTTAATACAAGCTAAATAATACAATGACCATTGTCCAGTTATCGACTTGATTCAATTAAACTCATAATACAGACGGGCATCAGATAATTTATGTCATATGTCAAAAGTTTGATTAAGTAATTGAATTATTACAACTTTTCCTTGCCCTGCTAATTTATGGGTTATTAAAAAGTGGTGAGAAAAAATCTTCGACCAATTGGCTCGTTGGTCTAGGGGTATGATTCTCGCTTCGGGTGCGAGAGGTCCCGGGTTCAAATCCCGGACGAGCCCAAGTGGAAACATTAATTTTGTTATCGATCATATTGTTGTTATTTCTACATGAAACATTTCTCAAATCGGTAAAGTTTGAATGGCAAAAAAAGTGTCGGTTGCGCGCGTGTGAAAACCGAGCTGGTCAGCCATTGACAATAACCTCGACAATGACAGTGTACGTTGAACTACGGTCTCCGCTTCCGCGAGGATACGAAATCCGCAAGAAAAGGTCTCACCCGTCCGTCAAGCTCGTAAAAAGTGTCCTCGTTACGTCGGTCCACGAATCCGTCGTGTTTCCTCGATCGAACAATAAATGCTCTGTTAACGTATTTCTTTTTAACCCATTGGCATCCGTAAGCGGATAAATCCGTACACCACGATTACCATCTATCATCAAGCACGAATTATTTCGCGAGCCACGATTGGGTTTTGTTTTAATAATCATATGTAAATCATAAATAAAATCGAAAGTAATAAAACTTTCGTTATTCAGGAACACTCGGTGATACGGCCCAGCTCTCATTGTCAGTTAAATACCACATATGTCTGAACTTACTGCTATAGATAGAACCATAATACAAATGTCATAAATGAAATTCCTACTTTTACATACATTTTCTACAAATCACAATTCTTTTGTCACCTGACGAAGAATGCATCTCGTCGATTATTGTATCGACCGAACGTGCAGAACTAGTAAACAGACGTTAAAAATTCTGTTTAATAGTTTTGCACGTTACAAAAACTCCGATATGTTGGGATGAGAATTTAGCTATGTTCGAGGCCGTTCCCGCTGATCAAACAATCGAAACACCCGGTAAGGGATTACCGCAAGCACTCTATAAATGTTATATAAGAAAAAAACTCGGTGAGCGCGAACTGGGTGGGAACGAACGCGCGAACAGGGGCAGGGGAGTTCTTTCACGTGCCTTTTGTTAGCGAGTGAGAATAATCGTAATCAGGACTCGTCGAGAAGTGACGTAATACTTTGTTTATTCTTCGAATTCGGTTCTCAAGTAATTAATAAATATTCGAGCGTATCGATAATCTATTCTTTGTAACTAAGTCGATAACTATTTTATCCATTAATGAAGCATTTAATTTGATTTTTGACGATTTTATCGAGCAAACAAATTTTAATTTTTAGGAACCCCTCTTAACCCCTTACCACATATTTAACTGCTAAAGTTCCTTTCTTTTTTTTTAGCATGTTACAAGATTATTTACAATTGCTTTGTTTTGCATCTCCATAAAACACGTTTCATTACACGAAGAAGTGTATAATTAATTTTCAATGTTGGTTTTGAAAAGAAAACCTTTTTACATACTAAAGAAAACTTAGAAACTTTAGCAGTCATACATAGCTGCGAAAGTGAATACAAATAAAAGATATTTTTACTAAAAAAAATGGTTTAAATTATTCCATGTCCTTCAGCATGCATGCAGTAAGAGCTCGATTAAAATAAATTGAAATTTAACAGTTTGGTTCTTATCAACGTCACGTCAACCACGAACATTATACAAAATGTGTTAAAAAAATTCTAACTTTAGAATTTATCCGTGCCTAAATGGGGAATCAATTTGCAAAACGATTCTAATTTATCATTCTAGTCGATATGTAGAACGAAGGACATTGGTCGGTTGGTCATACAGCCATCTTGTATCGGTCGGACGAAAAACGGTAGTGCTCCAACGCCGTTGTGCCAGGGACGAGAATATATAAAGGAGAGGGTTAGTCGGGAGGAAGTCACAGTGTACGTGAGATCATTCGGTCCATCATCGACAAAGTTTACCTATGAAAAATTATTTTCAGAACGAACTCTTCTCACGTTCAATTCGTTCATAAAGTTCATATTTTTGTTTCATTTTTGCTAATTATTAATTTTCCGTTCGGTTGTTTTCTTCAAGTGCAAGATAAGAATATAGGTGGGATTCTAAAATTACGAGGTATGTGAAAGTCAAGGCGATAAAATGAAAAATTAATCGCATCCGTATTTTCTCGATAAGTGTTACCTTCGACTTTCGACCACAATTACGTACAAATTATATTAATGGCTGTAATGATATCAGCGTGATGTTATAACTGACATTGTAATGACAGCTGGACGTACACACAATTTTTTTACCCTCCTAACTTTCACGACGTTGTCATTGGCACATTTTTCATCGAATGAGAAGACGAACGTATTTGAGAAATCGCGTTCTGTATATTGTAGGACGTAGCGACGAGGCATTCGATATGCGCAATATTTTATTTGTGTTAAGGATGAGTCGAGAGAGTTTGGTCAACCGTGGTCATGTCCAGTTTTTCTGCTGACAGCAATGTGTCAGCGAATTGCTCGACAGGATACGGAAAAAGGTTTTACTCAGTACTCGTTATTTTTATTACTCGACTAACTTGTATTTACTTCGAGATCAATTTTCTACTCCGGATTCATTTTTTAAAATTAATTTTACTCGAAATTTGTCTTTGAAAAATTGATAAAACGATACAATGCTGTATATATGTTTATTTATTATTATTCAGTTATTTATTTACTTTGAGATCAATTTTTTATTCCGGCTACAGTTTTTTGTAATTCAGTTACCTCGAAGTTTGCTTTTGAAAAATTGATAAACGCGGCGAGAGATTAAAGAAATAAAAGTCAATGCTCGTACTCGAGTGATACAATTTTCAATAATTCATATCTTGTAAAATTATGTAGATAACAAATTTTTGATTGCACCACATGAAAGATCAGTTCAAAAACTTATAGCACAACGCATAATCCAAAAATTGATTTTTTTCTCCCTTTCTTTTTATCGGTATTTTCGTTATTTATTTATTTATGTTTATTTTATTACGCGACTAATTTACATCGACTCCAAGTTCAATTTTTAATTCCGAAAACATTAAAAAAAATTAATTATACTCGCAATTTTTATTTGAGAAACTGATAAAAAAATATTGCCATATGTATTTTTATTGATTATTATTGATCGATTGATTTTGCTTATTTAATGTTTACGTAAATATAGACCGTCGAACCGATCGACCGCGATATTTGAAAAACGAACGATCGCAATTTCCCGCTAAACTAAACTATCGTAATGACACTTATATCCGTTATAAAAAAAACCAGCGAGATGAACTCTCGCCATATCGGGGAAAGGAAAACGAGAAATGGATGTCGCGAGTCGTTCGAACATCATTGGAGTTGCACGATGGCCTAGCTCAATATTTTGAATAATTGCGGAGAAAGCCAACGAGTGAAAGTTTTTCGCCGGCTCGAGAGAGATGTTAAATGTTGGTGGAGCAAGCAGACGCTTCTTAGTACCGCGGTATCATATCGTCGTGGAAAGTTCGGTTCGCGAGAATAAATAACGCACGAGATTTGTGAAAATCCGATCGATCCTTCGATTCCATTTTTGTTTTCATCATAAATAATTGTTTTGTCGCAATTATTATAGTGCGAAGAGTCAAGTACAAACGAGAAAAAACAAATTCCGGTTATGTGCCACAAGCTTGAGTGCTCATTGTGTACACGATTGGGATAATTTGTGGAAAAAAAAATTGTTGCACGACGAGAAGTACGAGATAAACGATGGACAGCGAGGCGTTCGTGGATTTTGGCAAAGCCGCGATTGATTATATCGCTGAATTGAACGACGGTCTGCGCGATCGTGATGTATTACCGAGCGTCAAACCTGGTTATCTCAGTGAACTTGTGCCCAAAGAGGCACCATCGAAGCCAGATTCCTGGCAGGACGTACTCAAGGATGTTGAGAGAGTTATTATGCCAGGGGTGAGTGAAATCTAGAACAAAAAACAGATTATTAATCTTTTTATTTTAATTCGCAGAGATCATAATTTTGCTTTGATTCTAAAATATTTAATTTTAGAACGTATGTTTGATTATTGGGATTTTATATGATTTGGAAATATTCCATTGTATTTAAATATATTTGGGAGATTTAAAATTTTTTTAGTTTGATTAAAATACATTTAATCGAGTTGGAATGAATTTATGACTGTTATTAAGTTGATTTTAATTGGTGAAAATATTAATTTGTGTAGGTACAATTAGTTTTGATTTTTGGTGAAATTTTTTGTATTAGGTAACGCAATGGAATTCGCCACAATTTCATGCTTATTTTCCTACGGGAAATTCGTATCCAGCAATAGTGGGTGAGTTGATATCAGCGGCGATAGGATCGGTAGGATTTTCCTGGATCGCATCGCCAGCTTGCACGGAGCTCGAGGTCATAACAATGAACTGGCTGGGAAAAATGATGGGACTGCCCAAGGAATTTTTAAACTGCGAAGAAGGTCCTGGTGGTGGCGTTATACAGGTAAGAAAAAATATGATTACTTGATAAAAAAAAAAGATATTCGACTTGGGCTCGTCCGGGATTTGAACCCGGGACCTCTCGCACCCGAAGCGAGAATCATACCCCTAGACCAACGAGCCAACTTTTTTTTAACATCGAAACTGCCAGACCGGAGAAGTAAACGAAGAAAAGTAAAAAACACAAAAAAAGGATAATATCGGTCGATTCTAGGGCTCCGCGAGCGAAGCGACCTTGGTCGGTTTACTAGCGGCGAAGGAACGTATGACCCGTCACATGAAGAAATTACATCCCGAGATGGACGAAGGAATCATAAAATCGAAACTCGTAGCTTACACTTCCGGTAAGACGATAAAAATTTAACTGCAGGAACGCACGTTAAATCAATTTTGTTGTGATTCGAGTGAATATCTGAAATAGAATTTATTCGAACCGCTGAAAATTGATTTAAATTCGGATTCTCTATAAAAACACCAAAAAAGAAAATTAATAATTATTAACATTGATTAAAACTCCATCAGATCAATCGAATTCGTCGGTCGAGAAAGCCGGCTTGTTGGGCTCGATGCCGATGAGATTATTGCCAGCGGACGAGCAGTGTAGTTTGCGAGGCTCGGCGTTACTCGAGGCCATTAAAAAGGACGAGAAAGCCGGCCTCATACCCTGTTACGTAGTAGCGACACTCGGAACAACGGGAACTTGCGCCTTCGACAATTTGACCGAGCTCGGACCGATATGCAATGAGAATAATTTGTGGCTTCACGTCGACGCTGCCTATGCTGGTACGAGAATTATACGAAATTATATTAGATTTATGAAGATAAGAAAAGAAAAGAAATAATACCGAAGAAGCAGGACGCTCGTACGACGAGTCGACACGCTCGTACGACATGTACGCGTGTCATTAAAATCTTATCTTATAATTAACGATATTTTTCTTCCGGAACGATAGGCGCGGCCTTCGTGTGTCCTGAATATCGATACCTCATGGCTGGAGTTCACTATGCCGATTCGTTCAATTTTAATCCTCACAAGTGGCTTCTCGTCAATTTCGATTGCTCGGCATTGTGGTTTGTAACTTTACCAAGTTCCCTGCAAAGAATATTATTTTTAAGAAATATGATGTCATTGAAAATTTATGATAAAGACAATAACAATAATAATGTTGATTCTACTAATGCAGGGTAAAGAATTCAAAATGGTTGATAGAAGCCTTTAGCGTGGACAGAATTTACTTGGCCCATGAACACGAGGGCCTTGCACCGGACTACAGGGTAATTAAAATACATCTCGATTCGACGCAATCGTTCGTTCGTTCAAAAATAAGATAAATTCTTGGACAAGAAACGATTCGAATGTTCGATGGAAATAATCAATGGATTATTATTTTAATAATTGTTTTACCTAGCACTGGCAAATTCCTCTCGGTCGTCGTTTTCGATCGTTGAAACTATGGTTCGTGATGCGTTTGTATGGAATCGAGGGCTTGCAAAAACACATAAGACACTCGATACAGCTAGGCGAAATTTTCGAGTCTTTTGTCCTAGACGACAAAAGATTCGAGACCGTCACAAAGGCCTCGATGGGGCTCGTTTGCTTCAGAATGAAGGTTTGTCCTCGTCCGTTTTATTCTTCTTTGTAGATCCTCCAATTTGTTTATGTAACATGATCAACGTGATTATTATTCTCCAGGGTGACAATAATCTCACACGACAACTTGTTGATCGTCTGATGTTGCGAAAACGCATTTACGTGATCGTGGCGAACTTTGGTGAAAAACTGATCATACGATTCGTAATAGGCAGCAGATATTGTCAACTGAGAGACATCGAGTACGCCTGGAATGAGATAAAGAGTCAGGCAGAAGAGATTCTAATTTCTACGAGACCTTTGAGAACACTTCTCGGACCATCTGACGACGAGATAATAGCGAAAACTCCCGGCGCCATTGCCGCAAGAATAGAAGGTCTCAAGATCGAGGAAAACAAAATCGAATCACAAAAAATATCGTAAATTCTTACCTAGTTCTGCTTTTGTGCTGTCGGTGAAAATTGGTGGCAACTCCCGCCGATGTTTTAACTTAATTCGTAGCTTTACGTTCGTAGTATTTCGTATTTAGTAGCTTCGTTGTAAGAACAAACACCCATTGGTACATTGTCGTATCACTCGAGTCACGGATTTTTGTTATTGTTTATTCGTCGACACAATGTGAATAAAACCCTGTGAGATGAGAACTGTACGAGTCCGCGTCTTTTTCTGCCGATGGCCATAGTTTTACAAGATGGCGTCTACTGTATCGAACGCCGTACGTGCTGGGCGCCACACGGCGGCTCGGAAACGATCTTGGCATAGCCATCTAGCGGAAATTCTGAGTATTACAATCGAGGTGAGGATTCTTCTATGCCGACCATCGAGGATTTTGACGATAAATTCGCAATCATCGCTGATTTTATACTTGTATTTATAATTTTTACAATTTTCTAATGTAAAGATTTGAAAATTGTATTATCAATTGTTTTTTCTTAATTTGTCGACCGACAAAATAGCAAAAATGAAGAACAAGGATGTTATATATTTTACCTATAATAAAATCATAAATACTCACGATCGAACCATCTGAGATATTTTGTATTCAATGACCATTGGACGTTCGACAAGCGACAGTCGACAAGGATGAGGTGCTTTGTCAATTTTGACAGAATTCCTCTTAGCAACGTGGGGCGAGCAAGAATAATAATACGTTAAATATCCTTTGAAATGAAAATTCGTAAGTTATGAGTACGCGAGATATTGGTAAAAATAAAATTCGTGAGTCGAGAAATCGTACATCCTCGATGAGATGCCCCTCGGGAGTTATCGAATATTACGATGGGGAATTCAACGTTGCTTTTTGAGGTATGATCTTTGTTTTTATGTTACGAATAAATAGTTTCACGATTATGCTCGTCAAAAAACATTAAACGAAAGTAAATAAAAAAATATCCTTCAGGTTATTTTCCACGGACAAGTGTGGCGGAGGGGCTAAAGATCCGAAAGCTGGGGGCGCTGCGGGCGCAGCCTCGTCGTCATGCACGAGGGTGACAAAGATGGAAACGTGCCAGTTAGATCCCTGCATGATAGAGCCATGCAAAATCGAACCGACTGTCGTTATTATCGGCGCGGGTATGGCAGGTCTCTCGGCGGCTCATCGCTTGGTACAGTGCGGTCTGCAAAATTTTACGATACT
This sequence comes from Netelia fuscicornis, assembly GCA_946811545.1. Taxonomy (NCBI): domain Eukaryota; kingdom Metazoa; phylum Arthropoda; class Insecta; order Hymenoptera; family Ichneumonidae; genus Netelia; species Netelia fuscicornis. Next base: position 5,356,314 of record OX328011.1, on the reverse strand, counting down.
CGAGGCAACGGACAGGTAGAAACGTCACTAAAGAAATATTCAGAAATATAAAAAAAGAAATTAATTAAATAGAAAAAATTGATATTAAATAAAAAAAAAGAAAATATAAAATAGAATAATGAATTGAAATTAAATGGATTGAGAATATTTCTCGTTCGAAATTGGAAAAAAACTAGAGAAAGATGATTTTCAGGCCAGGCGGCAGAATTCATTCGTGTTGGCTGGGTGACATTGTTGCGGAAATGGGAGCGACCTGGATCGAGGGCGGCTGCGTCGCGAACCCTGTCTTCACCCTAGCGGCGCAAGAGGGCCTTTTGAAGGCACCGCTTAGTAGACGAGAACCCGGCAAGGGACTTTTCTGCACGAGCGACGGTCGGGCGATTGATCTACCGGTCAGCATCACGGCCTACCATACCTTTCGTCAGATCGAGCAACAAGCAGCGAGTCTCTTTACCCTCGGCTGCGGACGCGCTCATGGCTCCCTTCTTAATTTTATCGGCGTCAGGATTCAACAGGAATTGCACAATTTTCCAGAAGATCAACGGTATTAGCTCGAATTTATTGATATCAATATTATTCATTAAAAAATTTCGAGCACTCTAACGATCGAATTTTTGTGATCGAATTCGTGGTTGATTATTTAGATCGATATCCACTAATTAATTATTTTATATTATTCATATTTGAATAACCGTTTAAATAATAATTATTCAAATTTTGCAAAATATAGAAAACAATCGTTGCATTTTCTCAAATTCTGTAACAAATTTAGCTCTTAAACAGAATTTCTTTAATAATTAAAATAATAATAACTCAAATTTGTGATATTATATAAAAAGATTTACTGCCGAAACAAAAAGTCGTTAGATTTCTCGTTAGTCCTGATAAACTCAGAAAAAAATTCAGTAACTATTATTCGATCACTGATTCAAACATAGCGATAAAATTAAAAAGAACGAACCGATTATCGACGATCGATAACAATCGTTACCGATCGTCGATAAATTTAATAAAATCCATATTTCTTTTTATCATAACGTAAATTACTTTCATCCATTTTAATTCTACGTTAGGTACGACGCGGCACGAGTCATGTACGGTCTGAGCAATTGCGTTCGTTGTCGTTGTGGCGAGGACCTGTCGATGGTATCGGCCGATCAATTCGGCAGTTACATCGAGATCCCGGGTGGAAACGTGCGAGTCCCGCTCGGTTATGTAGGAGTCCTGGCGCCATTGCTACGTGATCTGCCGAGTTGTTCTCTGAGATATTGCAAACCGGTAAGCTGCGTGAGATGGGGTGCCGTTAGCGATTCCTGTCCACGCGCCGTCGTCAAATGTTGCGACGGTGAAGAATTTCCCGCCGATTATGTCATCGTCAGCGTACCACTCGGCGTACTCAAGCATCAACACGACAAGCTCTTCTGTCCTGCATTACCGGCCGAGAAAACAGAGGCGATCTGCAAACTCGGCTACGGATTCGTCAACAAAATTTTCCTCGAATACGCGAGACCGTTCTGGGTCTGGCGCGAGGGCGATATTAGATTCGCGTGGTCGCCCGACGAACTTGCCGATCGAACCGATTGGCTCAAAGGTAAATTATGAAAAAATGGAAAAAAAATATTTTCAATGTGAAAAAAGATGAAAAATTAATTCTTCTTTTTCTGGAAATTTTGAACGTTAGGTGTATCGTGCATCGAGGAATTGCCGGGCTCGCAGCACGTTCTGTGCGCTTGGATCTGTGGTCGGGAGGCTGCAGAGATGGAATTGTGCTCCGACGAAGAGGTCGTCGAGTCGATAACGAAGCTGCTTCGTCAATTTACCGGCGATCCTACATTACCATATCCCGCTAACCTTCTTCGCAGCAAATGGTGCATGGATCAACATTTCGCTGGCTCGTACAGTTACATGTCTATGGACAGTACCGTCGGTCATCAATGCGACCTTGCCAGTCCTTTGCCAGGTGAAAAATTCTCGAATGATTTTATTTTCTGTTTGCAAATGGAGATTAATAACAATAATAGCAATGATAAAAATAATTAATCATTAATATTTTTACTATTTAAAAGAGAATTTATTTGTCAAAAAATCAATTTTTTGATAACAGGATCGTGCGAGCCCGTAGCTCCAATTTTGTTATTCGCCGGTGAAGCAACGATACCCGGCCATTACAGCACGGTACACGGTGCAAGATTGAGCGGAATTCGCGAGGCCGAGAGGATAATACAATTGACGAAAAGATTTGGCGGACCACCGAAAACGATAAAGGAACCACCCTGCAAGCCATGTCCTACTTCTTGAATCATCTCCTCTTTCTACTCACATTTTACGAAACTTTGTAACGTCCGTTCTTCTTTTATATAAAACAAACACATTTTTTGCTTATCTTTCGATTTGTTTTATTTTGTTGTTTTATTTTAATTCGAGCGAAGGGAAGGTCCGATCTTCTTTTATATAAAACAAACGCAACTTTTGCTTATCTTTCGATTATCGAAAATTATGATTATTATTATTTGTTTTATTTTAATTTGAGCGAAGGGAAGGTCCGATCTTCTTTTATATAAAAACAAACACATTTTTTGCTTATCTTTCGCTTATCGAAAATTATGATTATTATTATTTGTTTTATTTTAATTCGAGGGAAGGGAAGGTCCGATCTTCTTTTATATAAAAAAAAAACACATCTTTTGCTTATCTTTCGATTATCGAAAATTATGATTATTATTATTTGTTTTATTTTAATTCGAGCGAAGGGAAGGTCCGATCTTCTTTGATATACAACAAACGTAACTTTTGCTTATCTTTCGCTTATCGAAAATTATGATTATTATTATTTGTTTTATTTTAATTCGAGCGAAGGGAAGTTCCGATCTTCTTTGATATAAAACAACCGTAACTTATGTTTATCTTTCGATTATCGAAAATTATGATTATTATTATTTGTTTTATTTTAATTCGAGCGAAGGGAAGGTCCGATCTTCTTTGACATAAAACAAACAAATTTTTTGCTTATCTTTCGCTTATCGAAAATTATGATTATTATTATTTGTTTTATTTTACTTCGAGCGAAGGGAATGAGGAAATTTGTACGATATCGTTAATTAATTTACAAGCAGACACGACGATTTTATTATAATTCTTATAACAATATACATTTATTAACGACAACTCACGGTTTTACACAACTGTCGGAAAGATACGATCGTTTTTTTGTTGAGGTCGAGGATCATGCAGGATCAAACTGCTGAAACGTTTTCCTCTTTTTGTTATTTTCAGTATTATTACTTGTTATTTTTTTTGCTTCATTTTTTTCGTTCTTTTTAATAAATAAATTTTGTTTGTAACGTACATAGATTTCGTTTGTAGCTCATGGTCGATTGGTCCCATTGAGAAAGACATCGACGTAATGTGAATCGTGTGGTTATTAGGGCGACATATATATATTTACATGCATATATATATCTTTCTCGCGTACATATGAGAATTATTGTCCTGACTGCAGCTAAAACGCGAGCACGTGTTCAATAAATCGAGGTCATACTTTCATGATTAATAACATAAATAAATATTACCCTAAGTAACGAGAGCTCGATGATTTTCTGCGTTTTTGTTTAGTTTCTTTCTTTTTTTTCTTGCTTTTTTGTTCAGTTACGATCGATCGCTCTTTACTCCTACTTCCGTTCGACTCTAACAAATATACAATACAAGATACACTTATATACATCCTAAAAATTCTCTATTAACGTCACATTTTCGGGATTTTCGCGTGGCAAACACTTTTTACTTTTCGCTCTTGAGATAATTGATAGGAAAAAAATTGCAATTTTTTTCTCGCTGATTAAGATTCGCGATTTAGGCGGAAGCGTTCGAGTCAGAGGTAAAAGTCGTTCCTCCATTCGAGATTCAACGACGAGAGAGTAGAATGAAAATAGGGGTGGATTTTTTTGTTATTCTCTTTTCATTTTTTCGTTTTTGTTTTAGGATTGATGACATGTAGCCGGGGCGAGTGCCCTGCAGCCGCGGGTTATCTGAGCCCGCCATCACTTGGGAATGGATTGTTCCTCGAGGAGTTCGTCAGCGCGTAGCTTGATCTCCTGCCAGGAGCTACGAATGTCCTTGCTCTCGCTGAAGCGCGAGCATATCGCGACGCGAAGGAAATACGTGTCCTCGATTTTCGACGGTACGAGATGAATGTTACCAGCGCCATTGATCTTCTTCAGCAATGCCTCGTTGACGTCGTTCGATGCCTGGAATATTCAAATTTTATGGTTTTGAACATTTTTTTTTATCGTAGAAATTCAACGCAAAATTTGATGCGAGGGATAGAAATATGAAAATTTTAGGAAAGATTAGATAAAAAAATCTAACTCACCTTGAGTCGGAAGCAAACCAGACCGAGGATAACTTCGGCGACGATTTCGAAACGCGAGTCCGATCGCACGAGGGCCTCGAACTCGTGAGCCTGGGCAACGTGGCCTCTTATGAAATCCTGGAGTTTCTCCACACCGTACAATCGAAGAACGAACCAGAGCTTCAGTGCGCGGAAACGACGTCCTAGTGGGATTTGCCAATGCTGAGGAATTAACAAAAAATTTATTTTTTTATTAATTTGATTTTAATGCGAAAAAATTGATATTTTTATTTTAGTTTATTTCGATTTGATTCACTCTTGTTTATACTTTTATTTGACTTTAATACGAAAAAAATTGATATTTTAATTTTAGTTTATTACGATTTGATTCACTCTTGTTTATATTTGATTTTCGCGACATGAATATAAAATCTTAATAGCTTGCAATTTACGGAAATATTTAGATTTTCGATTTATGCTAAAAAATTAGGTCGTAACCGTGCCGGTACGTGCCGTTGCCGTTACGTGTCGGTACGTGCCGTTGCCGTTACGTTACGTGTCGTGCCGTATGGTCCGAAGCAATTTTTATTTGTATTTGATTTTCATCCTTTTTATTTTATTTTTGAGTCCAGAATATTAAAAAAAATTATTGCTTTCTTTTTTTCTTTTCAAATATCAACCGACTTACTCGATAATCAGGTGCGGATCCTTGCATATCGTGCTTGAGATAGAGAGGATCGACGTTGAATGCGTTGATAACGTAAGTGGGATCCTTGAGCCACATCGCGGAGCAATCGAAATTAACCAGCATCCACTTGTGAGGGTTGAAATTGAACGAGTCCGCTTTCTCGATACCTTTCATCAAGTAACGAAATTCCGGACAGATGAAGGCGGAACCAGCGTAAGCGGCGTCCACGTGGAGCCAAACGTTTTCGCGATTTGCCACGGGTCCCATCTCGTCAAGACGATCGAAAGCACAGGAACAAGTTGTCCCGAGTGTAGCGACAGCCTGTGTTCGAATTAAATTACGTACAAAAAAATTGCAAAAAAAAATTTAATTTTTCCATTTTTACCGACTGTTGGTAACTAACAATCCCTAAATCGAATTACACCACTCGATTCGAGTCTATTCGATCGATTATGGAACAAAATCGTATGTAACTTACGTAAAATGGTATCAAGCCCTTTTCCTTATCTTCGCGAATCGCTTCGGCCAATGTGTCGCCGCGAAGTTTGTACTTCGAGTCGACTTGAAGAAGCCTAAATTTCACCCCACCGAGAAGACCGGCGCGCTCCACCGAACTGTGTGCCTGACCTAAAAATTCATATTTTCGATCATTCGATCAATTCAGTTTTTTCCCTTAATCAATCGCAATTAATCGTTAATCAAACTTTTCCTTTTAATAAAAACAAAAAATCAATAATTTTCAATCTAAAATTATTGCTTGCGAACAATTAACGAGTCTCCAGTCGCCATTGCACTTCTCTCAACAAAGCTAAGATTTCTTTTAATCCTTCTTGCGATAAATTACAGAAATACGTCGAAAAATTACAAAATTCCCGAACTAAAAAATGGAAAAAAAGAGATTTTTTCCATACAAACTCGTCGATTGTTTATCGAAGTGCTCTAGCTTCGATAAATCGAGAGGGAATATTCGTATTGTCCCTAGTCTCTTCCCACCTCTTGAAAAACAAGCAATTTTTTTTTTTATTTAAATAAAAAATCCGCGTTTATTCCAGCCCAGACTCCCGTAACTTTTGTTACTCGAACGAGGTCTCGTGGGACTCGTCGACGGTCGCGTATCGGTTCACGACAGGGGGTGAGGCAGCTGTTACGAACAAAGCTCGAACAACTCGAGTGGTTATTACCGCGTTGCCATGACGATAAAGTGCTGTGCTTGATGAAGTGCTCGACGCGACCAACGACACCCCTATAGAAATTCACCCTCCTTTCGCCACCCATCCCCCATCCCTCATGATCCTGTGACGTTTTAACAGAGAGGACGTTGAGTCGCGTTTGACGCGTGCAGCGACCCCCCCCCCCCCCCCTCCCCTCCCTTCACGCGAATAAAGCTCGCGATAATTACAGGGCGAATATAAAGAAAGAGAGAGAATTTATAATAGAGGGAAACAATTTTTAGTTAACGAAAAAAAAGAAATTTTGCATTCGTGAGAGGAAAAATTGAAATAAAAAAAAAACTTACACGAGCCATAAGCGACTAATTTTTCGACGATCTCGTGGTCCTTCCATTCCGGATGTTCTTCCTTGACTTGACGAATCTTCTTCGCTTTTGCGCCGAGCAGCGCGACGAGGGTTGCCTCGCTCGCCGTTCCCTGAATATAAAAATGGAAATGAAAAATGAAGAGAACGTAAAGTAAAATTAAATTAAGATGAAAAAGACGTGGGAAACGTGTATTTATGGCGAATTAGGTAATGCATTTAAACAATGGTGGGAGAGTCACCTGAATAACACCGCCGCCTCGTCCTCCGCTGCATGCCAAAAATTCTTGCGGAAGATCCAACATTTTGCCGAGCCAATCGAGCATCAGGACCTCGAGCTCGGTGCAAGCGGGACTCGCCATCTGTGACGCCAATGTAAATTAAACATCGATCCATCTTTTTCTCTTTTTCGCATCGATCGAATATTGAAGGAATTTGTGTGTTTTTTGTATGAATAAATTTTTATTTTTTTTATCGCAATTTTACCCAGGTAAAACCGATGCAGGCGATCGCTCCGCTCAGCATGTCGGCGACGATTGCCGGATAAGACTGGGCGGTTGGGAAGTAAGCGTGAAATTTCGGGCTGTGCCAATGAGTGACCTGTAACAATTTTTGTTTTTCAATTTTTACCTTTTGCGCAACGAAAATCAAAGAATAAGAATATTTAATAAGAATTATTTAAAATAACAGATTATAATTATTCATTTTCGCCGAAAACAAAACCCTTTTGGGCGAAAATTGATTTTTTTTCAGATTTTTGTTTACTTTTAGTTTTATTCGATTATCGATAAAAAATTGAGTGTTTTTGCGTTTTTGTAACGAATAATAATATTTATTAGCTACGAAATTATTATCGACGAGAATTAATTTTATTATTTATTATTATTAATTGATAAAAAAAACCCTTTTGGGCGAAATTTGATTTTTTTCAGATTTTTGTTCGCTTGTAGTTTCATTCTATTATCGATAAAAAATTAAGTATTTTTGCGCTTTTTTAATGGCTAATAATTTTATTAGCTATGAAATTATTATCGATCAGAATTAATTTTATTATTATTAATTGATAAAAAATTCTCTTGGGCGAAATTTTTTTTTTTCAGATTTTTGTTTACTTTTAGAGTTTTATTCAATAATTTATTAACATCATTATTATTATTAATAGATAATTAATAATACTAATATACTGCTAATAATACTGCTTTTGGGCGAAATTTGATTTTTTTTCAGATTTTTGTACGCTTTTAGTTTTATTCGGTTATCAATAAAAAATTAAGTGTTTTTGCGCTTTTTTAATGGATAATAATTTTATTAGCTATGAAATTATTATCGATCAGAATTAATTTTATTATTATTGATAAAAAATCCTCTTGGGCGAAAATTTTTTTTTCAGATTTTTGTTTACTTTTAGAGTTTTTTTTCAATAATTTATTAATATTTATTTTTATTAGTATCATTATTATTAATAGATAATTAATAATATTAATATACTGCTAATAATACTGCTTTTGGGCGAAATTTGATTTTTTTCAGATTTTTGTTCGCTTTCAGTTTTATTCGATTATCGATAAAAAATTAAGTGTTTTTGCGCTTTTTTAATGGATAATAATTTTATTAGCTATGAAATTATTATCGATCAGAATTTATTTTATTATTATTAATTGATAAAAAATCCTCTTGGGCGAAAATTTCTTTTTTCAGATTTTTGTTTACTTTTAGAGTTTTATTCAATAATTTATTAATATTTATTTTTATTATTATCATTATTATTATTAATAGATAATTAATAATACTAATATACTGCTAATAATACTGCTTTTGGGCAAAATTTGATTTTTTTCAGATTTTTGTTCGCTTTTAGTTTTATTCGATTATCGATAAAAAATTAAGTGTTTTTGCGCTTTTTTAATGGATAATAATTTTATTAGCTATGAAATTATTATCGATCAGAATTAATTTTATTATTATTAATTGATAAAAAATCCTCTTGGACGAAAATTTTTTTTTCGGATTTTTGTTTACTTTTAGAGTTTTTTTCAATAATTTATTAATATTTATTTTTATTATTATCATTATTATTATGAATAGATAATTAATAATACTAACGACAATAATAATAATATTTTTGTATTAATACACTATCACTTACACCGGGCATTATCACTCTCTCGACATCGGCCATTACGTCCTCCCATTTTTCCGGTGCTTGAGGTGCCTCAGACGGTAGAAGAGGTTTCATGTATCCTGGCTCAACAGTTGGCAGAACCCTCCTGCAATTATAATCGATGTTATAATCAAAAATTCAAAAATTCCAAAAAAACAAAAAAAAATTTGTTTCTATTTTCGTTCAACTCGTATGCTCTCTTTCTTTCAGAAAAGAGGAAGTTACACATGCGCGATATAATCTCTCTCTCGTCACAACAGGTGTAAATTCGTCGCGGTCTCGCGAAAAATCTAACTTTCGTGCGAAATTCGAGAATTGTTTCGCGTAACGATTATTTGTCTCGCGCGATTCCACTCGCTTTTTTTCGTTTTATTTTTTTTTCTTCACCTTGCAATTCTTCCAATTAACAACGATAAATCGTTACGTTTTCTTGATCGCCGACGTACCTTAAGGCAACTCGTCGAACGACGATTCAACGACGATTAACCAACAAACGCATTATTATTATTTCGATCAATTTTTTTATCGCCTCAGGTGCGATTCTGTCGTTCACCCAACAAACCTTGATCCGGTATTCTACTTCGATGTTAATAAAATGAAAAAGGAAAGGAAGAAAAACAAAATGCATCGAATAATAATGAAAAACCAAAAAAAAAAAAAAATGAATCGAGTACTTACCGATCGCGAATGTTCTCGAGATAATTAACGATGAACTCCGACATCTCCTTAGCGAAATCCTTAAATCCATCGGGATCCATTTTGATCGGTACCTGGAAAAAAAATATAAAAAATTTCTTATTTATTGAATGAAATGTCAAGAAATGAGAAAGGGGGGGGGGGAGAATCTTTATAATAGATTCGCTGGCAATCCAATATTTTTAATCGCTCTATTTTATATGATTAATATCGTTGCGTAACAAAATGGCCGCCAAGAGGCCAAAACTATTTACGCGACGCGTGTTTTTCGTAAAAAATGTTTCTGCTTATGAAATTCGGGACGGCGCGTGTTCATAGAAACAACCTTGTATCTCTCTATCGTGTTTAAATTCATTTCGTTCAACGCCATGATTCGATTTCAACATCGCGCATATGCGTTCGCTCCGGCGATCGTTAAATCGATCATGCGTGATTGATTATTGAAAAAAAAATTGAAGATAATCGAAATAAAAAAAAAAATTTCTGGCTCTTTGGACAGTTCGACTCTCTTCGTTTTGGGGGGAACAAGGAAACGTTACGTATTTTTTTCGAGAAAGTATTAAATAATAATGAAGAAAAGCAAAATTTTCCGGTGGAACAAAAAACGTAATGATTTTCGTTTTTCTTAATGCGAGTTTGAATACAAATTATTATTATTATTTATAAACGAAAAGGTAAAGTTCTTTCGAAAAACTATGAACAAAAATACAAAAAATTTGACAAAAATTACTTTAGCCAAAAAGTAATTGTTTTTTTTTCCCTGATAAAAAATATTCGATTATTCTACACAATTTCAAACATTCAAATACATATTCAGAAAATTAAAAAGTTCTTTCAACCGATTAATAAAAAAAATTAACTAAAAAAAACAAATCAAGTTCGCTAAAAAATTGCGTTTTTTCCCAATAAAAAAAATAATTAAAAAATCGTTTCATAAACCTGAAAGAATAATTAAAAAAAAGAATGCTAATTAGAAAAAAGTGGGCATTTCATGAAAACTATTATTTATAAAAGAAAAGCTAAAGTTCTTTCAAAAAACTATCGACAAAAACCCAAAAATTTTGACAAAAATCACTTTAGCGAAAAAGTAATTGAGTTTTTTTCCTGATAAAAAATATTCTATTATTCTACACAATTTCAAACATTCAAATAAACATTAAAAAAATAAAACTATAACGTTTTTTCAAACGACTAATGACAAAGTAAACTAAAAAAAAAACAAATCAGGGTTTTTAAAAAAATTGCGTTTCTTCCCAACAAAAAAATAATTAAAAAATCGTTTCATAAACCTGAAAGAATAATTGAAAAAAAAGAATGCTAATTAGAAAAAAGTGGGTATATCATGAAAACTAGTGTGCGCTAATTGATGTGTCGCGAGGGTTGGCAGTAGAGAGAGAGTGTTATACGGAGGTGCACGAGGAGGGGGCAGCAGGGAGGGGGGATTTAATACTTCGCAATTGTGCAAAGTTGTGGAAGGCAAGGTTGTCAGTGATCGTTCTCGCGTTGTTGAACAACGCGGGGAATAGCGAAAAGTTGCAAATGTGGGCGGTTGGCAAATGGGAAAGGGGGAAAAATAAGAGGAGGGAGTTAGGTTGGCGATGTCGAGACATCGAGGGAACGAGCTATGTCGCGAGCGAGAACGAGAGTTACGGCTCGGACGGATTGGCAATGCGTGCCTTGCCGTACGATCGGAGCTCCCGGGAGTTTCCTACGACGCCTCGTACGGAAAAAAAAGAAGTAAAAAAAAAAAAGTAAGAGGATCGAGTCTCTGTCGCTCGGCAGGAGGGAAAGAGCAATGACCATGACTCATATAAATCCGAACCGAGCGGATTTCGCGCGTTCTTGCGCACGCGCTCTTGTGTGCCGTCACGTTTTGTTTCACTGTCTTTGTCTTTCTATCGTTGCGTTATCTTGCTCCAGTACCGATGGCCTTTTCGTCAAGAGTCATATCTCTTGCTCTCTCTCTCTCACACTTTTTTCTCGTGGGAATGACAATGACATTCTTCTATTTTTATTTTTATTTTTGTTATTTACGTTATTTTTAATTAACAAAGAGACAAACGAAAATTGAAGATTCTTAGGTAATTAAATTAGGAATTGTTCGTCGATTAATTTTGGATAATTTAGATTTTCGTTTTTAACAATCGCGCCAAAATTCAATTTTGTTGAATAGTTAATCGGGGAATTCGATTTTGTAAATATGATTTTGTATATTTGTTTTATTGAGAAAAATTGTTTTTCATTTTTGAGAAACGTGTCAAAAATATATTTTTTGTTAATTCAAATTATGAAATTTTGAATTTTGGGTTCTCTTACTCTTCGCAACGCCATCTATATTTTATTAATTATTTAATTCTACTGAGAACAATTATTTTTCAATTTTAACAAACGTGTCAAAAAATATATTTTTTGTTAATTCAAATTATTAAATTTTGAATTTTGGGTTCTCTTACTCTTCGCAACGCCATCTATATTTCATTAATTATTAAATTCTACTGACAACAATTATTTTTCAATTTTAAAAAACGTGTCGAAAAATGTATTTGTTGTTAATTTATATTATTAAATTTTGAATTTTGGATTCTCTTACTCTTCCCAACGCCATCTACATTTCATTAATTATTCAATTCTACTGAGAACAATTATTTGTCAATTTTAACAAACGTGTCAAAAATATATTTTTTGTTAATTCAAATTATTAAATTTTGAATTTTGGGTTCTCTTACTCTTCCCAACGCCATCTACATTTCATTAATTATTCAATTCTACTGAGAACAATTATTTTTCAATTTTAAAAAACGTGTCGAAAAATGTATTTGTTGTTAATTTATATTATTAAATTTTGAATTTTGGGTTCTCTTACTCTTCCCAACGCCATCTACATTTAATTAATTATTCAATTCTACTGAGAACAATTATTTGTCAATTTTAACAAACGTGTCAAAAAATATATTTTTGTTAATTCAAATTATTAATTTTTGTATTTTGAGTATTCCCCTTTCTCTTCGCAACGCCATCTACGTTTCATTAATTATTAATCAATTAGGGAACGAGAGATCGGTAATCGCGATACCACGTGTAGGACGTCAAAGCGGAAAAGTGGCTTATTATCCGGGAATTCCCCGAGGATGTGGCTAAGAAATTCGTACGATTGGCTTTCTCCGCATACCGGGGCAGGAAATCCCGGTATTCCCGAGGATCGCATCGACGTCATCGTGTAATACCGAGCAAAAACGTCAAAGTACGAAATCGCGAACGAACGTTTCAATTATTCGCATCGACCTCAAAAATGTAATTGTCATGTTTTTTCTAAAAACAATTTTTTTTTTATCAATTTTTCTTTATTCTTTTTTTTACATTTCTGTGGCGATCGGCGCGTGGAGAGAAGAAACAGAAGAGTGCGATTGCGCAAACTACCGATTGCGCGAGGAGTACGTGATCGTTGGCTAAAAGTAAAAGTCAAAGTCGACGATCGAGCGAACGGAAAAACGATTGCTCGAAGTTTTTACATTTCGTTTGTTTCTGTTTCAAGTAATTTCTGTTTTCTTGGATTTTTGGAAAAAACGTAATCGGTAAAGATTTACCGATCTTTACGACGAAAACGAAGTTTTTCCCGCATCGCACTTGTTTCTTCAATGTTCGAGTCATCGCGAATGGGTTCTCTTTATTCGCGTTGGGAATTCACAGCCCGCGGGCCCTCTTAAAGCTATGCAACCTGTTGCTCTCGATTTGTCGCGCGTTGCTCAATTTTCTCGTTTGTTTGTGTTTGCTTCTTTTCCTTCGCACGAATTTTCTATTCATTTTGTAACGATTGACAGAATTTTTCTAACGAGATGGCGAAATTTTTTGTAAAAAATCGGTTACCTATCGAAATTGCAAATTTTTTTAATTTAGAAAATGTTTAAAAAAAGTTAATTATTTCCGGAAGGATTATTTTTTTACATTTGTTCTTTTTTAGGTCACGATAACTTGATCAGGGCGTAAATGCGATTGAACCGATCGTTACCGATATTGACTCAGTCATTTTCTTTTGTACGAATTTTCTATTAATTTTTCAATGATCGACAAAATTTATCTAACGACACGGCGAATATTTATAAAAAAATCGGTTACCGATCAAAAGGTCAAGTTTTGTTGATTTTAAAAATATTTAAATAGAATTAATTATTCCCGGAAGAATCATTTTTTTAATTTGTTCTTTTTTAGGTTACGATAATTCGATCAGGGCGTAAATGCGATTGAACCGATCGATCGATATTACCGATATTGATTCAATTATTTTCTTTTGCATGAATTTTCTATTCACTGTGCAATGATTGACAGATTTTTTCTAACGAGATGGCGATCTTTTTTGCAAAAAATCGGTTACCGATCAAAATTTCAAAAACGTTAATTTTTTAAATATTTAAAAAGAATTAATTATTTGCGGAAGGATCATTTTTTAAAATTTGTTTTTTTTAGGTTACGATAATTCGATCAGGGCGTAAAGGCGATTGAACCGATCGTTACCGATATTGACTCGAGCGTTGAAACGTCACTATCGCAAATCAGGTTTTGACATTGGTCCACCACGTATCCTTGTGTATACATATGCGTGTCGGTGAAAGGGATTGAATAAACCAGGATCTATCCTCGGAAAGTTCACGGGCTGACGCGAATCGCTTTTATAATCTCTTATCATTTCGATATAACTAAGTTCCGTTCGGTGCTCTAAAAAATAGCCACGATGTCTCGATGTCAAAGATACGACGGATAACAATAGTTACAACACTGATATTACCTCGTTCTAATCTTGCCGATTTCAAGCGCTGCGAAATCAAAGTAATTTCTTTTTTATTTTATTATTAGAGATTTTATTTTATTTTTTATTTTAATTAGACTTTTGTTTTTATTTTTGTAATCAGATTTTTAATTATATTTTAATTGAAACGTTAATAGTCTTTTATTTATATTTTAATTAAATGTCCACGATATTTTTGTTTATACAGTAAATCATTTTTATTCATTTCATAATTCAATTTTTATTTATATCCCAATTCGATTTTCATTCATTTCATTCATTTTGATTTATTTAAAAATTTGATTTTGATTTATTTTATAATTTGATTTCTATTTATTTCACAATTCGATTTTGATTAATTTCATAATTCAATTTTTATTCGTATCCCAATTCGATTTTGATTAATTTCGTTCATTTTCATTTATTCAAAAATTTGATTTTGATTTAATTAAAAATTTGATTTTGATTTATTCAAAAATTTGAATTTTATTTATTTCGCAATTCGATTTTCATCCCTTTTGTAATAATATCGTTAATCATTCTCAAAAATTGATTACCGATCAATTTCCAAGTTTCGATCGACGAGGAAAAAAAATCAAACCAAGTTTATCGAATGGCCAGATCGTTCGAAATTCCTTATTTTTCCCGGATTGCTCGCGAGTGTTCGACTCACCGTAACGTTGAATATTCAACAAAAAATCTGTTGCGCCTTGGCTGGTTAATCGGTCGTGTGCTCGTGCGACTCGTCGAGAATCCTCGAGTTTCGATAAATAGCGCGTTTTTTCTTGTAATACGACAGTAAATTATTAATGTCACAACGCGGAACGATCGGTGAAGTGTTAAAGAAAAACAACAACCGCGTGCTGGCCCGTCGATGGTCGAAATGCCAGTGCCGCGAGTCTCGAAGCGACGCCACGTTTTATGTCGTTCTCCCACCACATCTTGCTTCGTCGTTTATCTACACATCGCGACTTCTTGCCTCGAGCAGTACCTCGTTCACGTGGGATTCTGCGCCGATTTTACACACGTAAATTGATAGTTGTATCGTGATAAGAAATATTTTCGTACAGCGTGACGTTTCTGCGACGACCTTCCGTTCAAAAAGATCCTCCCCTCTCCCTTGGACAATTACGAATAGCCAGTCACGATTGGGCGTTTCAAATTTTGAATTTTTTCTCAAACCAAAAAGAAAAAAAAATCAACATTTATTTCTCAAAATATTTTGTTTTGGATCAAGATATAAAAAAAGATTATATTTTTTGCATTTGTGATAAAATATTTTGTAAAAATTGATAAGAGGATCTAGAGATTTATTTTTGTGATTGTTTAAAAATATTTTTGTCATCTTTTTTTTATTTTCGAAAAATGTGAAAGAATTGTATTTTATTCAAATCCGATCGCAAGGCAGTATCAAGAATAAAAATAAAGAAAAAACAATTATATCGCAAAACAATTTTTTTTTTATCAAAGTATAAAAAAAATTCTTTGCTGATAAAATAACTTTCAAAAAATGACTAAAAGTACCAATAATTTTTTATTTTTTCGGTTTTTTAGAAATATGTTTATCATTGGTCTGAAAAAATTCTTTGCTGATAAAATAACTTTCAAAAAATTACTAAAAGTACCAATAATTTTTTATTTTTTCGGTTTTTTAGAAATATGTTTATCATTGTTTTAAAATCTTTCAAAAAATATTAACATGTTGTATTTCATTCAATTCCCATTGAAAGTCAATATAAAAAATAAGAATAAAAAAACAATTATGTCTCCAAATAATTTTTTTTAACAGAGTATAAAAAAGATTATATTTTCTTGCTGATAAAATAATTTTTAAGAAATTGCTAAAAGTGCCAACAATTTTTTAATCTTTCGATTTTTTTCTGAATATATTTAACATTGTTTAAAAATTGTTCACAAAATATGAAAAAAATTGTATTTCAGTCGATTCCCATCGCGGGCCAGTATCAAGAATGACGCTAACTTTTTTTGTGCCTCGATGGAAGTCCCGACGTGACTAACGAGCATCATCGATTTCTCGCAGTTCCGTGACTTTTAACGAGAGTGCAACTAGTTTCCCCGATCGTCTCTTTCGTGCGCTCGGCGCGTCATTGTTTCTGCTATATTACGTACATACGAACTTCTTCTTCTCGTTGGGCACGTGTCTTTCTCGTTATTTACCTTATCTTCGCGAAAATTACACGGCAAAACTTCGTTGCTCACACTTGCCTCGATGGTCTTTATGACGAACCTGCCATATATAAATATATATTTATACATATACAGGGTGAATTTCATAAGATGCCTCAAACTTTATTTTAAGGTAGATGGGATCATTACAAACAAAAGTTGCAAATATACATTGGGGATATTTTTAATAGTTTGGGAGATATAAATTTGTAAAGTTGGTCCAATGAGAGCGCGCCGAGAAGCATTAGAACCGCCCACTCCCCGCCCTAGCCATAGAGATACCACAGTGTAGGACGTTACATTTGGGGTTGCAAAATTCAGAGGAGTAAATTTTATTTATTATATTATTGCGTAGTCATTATTATTTCGGAGTGGGCGGGTCCAACGTCTCTCGGCGCGCTCTGATTGGACTAACTTTAAAACTTGTTATCTCGTAAACTATGAAAAATATCTCTAATGTATATTTGCATCTTTTATTTGTAATGATCTCATCTACCTTACAATAAAGCCTGTTACATCTTATGAAATTCACCCTATATATATATACATGGTCGAGAGTTGTTGAACTTTGAGACTAGAGAGGACGATGAAATTGACGCTATATAAGTTTGAATTGCCTGAGATATTGAAAGAGTGTGATAGAGAGAGAAAGAGAGAGAGAGAGAGAGAGAGAGGGAGATAGTGACGATAGTAGGCGGGGGGGGGGGGGGGGGGGGGGGGGGGGGGGTGAGCGAGAGGGGTGGGGGTGGAGTCGACGAGAAACACGAGTAATTGCGTTACGTACTACTCAGGAGATCTACGGCAATTGACGTGCCTAATCGAGTCAAAGCTCTCCTTTGATTGCAGACGTCGATGTATATATATATATATATATATATATATATATATATATATACATATATATACACATATAGTTGGACAAAGCTCGACGAAAATGGGGCATTTAGTTGCGAGATTTCTTTTTCTTCCAGACGATACGAAAACTTCGTATACCCTTCATTTTCCATCTTTCATCGGTTCGTGATTAATAAAATCTTTTGCAACTCGCGAGAATTATTGAAAGCGAGATTTTCTATGAATCGCAGAATTTGTCGAGGGAAAAACTCGAATATAAAATCGTCAGGGAGCTACGAGGAAATCTTGAGATCGTTTTATTATTTTTTTTTTCTTTAACGAGAGAAACACTCGCGCAGACGAAACTCTGGATATACTTTCTGCTTCTCGCGTTGCTGAATAAGCAACTGTCGAACGTCGATATAATCGATGGGTCTCGTTTCAATTGCCTCAATTATGATACGTCACACATGTAATATAATCATTGTGTCTACAGATATGTGTGTATGTGTGTGTGTGTGTGTGTGTTTTAAACGTGTAGTAAATATATATCATGAGAATGTCATGGAAATTTCACGATTTTTGGATCGACGAAATTTTATGTAAAAATAAGATCGTAATCGAAATTTGGATCGAAACAGCTGGAGGAAATTTAACGAGTTGGCTAACTTCGAGATACGAGGACATAAATCGTTCGCGGACTATTTATATCCGAATTGAGGGACAATTTTTTTAAGATAATAAAAAAGACTCGATAACATTGACGATATTTATCAACCGTGAGAATAATCGTTAATGATTGATTAGAAATTTTTTAAAAAAGGATGGTGATAATAATTTTCATCGTTTCGATTTGATTTTTGATACTTGTGATTATTTTTCAAAATTTGATTATTATCGATTTTCATATATTTTTTATTTATTCGCCTTTCTTTGTTTATAAATTTTTATTTCGATTTAAATTTTGTGAATTTTTGAGGTATCAACAAAATTTGTCTTTTCGTGACCTTGGAATTTTCGATTTTGAAATAATGTTCGATCGTTTCAACGTTTTAGTTACGTCATTTTGTGACTTTTTATTTCGCGGTAAGACCCTCGGTGATGCTTAAGCGGCGCTCGTTCAAGAGCTTGGCGCGTGTGGGTAGCTTGATTCTTACTTCGTGACGCAAAAGAAAGAGTTCCGGGGCGTAACGTAGCGCACACGAGAGAAAATTGAATCGGAGAGCCCGAGAACTCGCTTCTACTTTATTTCATCGCGAGCGTGAGCACTTTGCGCCCCTTCCATCGTGCCATGGTAAGAAGACTTTGCCACTCTCTCTCTCTCTCTCTCTCTCTTATCCTTTCGTTACATTTTCTAAAGCTCGAAAGAATCGGAGAATTCTTTTTGCCTCGACAAGATTGTGTGCCGTTTCCATGACTACGAAAGCCTCCACTCGAGAGAATAACCGCAAGAATTTTCTCAGGACCAATCTCATCGATTCGTAAGATCGGAACAAGGATATCGTGATTTTTATCGTTACAATTATTTCAATTTTGTTTCAATTATTTCAATTTTGCTTCAATTCTTTCAATTTTGTTTCAATTATTTCAATTTTGTTGCAATTATTTCAATTTTGTGTCAATTATTTCAATTTTGTGTCAATTATTTCAATTTTGTTTCAATTATTTCAATGTTGTTTCAATTATTTCAATTTTGTTTCAATTATTTCAGTTTTATTTCAATTCTTTCAATTTTGTTTCAATTATTTCAATCTTGTTGCAATTATTTCAATTTTGTGTCAATTATTTCAATTTTGTTTCAATTATTTCAATATTGTTTCAATTATTTCAATATTATTTCAATTATTTCAATTTTGTTTCAATTATTTATAATAAATATTGTTTCAATTATTTCAATTTTGTTTCAATTATTTCAATTTTGTTTCAATTGTTTCAATTTTGGTTCAATTGTTTCATTCTCGTCGCATCACGATGATGGGACGGAAATTCGTCCAGGTTCACCCTTTTTCATTGTCTTGGGACATTTCATCGTTTGATTTCAACCCCAACGAGCCTTTGGGGCTGACACGCGTAAACGGACCGTTAGTCAAAGGGTGGCTTGGAGTTAGAAACCTTCCTACATTTATATATAACATATATATAAATAGAGCGAAAGGGGGGGGGGGGGTTCTGTTCTAGTTCGAAGTACAATACAGGGTAGAAGGGGTTGAAGGGGTTGAGGGAGTGGTAAATCAAAGGGTAATTTCCTGTCGTCGTACGGATCGTTGCTTCTCCATTTCTAGCTGTGTTAAAGACTCGGCTTCGTTCCTATCATGCCCATTGTAAAGATCCATGACATATGACCATAGCAGAAAGGCACCCTTATCGAAACGTAAGCTTGATTATGATGACATAATTTTATTCTCGAATTTCCGTTCGTAACTAACGAGTTATCAATTTTCGTATAAGAGATAAGAGTATTAAATGTATCGTACGAAAATTTATTAACATAATATAAAAATAAGAATATATTGTAAAATTAAAATTTAAAATACAATATTAAATTAATTTTGTAAAAAACTTAGGTAAAAAGTTGTGCAAATAAAACTAACTAATAATTATGCAATATGAAATTATAATATGTAGGTAATATAAATATACAATTTTATAGTGCGATAAAAATAGAAAAATCAAAATACAAAATACCATAAAATACATTTTTCAATTTTCTGTTCGTAACTAACGAGTTATCAATTTTCGTATAGGAGATAAGAATATTAAATTTAGCGTACGAAAATTTATTAACATAATATAAAAATAAAAATATATTGTAAAATTAAAATTTAAAATGCAATATTAAATTGATTTTGTAAAAAACTTAGCTAAAAAGTTGTGCAAATAAAATAGCCAATAATCATACAATATAAAATTATAATATGTAGGTAATATAAAAATACAATTTTATAGTGCGATAAAAATAGAAAAATCAAAATACAAAATACGACAAAATAAATTTTTCGATTTTCTGTTCGCAATTAACGAGCTATCTATATTCGAATAAAAGGTAAAAGTATTCAATTTATTGTACGAAAATTTATTAATATAATATAAAAATAAAAATATATTGTAAAATAAAAATTAAAAATACAATATTAAATTAATTTTGTAAAAAACTTAGCTAAAAAGTTGTGCAAATAAAACTAACTAATAATTATACAATATGAAATTATAAATAAAACATACAATTTCACAATGCAATAAAAATAGACAAAACAAAATATGAAATTTATACGTATAAAAAATACGAAAATTCTACGTGAAAAATGGCAGAACTCGATGATAGAAATTTTATACGAGGTGATAAATCCACCGACAGCCAAAATAATTATCTTAATTCTATCGTTTCGACCCCTCGTACGCTTAACGACGCGAAAAAAAAGAAAGAGAGAAGAACTCGAGATCCTCCGGAGAAAATTCTGTGGCATTTTCCTTTCTCTCGACCGACAAAAGCTATCGGCAAATGCGATGCATAATGCATAAGAACCAAGGTGGATGTAGCAATGTATACTCGACGATACGACCCTCCCTTTACAACCCTCGTTGTATTTTCATGCTCCTTACCGATAAAACCCGAGTAGCCCCGTAAGATTCATCGTCGACCGCCCTTAACACTCGGCCACTTTCACACCGTGTCAAGAAGGAACGTTTCGTTCGATAGATAAAAAAGAAAGCAGAAAAAGAAAATGGCGTCCGCTCTAAGAGCGAACTCGGTTCGTGGAATGAGGTTATGTAGGTCGCGAGACGCGAGAAGGTGGGAAAAATTCATTTTCTGGACGCTGAAGTATCGTTCGATCGTAGGTAGGTACACTCGAACGGGAAAGTGTTGCGTGAAGGGCGGAAAATCGAAGCTCTCGGCGAGGTTTAAGGATAACGAGATACGAGGAAATTCCATTAACGCGATCTTTTTTTTTCAATGGCGTCATTGCCACGATGCAACAGGAATAAACGAGAGAAGCGTTTAACGATTTTTATTGTTTACTCTTTGACGATTTTTTGCTCGATCGAAGGAGAGAAATTTTAATTTGAACCGGAGATTAGTACGGAAATCAGCAATGGTCAGTGAAACTTGAAACGTCAAGAGAGTTGGTAGGGAAATCGTTATTTCGGGTTTTTTTTGCGTTTTCTTCCAGATTTTTTGAGATATCGGCAAAAATAACGTTATATTCTTCATCAGCGACAAATTTCCGATTCCGTAAACATCCTATAAAAACTTTTCGGACGAAGAAAAATTTTGATCCTCGTCAGGTGCCGATAGTCGACATTCGTGATTTTACTTTCGTGACCTTGGAGGGTCCGGAAGGGTCAAAATTTGTTTTCGTCCAAAAAGGGTTTGTAGCATCATTTCTGAATCGGAAATTTCCCGCGTAACATGAATATAATGAAATAAAGAGGTTTTGGAGAAAAAAAAATTTGCCCTCATGGCCGAGGCGTTTTTTTGCAGGTCCCCTCCTATGGGTCCCCAAAATCGCGATTTTCGAAGGATCGCCACGATCACAAAAATTGAGCTATTGGGATGATTCTTGGCTAGTTCTGGAGTGCTTGGCGAGTTCTTCAAAAAGTTATTTGTGACATTTTCTGTCCGGCGAACGAGAGCGGAGATACAGCTTCGCGAAAAGTCGATTTTTCGAGAATCCATGAATATTGCAATGTACTGTATTCCGGTGAATTTTAATCCTTTCTCAAGCTCTAGCACCTATGTCGATCGCAAGTTTCCCGTACAACAAGAAAATCACGGTTTTGTTTCCCATTTTCCAGATTTTATCGTGCTTAAGTGGGAGCTGTAATCTCCATCAGCGAAAAATTTCCGATCGAGTAGGACGATTTTTAATTGTCTGATGGAAATTTTTTATTTTTCGACGCCCTCAAGTAGCAAGATAAAAACTTAGGATTCAAAAATCAACTTTTTACAATCGTTTTTTTAAATACATTCTTAAAGCTTAGGCCGATCGAAAATTGCTCGCTGGTCATGAATATCGTGGTCCTTTTTTACTTCCATATTAATTCACAGGTAAAAAATCGAGAAAACACGATATTTCGTTCTTTTTTCCGGATTTCGCGCATTAATTTTGAACTATTGTAAGAATAACCATCATTTTGCTATTATGCTAGCACAGCCAACTTCCGGTGGAAACAAAAATATCTGCAGTTCACCCTTGAGCGTTCAGATGTCGCTCCACCGAATCAATTCTCGAGGTTTCAAATTTTGGCAATCATTGCCGATTCTCTTAATTTCTATATGAACTTTCGGGAAAAAAAAATTCTCATCTATGACACGAATATATCAACGATTTATCGATATATCGATCCTCAATCACGTGACACGTGTCACGATCGCGATGACAAAGATTGACTCGAAACGATCGGTTGCTAAGTTCGCGAACGTCCTCATCGCGACAGCGTCGAGTAATCGTCACGAATCTGTTTTTTTCTCTTCTTTTTTCACGAATGACGACAAATTGAGAGTCTGAAAATTGTCCTGGACGATTTTTCTAGGAGTCAGGACGAAATCTTTTTCTTTTCGTGTAGTGGCTACTTTTGCTTCTTAAATCGATGGTGCTCGAACGTCCCGAAGTCAACGACTCGATAATGTCGTCTCTTCGTCTTTGTCCCGAGTAAGCCTCGTCCTTCGCTTAAGGGGGTTGACAATATTGGAATAAAAAAGGCAAAGAATCGTCAGAGAATCGAGGTAAAGAGAAGATTTCTCGAGAAGGAAGATCCTTCGAGAAACTTGCATGAGGTTCATCGTGAAAAATAGCTTTGGTAGAATCGAAGAGAAATTGTCATTGTCGAAGGACGAAACGAGGTTGGTCCAGGTACAATGGATGTTATCAAGGATTATATCGAGTGCATCAACGTTCATTGGATAGTCGTCGTTGCGACCGGAATGTACATGCATTTGAGACAGATATGCGTTATCGGTTTGTGCTTCGACGAGGAAACCGCTCTGCCCTTCGATCCTTCCTACGCGTCCTTGATTTTTATGTTTTCCGTACTATGCCTCGTCGCCGAGTACAAACTCTGGCCGAGCTCACTCAAGGAACCACCGATTCAAGTTTTATGTATTTACGAGGTAAGGGAATTAATAATAAGATGTAAAATTAAAAAAGAAATTAATTAATTACAAATTTCATTAAATCGATATTTTATTTTGAAAAATGAATAAATAAATTAATAAATGAATAAATGAAGTAATTAATTAATTGATTAATAGTTCAATATTGAATAAAATCATTAAAAAAGTAAAAAGCATTGTCATCTGGAAACGTTAACTGATCGACCGATTTTATTTTGTAGATGCTCGTCTCGGCACTGGTAACGAATCTCGGTAATCAAGCAATTTGGATACCGATAATGAATGGGATATGGTGCCTGACGCAAGAATCTTGTAAATGGGTGCGTAAAACAAGAAAATACAATTTGTTTTCGTATAAAAAAAATGTAGCCGATCATCGATATACAAAAAAAATCGACGTTTCGTATAAAAAATCGAACTTCCGTATAAAAAATTGAAGTTTCGTATCAAAAATCGAAGTTTCGTAGAAAAAATTGAAGTTTCGTATAAAAAAATCGAAATTTCGTAGAAAAAAGCAAATTTTCGTATACAAAATCGAAGTGTCGTATACAAAATCGAAGTGTCGTATACAAAAATCGAAGTTTCATAGAAAAAATCGACTTTTCGTAGAAAAAATCGACTTTTCGTAGAAAAAATCGACTTTTCGTATAAAAAAATCGAAGTTTCGTAGAAAAAATCGAAGTTTCGTATAATAAAATCGAAATTTCGTGGAAAAAAGAGAATTTTTGTATATAAAATCGAAGTGTCGTATACAAAAATCGAAGTTTTGTATAAAAAAAATCAAAGTTTCGTAAAAAAAATCGAAGTTTCGTATAAAAAATCGAACTTTCGCATAAAAAAACTCGAAATTTCGTATAAAAAAATCGAATTCGATCAACAAAAACGTGATTTTTGCATCGTAGGTCACGTGGTTCAATTCAACGATAGGCCTCGACGATTATTCCTTCCTGATGAATTTCTCTTCTTACCTGGAAACCGAAGCAGCCGCGGTCCACATGGCTTATTGTCTGTCCGTTCTCTCTTTCGTTTGGATGCTCGACGCGACGGAATCTCTCGACGCCATTCTCGATTCTTGGACCAACGATTGAAATTTATCGAAAAGAAAAAAATCGATCGATCGATCTCGTCATTATCGTCCCTTAACGTTGTCCCTGTATCGACGTATAATTTATCGAATGTATCGTCAAATTTTATACGATCGTTGTATTTGATAAATAAATTAATTTTTAAGAAAAACAAACAAAAATCGACGATCTGTCTCGATAAACTTCACGCGATGCAACCGATCGACGCTGAAAATTGACGTTTGACAGAAGCACGTGGACGTTTTTTCCTCAATGACCAAATTGCTTTGTACGATCTGGGCGTTGATCCTTAATACTCTCGGAATTTCCATATTTCGCACGTGTTTCGCGAACGCGATGGAGGACGAGCAGGGCGAAGCATTAATTACCGGACCGCCGATAACGTCGTTTTTCTTCGCATCCGGCGTTTACACGATGATCTTGAGCAGCTCGTTGTTTCCCACGAACTTTCGCAAACCAAAAGCTTACATACTATGCATTTACGAGGTTGGTTCTCAAAAATCAAAAAAAGAAACACAAAATTTGAATCTCGTTTAAAAAAAAATATATTTTCAATTTTTTTTAAACACAAAATTTTTCAAAAATTTCGTTTTTTTCAGTTTTTTGCTACATCCTTCTTCCTCGAATTTTCGATCGCCTGTATCTGGACTCCGATCGACGTTCTCGTCCTCACAATTTTGCCAAAAACACTTTGCAACGTAATGTCAATTTTTTTTGGAATTAAATTAATGTTTTTTTTTAATTGAGAAAAAAAAGAAGCAATTTCAACAAATTTACACAGTGACGATGAACGACAATTCTTCCATGGTAGATTTTAACAGGGATGAATTTGAACGAAGCTGCAAAAATGTTAACGATTACTCGTGTTCCGATGACGATCGTGAGTTGTCTCCTGGCTTTTGGATTCCTCGCTCTGTCCTTACACGTAACGAGATCCCTGGATTACGCGCTCTTAACGTGAGTTCCGGTAAAAATTCTGTTGACTCCGAATAATAATAATAATAATAATAATAACAATAAAGCAAAAAAATAATAATTTTTAAGAAAACAAAAATATATTTATCGCAGCGAATGTGGCTGGGACATATTTATCGACGACGCGAAAGAACGCCTTTATCGAAAGATCGTGAAAGAATTGCCAAAGATAAGTCCACCCCAGAACGCTGTCTGCAAATGTCGAAGAAAGAAACGCAACAAGGGACGTCGTAAAAGTTCCAATTGAACCAAAATAAGAAAAAAAAACTCAGAAAAATGCTTCGTAAAAAATATCGTGGAAAACATTGTCAATTTTCGGAATATACGTATATACATCACATACATAATAATTATATATATATGTGTATATATATATATATATATATTATATATTATAGTATATAATATATAAAATAGTATTATATACTATATATAATATAATATATATATATATTATATTTTATAATTATATTATTATATAATATATAATATATTATATATTATATTATATATTATATAAAATAATATTATATACTGTATATAATATAATATAATATAGTATATAATATAATATATATTATAATATATATTATATATATATTATTATATATAATATAATATATAATATAAAATAATATTATATACTATATATAATATTATAGATATATAGTATATAATATTATTTTGTATATTATGTACTATATATATATATATATATATATATATATATATATATATATATATATATATATATATATATATTTTCTAATAATATACGAAAAACTGAGAAAAAAAATATTCAAAGGCTCGATAAAAAAATATCGTGGAAAATATCGTCAATTTTCGGAATATACGCATATACATGCATACTTATATATACACATACATATATATATACATACATACATATATATATATATCTATATTGTTATTTTTTATTAAAAAGAAGGCATTTATTTCGTCCGAACTGAAGTATAACGTACAAATGGTATAGATAATAGTGGTAATAATATAATTAATCGTTAATTAATATCAATTAATTAATCATACATATGTCGATTATAGTACTGTAGATTGTTTATTTAATATGTATATGGTAATTGTACTAATGAGATGTGTTCAGTGGCAGCATATATATACACATTACGGTGGATTTTTTTAAACTTTTTACTCTTCTCTCACGTGCTTTCTCTCTCTCTCTCTCTCGCTCTGTATCTTTTCTTTTGTTTCTTTTTAATGAAGTTTCTATGGGGGGTAAAACATTACAATCTGCTCGTTTACACGTTACTGTGGGAGATTACGCTCGGCCCTTTCGTTCACCCTCGTTCTTCCACCCCTTGTCAACGATCCCTCCTCCTCCCCCCCTTTGGCCCCCGTTCACAAATACACAATCGTTCGAACTAATCGATCGATCAATTAGGCAGTGCATAAATCGTTACGGATATGTTGAATGAGCGTTCTTTCCTTTTTTTTTTTCATTTCGAATTTTCTTCTCGTTTTTCGTCCCTCGATAGACTAGATATATATTTTTTTTTTGTTTACCCAAGGTCGATTTATCACCGATTCAAAAACAAAGAAGAGAACAAAAAAACGTCTCGTCGTCGTTCGGAGCAGACTCGATTTTGTTCGCGTTGACGAATTAATCGTTAAGAATGAGAATTTACGATTTTTTAGTTTTTTTCGAATTTGTTTTCATGCGTTTCGAGGACTCGATTCTCGCGACACACAACGTTTTACAAAACAATCGTGCAATATCCGATTGCTGCTGGTGCAATCGAGAGATAGAGACGATTTGCCTCGTCGACAAGACGAAATGTAAAAATTCAAAAAAAAAAAACAGAAATTCGTTGAAAAATTTGAAAAACCGGTTGAATTTCGAAAAAAATTAAGGGAATAATCTTTAATAAACAATTACCTGTCGGCGTCTTGCGCATCGACGCGACCACCCTGAGTTATCGTGAGCATCGACCACTTATATTCGGCAAAAAAGATTTTTCTCTCTTACTCTCGCACTTTCTCTTTCTCGTTCTCTCTCTCTCTCTCTCTCTCTCTCTCACACTTTCTCTCATTTTTCGGCATTTCTTTTCCTCTTTCATACGGTTTTTTTTTCACTTTGTTTAAACACAATTTCGCCCATTTTCTCTCTCTTTCTCTCTCTCTCTGTCTCTCTCTCTCTCATTCTCTCACTCTCTCGTACTTCCGTTCATTCACTCGATAATTGATACATTATATACATTGTTTCGTGCTTCACGCGTGAAAAAATTGCGACAAAGAAAACAAGAATTACCGCGGGGCGCGGAGGGGAAGATCGTTTATATTTTTGTAAACTTTTTTTTCACGGGGTAACTTCACATTTTTTTCCGGAAAAACTCGTTCCATTTTCCTCTCGTTTACTTCAAAAATTCTCTTGCCTCCCTCGTTGGGGTCGAGCGATCTCTCTCGTTGAAATAAACGATAAAACCTTTTTTACTCTTTTGCATCTTCGTTTTTTACGTGATTTGCTTTTGTTTCTCATCGTCCTGTCTCGTTTCAACGATTTCGTTAAATTGTACATACACAACAGTGATCGTTCTACCTATTTTTTTAAATAATCTTCGTCATTTTCATCTTTTATTTCGTTCTTTCTTTTTAATGCCACTGCACACACGCACGGGGCGCAAAAACTCAGATTCAACGATAAATTGTTTTATTTTTTTGTCTTTTTTCTTTTTTTTCTTCGTTTTTCTCTTTTTTCCTTTTTAATTCACCTGTTTGGTTTTTTTTCTTGTCGTTTTCATTCCTTCATCAATTATCTTTTCTGTCTCATTATTTATTATTTATTATTATTTCATGCATCTCATTTATTTTTCTCTCGTGTTATTGTAATCGTATTAGTGTTTATGTGTCTATGTGTGTATGTGTGTGTTTGTGTGTGTGTGGGTGTCTTTGTCTATGTGTCTGTATGTGTGCGTGTGAGTGAGCTAATGCCAGTCCTGTGAAATACTGTCTCGCTCCCCCGCGATGCTTAAAACTCTATCTATATATATATATATGTATGTATATATATATATAATGCTTTTTCTTCTCAAGGGAGGACGGTATTATAGGTCGTGCGGAGGAAGGGACTACCGTACGCAATACCATAATGATAATAATATTTTTTGTTTGTTTGTTTTTCATAATTCTTATAGTCTTGGATATCCAAGGGTGAGCGGGAGATTAGAGAGGTTTCGGAATGGAGGGAGGAGGGGGGGGGGGCGGAGGACAAGGAGGAATGTACGAGGGTCAACAATGAATTCCATTTGTTAACGAGCGATAAAAATTATAATCGATTACAAAAATCGTGTTTCATGACGTCGATTTATCGATTTGCTATTTCCCATTTTTTGTTGTTGTCTTATTTTAGTTTCTTTTTTTCGCCTCTTTTCTTTCTCGTTTGTTGTTTTGTTGTTATTATTATTATTGTTATTTATTATTATTATTATTATTATTATTATTCATTTTCGTTTTTCTTTTACTTCGACCTCTCTCGTTTCAATGACGACGACGACGACGATTAATTACGGAGAGGTAGGAATGAGATAGGAAGAGGTTTGTTGCTTTTTTGTATATTGGGTTTTTTTTCTTTTTTTTGGTTTTTGGTTTTTTGTTTGTCTTTCTTTCGTCGCTTTTCCTTCGCTCTCTTCTATTTTATTCTCTCGCTTTCTCTCTCTCTCGCTCTCTCGCTTTCTCTCTTTCTCTCTCTTTCTCACACACACATACGGTTTTTTTTTCTTTCTGGTTTCTTTTTTTTTTCCTTAATCACGACGCACATCGGCGTTGTAATAATAATACGAGCGCGGAGCTTCGCTATACGAGACCGATCTCTATATAGTGTTTACACTTACAGACTTTTAAGCTTAAGTATAGACTAGGAAAGTATTGTTTTTTTGTTTTTTTAGTTTTTGTAATTTCGAGGTTTTTGGATAAACGGGGAGCGCAGTGAGCCTTTTTTCTTCCTTCCTCCTGGGTCCTCGTCTTTGTTTCCTTCTTTTTTTTTCATCATCCTCTTCCAGATCTTCATTCGATTTTTATTTCCTTGCCTCGTCACACTTACGCAAATTAATATCACAAATCGCGACGAAAAACAAAAAAAAAATCAAAAAGAAAACAACGTTCCTTTTTTTTTTTGTTAAATTACGACGAGGTTTACGAACGAATTATAAAATGCGAGGGAAGAAGGAAAGGGACGAGAGATAAATGACGATCAATGACGACAATTAACGATGACGATGAATTTTAATCGTACAATGATGAAAAAAAGATTAGTCGTATGTGAATTTACGATATCGCGCCCCTCATCATCGTATACCACACCCCCGTTTCGTTTTTTTTTCTCCCTTCGTTATAAATCTTTAATTCACTTATTTCGCGATTTGTTTATCTGGCCTTTTGTTGTTTTTGTTTTGTTTCTTTGTTCGTTATCTCTGTCTTTGTTTCATTAAACTTACGTATAACGCAAACGTGGGGGTGTCGGGCATTTCATCCCCCTCCCCTCACCCCAACCCCCCTCGCATTGCACGCCATTCAATAATTACACACACTCGTACATCGATCGGTGAACGACGTTTGTTTTTTTCTTTTGTTTTTCCTTTTTTACGTTTAATTTTATTTCTCTATCTTAGTGGTTTGTGTGTCTTTTTGTTGTCGTATCGTTTTTTTTTCGTTTTTTCTATTAGTTTTTTGTTCATCTCGTTTCTTGTATTTTCCTTCTTCTTCCTCTTCTTCTTCGTTTACGGATAATTATCGCGAGAAATCCTTATCGGTAAATTGACTATGAATATTCCGTTGAGAACTTTACAGCTTCAGTCGTTATTTTGTTACTTTTTTGGTATTTCTTTGTTTTTTTTTTGTTTTTTTTTGTTCGAGTATATCGCACGTGTTCGAGAGCGAGACTGTCTCTCTCGCGTCACGAACGACGATGGAGAAAGAAATTTCGTCCCTCGGAGCCTTCCCTCCCGACCCCATTGCACTCTCGCACCGTTGTCTTTTTTTTTTATGACTATTTTTTCAACCCCCTCCCTTCAACCCTCTCGTTCCCTTAAGCTCGCCCCTCTCCCCTCCCCTCTCCCCTCGTCGTTTGGTTCCTTCGTCCTCGAAGACGCGTATGACCTTGATATTGCGACGAAACAAAAAACAAAAAAAAATATGTATGTTTATGTTTATTTATACGTGTACGAAAATTAATTGTTAATTAAATATTACGCACTTTCCGACGCTCGATTCGTCATATTCTCTCAGATATACGCGTCACTCCCTTCCACCTGCTTGATTCTACAAATTTATACTCGTGTTCTATTTATATATATATTTATATATATATATGTATATATACATATATATATTTATATATTCATATATATACTATATACGTATATATTATATCGATAATCATATAATAATACTTGCAATGAATGAGAATGTCGATGACGTTGGGCGAATTAAAAATCTTCGGATCGTGAAACATTTCGCGGCTTACGTTTTTCGCTTTTTTCAAATTTTCGCGCGTCTACCGTGGCTACGTTCGTGTAGTTCAATGGACCACCCGCGTTTATAATTATGGCTGCGGCGCGAAGTGTCGCCCCCTCGCGTCGAACGAATGTACTTGCTTCCTTGTCGCGCTCGACGTTAGCCTCGTTGACTCTCGAATTTTTCACCAAGTCATCGTCAATTTTTCATTCTCTCTCCTTATTTCTCAATATCTCTTTGGTTTTCTCCTTTATCCGGTAAAAACATTAACTACGTAGGTGTAAAATATCGTCGTTGCGGACGAACAATGCACGCAAGGACGATTGTCGATGAACGATAAAGTAAACGAACGAAAGTTAATTAATCCTAATATCGAATGTGTCGCTGTTTAGGTCGAATAAATAAACGAATACATGACGAAAATTTATACAAAATGTCAATGCCATTTTCATGGGGCAAGGGTTATTTAAACATTAAGAGCTGCTGCAACGGGCCTTCCTTTGTTTCTTCGTCTTCTTATTTTTTTCTCATTATCGCTTCCTTCGACTCGACAATTATTACGAACATATATAATTAATGTACTAGCCGATTGCAGCGCCTCTATATTCCGTTCTTCTTTTTTTTTGTTGTTTTTCTCTTTAAATTTATAAACGTACATTCACTAGTCATTAAATTAGTCGTCTCTTCGTATGTATACTTTCGCGCGTATTCGCAGGTAATTTTTAAATTAGTCGATGGTGAATTTTCTTAGGCTTAGCTCGAGTTATTCCATTTTTGTTTTTTTGTTTTTTTTTTTTTCATTCTTTTGTCGCGTGCGTGAGACTAGAGCCGCGAGGAGCTTGCCACAGAGAGATCTCGTTTTTGTTAGTTAGAGTTCGTTTCTCGTAGGGTGAGGTTGGGAATGAGCTTTGTGATCGCGCCACTTGCGGACCAACGAAGGGGGAAGAATCGTCGCGCGAGCACTCGGGCATTGCAACGTTTATCGACTTTGGGAAGGCTCGAGGCTCGAGCGAGTCGTGACTTTTTGTTAGAGCACCTACGCTTGATGAGGACTCTCTGTATAATCAACGAGAGCTTTCCTCATCTTATTCCTCCTCTTCGCTCTCCTCCGTAGGACCGTACATGTCAGCGAGTTTGTCGAATCTCGGACCCCATGCACCAAGATACTCGTACTCGTGTTGCTCGTCGTCGGTTCCTATTGGAAAAAGAGGTAAATGTTCGTACAATGTACTTTTGACAATTTGTTCCTTTCTAATATTATAATTTCATTTGAAATTGGAGTTTTAAGAGGCAGTGAAACTGGCGACGAGCTACTTGCGCTTCGAAAACGGAATTCGTAAATTGTCCGGCACTGAGCAACCGATCGCCTTAAAATTTGGAGGGTACGTAGAGAATTATGGCATAAAGTGCATGACACTCTTATTTTTCCAAAATTTTGGAATTTTTTTTGCAGATTCAGTTACCATCGGAAAACTGTTTCCAAAATTTTGGAAAAATAAGACTGTTATGCACTTTATACCATAATTCTCTATGTACTCTCCAAATTTTAAGGCGATCGGTTGCTCAATGGAAAATTTTTTGCAGATTCAGTTACCACCGGAAAATTGATTCCAAAATTTTGGAAAAATAAGACTGTCATGCACTTTATGCCATAATTCTCTATGTACCCTCCAAATTTTAAGGCGATCGGTTGCTCAGTGCTGGACAATTTACGGATCTCGTTTTCGAAGTGCAAGTGGCTCATCGTCAGTAACACTGCCTCTTAAGGATAGTTTCAAGATAAGAATAATCTTTAAGATTCTACGATAATTTCTAACAGAATTCAAATTCAATTTCAAACAGAAGTCAATTCTAAAAATTTCCAGAGTTTTATTAGTAGTTTATAGTTTCTAAAATACAGCTTACCCGAAGCTAACGACGAGAGGGAACCTGCCGTGCTTCCACCGCCCTCGTACGCGTAGTTCCGCAAATCGTCGAAAGGTGGCGCGTTCGGGTCATTGTCGGCCCTCTTCTTGTGATCTTCGATAAACATTCCTACGTTCGGCTCTGCTCCGATTGGATCTGTTAAAATATCCCGAGGTTTATTGAATATCTGTAAAACACCTGGAACCGTTGAAAGTGAAGGTTATGTGAGACACTTACAGGCCAATTTACACGCTGGCATTTTCCCTCCCATCTCGGGCAGCGGGCCACCAATTGGAATTTGAAGTGGGGTTATGTCGAACGCTGTCATATCGTCCTCGCCGCCTCCCTCGTCGTCGTAGTTTATTATGTTTTCCCGAACGTCGTCGTCAGGTCCTGGATACTTTATATGAGATTCTCTTCTTCTATTATAGACGACAAAGACGAGTACCAGCACTGTGAACAAAGGTAAGAAGTAAATTATGTCGTTAGAGTAGAATTGTCATTTTATACATTGTTATTCCTTTCGAAAATGAATTCTTACCCAGAATCATCAGAAGACAAACTAATATAGCAGCCAGTGCTCCCATGCTCAATTTTAACGTTTGACCTTCCTGGACGAGTTCACAATTTTCACCCCAGAAACCATCGAGGCATATGCACCTATAGCGCAATCGAGGATCCTGATTGATACAACGACCACCATTGAGACAAGGGTAATCGATACATTCATTTTTGTCCATACAGCCCTTTCCATCCGGCGATCGTATTCTTCCTTCTCCGCATCTGCAAAAATTCATTTTCACTCATGATTTTTAAGCCTGTTTGGATATTGTCTGATGTCGAATAGAAAATGGCTGCGTTCAGCCCTTGGGTCTTCGTTGACGCCCGACGCCGTGAAGATGGCGCTGGCAAAGCCCACGCGTCCACTCGCGGAAGCGAACAAGGAGGTAGTAGGCAAAAGAGTGCAGGCAATGTCACACGAATCTCATTAGTATAAAATATTGTGTTATCTCATCCTTGTTATTCCTTTATCATCGTCAATAAAAAAATATCAATATTCTCATAACACAAAAATTAAAACAAGTGATTCGGACTTGAAAACTTCAGCCACTATTACTACGGTAGGTTTACAACGTGCCACACGAAACAGACAGTTTTCACTCACGTGCAGTCATGTTCGTTCCAGAGATCAATGCACTCGAACGGTTCAGGACATATTACGTTGAGACACGGCTTATTCGATGGACAATTTCTCTCAAGATTTCTCGCCATGGTGGCTTGGCCCCATTGAGTACCATTCATCGCTGGTGGAAGTGGAAGATGCTTGCCTTCGAGTCTTATATCATCGAGACAACCTAGAAACACGAAGAAGAAGCGAACCCTTGAGTCAGTTACAATTTAATGATCATTATTGTCATCATTATTATCCTAACCTTTCTGATAATCTGCGTAAACCTCAAACGTTCGTACACCGGTGTACTCTGCTTTGCCACCGGCATAAACGCCTTCCTGCTTATCAACTAAAAGCCACTGATGTCCCTCGAACGAAAAGGTTTCGTTGAAACGTCGTCCCTCGCCTCCGTCCAATTCCAGAGTCGCAGCTGATCCGTATCTCGATACCCTGACCATATGCCATTGACCATCGTCCACAGAAATAGCGGAGAGCCAAATGTCTTTTTCCTCAGTTCGTAGACTGTTTAGGTTGTATCGGAATTGTAACCTGCTGTCTTTAATCTGAACACAGGAAAATTGTTACACATCCATTTGTAGTTGTTCCTTCCAAGGACAATTGGAAACCTACGAACCTCAAGTATCGCATATTCCCTGTTATGTTGATCGCTGACCCTGAACAATTCCCCTCGATTCTCTCTGGTTCTGAAGCGCAGCTGTATCTGTGTTGAGTACTTGTCGGGTTCGAACGACAATGCGTATTTGACGTAACTGTGATCTTTGAAGGTTGTAGGTACAGTTGGTGTCATACAGCCTTGTCCGGTCCAGCCGGGATTGCACTGACACCGCGCCTCGGTAAAACTACCGACGCAAGTTCCATGTTCCCAACATCTGAACGTGGATTCTTGATTGTTGCAGATTTCATCGGTTTGTGGACAA
Organism: Netelia fuscicornis; assembly: GCA_946811545.1. NCBI lineage: Eukaryota > Metazoa > Arthropoda > Insecta > Hymenoptera > Ichneumonidae > Netelia > Netelia fuscicornis. The sequence goes on along the minus strand of OX328011.1, from coordinate 5,321,414 downwards.
CCAGCAACGCTATGCCGCGATAAGCCAGGATGAGCCAGATCGTACAATTTACTATTGTGAAAGAGATTCTTGATGCAACCATCGAAACCCTGTGCATATGGCATCGATTTCCATCCGTAGTTGCTTGGATCAAATTGCTTGAAATATAATCCACCGATTTGCAGAGGTGCATTGACGTTCAGGTATTCGTTGAACGGCGGAACCGTACCCTGCGCCTGACAAGTCGAATCATTGAATTCCGGTGGTGTTCCATCCTCGGGCTCGGAAACCTCAGCGGATTTGCAATAATCCACAATCAGCTTTACAGTCTGAAAAAATCATGAAGCAATTTGAATGGCGATCAATAAAATCTTTCTCAATAACAAATAAGTGAAAGTAGAACGTAACTCCGAGTCAGAAATAAGGAAAGGGAAAGTCCACGAACCTCGGTGGTCCAGAAAATATCGAGCCTGTGCCATTCACTATCGTTGAGAGGATGCTTAGTCTTGACCTTGAGCTCCAGTGTTCCAGATCCGAAGTCTATGAGCAATCTCGGTATGCCACGATCGAGCTCCACCGATATAAAGTCTGTCGAGTCATCGTTAGAATATTTTAATACTCGGTCTTTGTAAAACGTGTGTAATATCACGACAAAACGAGGTCAAAGTTCTCACCCGAAACCATTATTTCATCAGGCTCTGGAGGGACGATAGGTCCATTGTACAACAAGAGACCGTCAGGTTTTCGAGTTATGAACTCGAAGCTCAAATGACTATTGTCGCACATCTCCAGCGCTGGATACCAGGCCCAACCATTCCCCCTGAAGCTTCTTGCTGTCTGCTGACATCTTGGACCGTTGTAACCAGCTGGACATTGACAACTGTATGGAATAAAAGAAATTAGTCATGCCCTTGAAAGCGCAAGTTACATGGCTTGGAAAGGAAAATGATCACAGAAATATTTTTCACTCACCTGAGGCCAAAACGGCTCTCGATACAACGACCACCGTTGTAGCAAGGACTACTTCTGCACGATTCGCTCGTACTAAAATTACGAGCACCGCAGGTACACTGGGCTATAACGTCGACCCTGACACCGACCAGAGCTGTTTTATTCGCGTTTACCATATAAGGTAGATTGTTTATATCGAGCACGTTCGTACAACTTCCTTCGCACATCTCGTTCTCGTAGAAACACTCGTCTATTCCTACCATCGTTATGTTTATTCCTACATCGTTCTCGATCTGAAAAAGTTTCATAGAGTTTTAACGACATGACAAATTAGATTCGAGAATCGAATCAACTAATTTAGATCTTGATTTACCTCTTCTCGATGCATCAACACGATTCCATTCAATCTTACTGGCTTGTAGTATGGCGAGCCATGAGCTGCGAATCTGATATCCGTCAATGGTGGATGTTTTCTCCTCAATTGTACGCTAAATACGTCTACATTGTCCCTCGCAATGTCGAGCAAATTCGCCAATTTGTCTCTGAATAGATCGGCTTTGCTTCTCGTCAATTTTCCAGACTGAAAACATTTTGTTACCACATTTTTGTTCCATCGTTATTCTAGCTCGAAGGATGGAATTTCACAGATTCGTTGGATAAAATGAGAACAAACTTTTTGTTCGAGTGAATTCTGGTAATCTTACCTTATAATTCCATACACGAATAAAATCTTCATCCGTTATACCGGATATTCGAACAGAACCGGAATTAACGACAGCCTCGTGAGGAATCGTTCTGACTGTTACCGTGACATTCGCCGGAACGTCCGTTTGCGTATGTTTTCTGTCGTAAACCTTGAACCTCAAGTGATAACGACCATCGTGAGTTCCTGATTTCATCGTTATCATACCAGTGTCCTCGTCGAGTTTGAATTGAGCGTGCTCGAGACCCTCCCAGTAAAACTTTTTGTCCGGCAAGTCCCAATCATCGAGATCGTGGACGTAGACCCTTCCAATTTCCGTATCAGGCGACTGACCCTAGAAAGAACAATAATATAAAGAAAATATTGTCTTCCATGAATAACAAAACTTTCTTTTAAGAACTTGTAACTAACGGCATAGTTGTAGACAAATATGTCTTTCGATCCAGGTTGCATTTTGTTGTCATTGTCATCACCGATTACGACTGTCAGTGTGCTCGTTCCAGCCATTAGTGGTGTACCGGAATCTTTTATAATAATCGGTATGAGATATTCTTTCTGACGCTCACGATCGAAAGATCTCAGTGATGAAACAATCGCCATTCCATCACCGTTTGCACCCTCTGCAATGCGAACGATAAATCATTACAACAAATGAAATTAATGGAAATTCCATCTCTTTCCTGTTACAGTGGCCTCTCTTCTTCGATGCAGAAAGGATCATTCTAGTGAGTAATTAATGTTTGTATTCGACTCACAATTTGCTAAAATTAATAATTCAAGCAAAACATGTTGCTCTAAATTTAATTGACCGAACAAAAACTATTACAGGATACTCACTGTTATCGCTTTCGACCTTGAAGCTTGCTTTTATAGTGTCCTCGGCGTTGGGATCCATTCTAAAAGTGAACGGTGGTCCATTGGTTTTAGACCGATCGTCATCGTCAGTGGCGAGAATCTCGACGACTCGTTTAGGTGGCGCATCTTCGGGCAAAACGGGACGATAATCTTTGAGGAACGTTGGTGGATTGTCGTTGATGTCCAGTACGACGACAGTGAGGGTTGCGGTTGCAGTCTTTGGTGGGATACCATCATCGATCGCTAGAATTTTCACCTGATGCCTGGGTGTCTCCTCTCGATCGAGACTACGCTGTATCGACACAGTGCCATTCTCATTTATGAAGAACTGACGTTTTCTATCGGAACTCCTGTCTATCGAGTAGGAAACTTTGCTCTTGCCACCCTGATCAGGATCCGTCGCTTTAAAAGTTTCCAGAGTATTTCCTATTGTCGCATCTTCCAGGACCGATGTCTCGATGTTTGCTTTCTCGAACTGGGGTATATTGTCATTGATGTCCCGCAACTTAACGACGACCCAGGAGAAGGCCACGTGATATTTATCGTTGTCGTTGTCTTCGCCCTAAAGTACGTTGGGATACAATTAGTAAATAAGAAAGCATAAATGTCAACATCTTTTTTTCTAGGTATCTGGAATATAAGATAACTTCAAGATGAACAGATTGGATTTACCTTATCGTTGACCTGTATACGAAATCTGAAGCCATTGCTCTGCAACTGATCTTCGAAATCGAGAGCTTGAACGATCTTGAGGGAACCAGTTCCATCGTTGTTTCGTACCATGGTGAACTTGTCTGCGCCGTAACCGCTGCTCTCGAGGACCTTATACTGAAATTTGTTGGTCTCGTCCTCGTCGTGAACAGTCACTGTGAGAATAGGCATATCCGGTAAATTTGGACCGTCGGTCTCGTCGACCTCCGTTATCCATTCATCTTTGGTGAATTGTGGTGGCATATCGTTTATGTCCTTGACCCTTATCGAGGCTGTTCCGGTTCCTTTCAACGAGCCACCATCGACGGCTACAACTTGTATCGAATAATCCGGCGTTCGTTCACGATCGAGACAGCATACCGCAGTTTTGATAACACCGGTCTCTGGCTCGATCTCGAAAATCGGTGAACCCGTATCCTCCTCAATCACGTTCTTCTCGATCGAATATACCAACTTCGCGTTCGTTCCCTCGCTCGGATCGTCGTAATCTATCGCTGTCATTGTCATCACTAGCATACCCGCTGTTCCGTTCTCCGTCACGTTCCCGTAATATATCACTTGCGGAAATGTCGGCGCGTTGTCATTTATGTCCTTCAGATTAACCTGGACGTCGGCGTAACCAACGAGACCCTCGCCACCCTCGTCCTGCGCGAATACCGTGAATCTCCATTGAGGTCGACCGTTCGGTTGATCCCTGTCTAATGGCTAGTCGAACAAAAACAACGAATTAATCAATCAATTTTCCATTCCAAACAAATTCTCACTTTCTTCTTTTCGTTTTAATCCTTAGAGAGCTGAGAACTTTCCAGCCTATGTGGTCCGCAGATGCATAGGCTGACGCATATATGCGTCCTTAGAGTTCAAAGGGTTAAATTACCTTCAGCACATAAATCTCGCCGGATGTTCGATTTATGTCGAATTTACTGTTTTCCGGATTATTCGGATCAATTCCCTGACCCGTCAGGAAATACACGATATTTTGCGTCCTGTCCTTATCACCATCTGTCGCTAGCACCTAACAAAATTACACCCAGTTTTTATATCTCCTTTCATGAAATAAGAATTTATCAACAATGACAAATTGTTTACCTGGAGAATTCGTTTTGGTAAATTCCTGTCATCCTCCTCGGTAATCTGAGTTCTATAAGTAGGCCGTTCGAATACAGGAGGATTGTCATTTACATCCTTTACATGAATAACCACACTGGTGAAATTTTCCTTTAGGTTGTCCGAAGCAGTCAGTCTGAGCTCGTACTAAAATGATACAAATACACACGCGTGTGCGTTGATCAATTGCAATGGTCGATTGGATAAAAAGGTCACGAGGGTATCAAACGATTCTCGAGTGGTTCGAGTGTGCCATTGACATTTGTGTCGACCCACCACTGTATCGAGCGAACCCTCGAGCATATGTATACGTAACGAGTACTCGGCTTACCCTCTTCCTGGTCTCGTAATCCAACGGCCCCGCAACGTAAATCGCCCCGGTCATATTTTTGACCGCGAATGCGCCTCCTAAGTTACCGCTCGTAATCTCGTATCGAATACGCGAGGCTAAATTATACAAGGCAGTTAATCAATTTATATCATTTTATTACTTATTAATGTCAACGGTAGTTCAATATATCACAATAAATGAATTAACGGGGGAGGTCTAGTTGAAATTTTCAATAAATCGTTGTTTTTTTCATTTTATAAAAGTAGAATATCTTGCGAGTATTTTTCAACTAATTGCATTTAAATCGGACCACTATTCGCCGAAATACATAACTTTAAAGGAAGCCGTGTTAGAGCCGTACAAAGTAAGTAGGTAAAACTTTAAACTCGTTTTTCTTGAAACCATGTTTTCGAAGATCGGGTTGAAATTTATATCACTTCTTCTATATACAGAGTGAATTTTATAAGGTGTGACAGACTTTATTCTAAGGTAGATGAGAACATTACAAACAAAAGATGCAAATATACATTGGGGTTATTTTTAATAGTTTACGAGATATAACGTTTTAAAGTTGGTCCAATCAGAGCGCGCCGAGAAGCGTTGGAGCCGCCCAGTTCCGCCCTAGCTGTAGAGATAGCACAGCGTAGGACGTTATATTTGGGGTTGCAAAATTCAGAGCAGACAATTTTATTTATTATATTATTACGCAGTCATTTTTATTTCTCGGACATTGGTTGCTAGGGCGGGCAATGGGCGACTCCAACGCTTCTCGGCGCGCTCTGATTGGATCAACTTTAAAACGTTATATCTCGTAAACTATTAACAATATCCCTAATGTATATTTACAACTTTTGTTTGTAATCATCCCATCTACCTTAGAATAAAGTCTGTTACACCTTATGAAATTCACCCTGTATAGTTGTCCTCCGGATGAATGAAGGTTTTTTTTGGACAATTATTTTTTTTTCTTATAGTCAAAAATTGAAGTGAAATTTAGTCGAAACAACATTTTTGACTTTCAACGTCCGCCATTTTGTGAAAAATGGAAATATTTCAAAACCCTTCGTTCAACCGGAGCATTATATCATTAACTAAAGATCTCTCCCCTGTTTTGTTGGTTTCAGACAATCCGTTGCAGCCCGGAAGTGACCGGGGAATCACCGCCAAATATATTTCTTTCAAAAAATTATAATGTTTACACTAAATATATATCTTTTATACGGAAGAACTTTTGTTATCAATTATTTTATCGTTTGACCAAAAAAAAATAGGAAAAAAGGCCTTTTTTTACCGTTCCAATTAGACCTCACTCCTTAATTAATTATTCATTTATTTTTAGAGGCTGTTATACTCACACTCGTCGTGATCTTTGGCGGTGACGGTGAGAACGGTGTGTTGAATATCTTCATTCTCGTCTACCTCAGCCTCGTAGAGGCCCTTGTCGAAGTAAGGAGGATTATCGTTCTTGTCGGCGATTCCGATACGAATGAATTTCGTAACTGTAATCATAATATTATACCTAGTAAGATATCTTCGAACTTAAATAAATTATCTATATTTTTATTTTGTAAGTGAGAACGACGTCGAATTATGGATAAGTCGAGAATTGTACGAAAATGTAGAAAGTTCGAGTTGAGTGTTGCAACTGTTTTAGCTGGGAAAGATGAGTTTGACGATGAGAGTTTTGCGATCGTCGGTTGTATTTGACCTATATACGCCGTAAGACGTTATGGGGAAACCAGAGGAGAGAGAGGCCGATCTCGTTAAGCTAGTTCCGGCGAGTTGGCTGATAATTAATTAATGCAACGTGGACGGGACATCGTTGTGTTGGTTGTTGAGCGGGAGAGAGCGAAAACGGAATCTACCCTACGGCTTAGCGATAACGCCGAAGTTTGAACGGTCTTGCCAGAGTTTACGAACTTTGTGGCTGTGTATAAAACATGAGATTCCTTCTCTCTCTCTCTCTCTTGCAACAAAGCTTCAACACGAGCCACACAATCAACCAGTAAACAAGATCGATAGAAGAATTCGGGCGATTTAAAAAAAATTGTGTCTCGATATTTCCCAAACTTCGATAATTTGATTTTTTTTATTATTCTTCCCTATAAATTATCAACAATTTTATAAACCTTTTTTTTATAATTCATATCTCGCATTATACGAATAAAAATTTAAACGTTATTGAAGTAGTTTGAATTCTCATGAATTAAAATTTGAATTATTTCGAAATGTTTCCTTTGCTCGAGTTAATTTATTGATGGTATGAATCATTCGACCAATTTTAATGGCTCGAGGGGGTATAATTGATAATAATATTCGTTAAGGGATATTCTGTCTATATAATACGTCCATATATATTTTAAGGTAATGCAAATCGGCCGAGCTTACTACAGTGGTAATGGTCGAAATGGGGATAGTGGAGGACTAAGTGGCAATGAGAGGAGGGCCACATTCTCCATGGTGGATGGTTTCGATATTGGTCGCTCTCGGTCTCCATTCGTACCAGGAAGCCAAGCTAGCTCTCTGCTTCATTAACTAAATCCGGACATGGAGCGTGCGACTCCAGCCAGGGATAGATGCGCACCCTGTGAGTCACCAGGGTTTTAACCAAATCGCTATTTAACGTTACCGTACGTGCGAATCCCATAGCGAAGTTAGTTAGATTAGACCTAATGCTAAATTGTTGCTTTCTCTCTGTCGCTCGTTCTAAAAGATTGTCAATGTAATTGATCGTGCTATCACGGTCAAACGGGTCTCTAGAGCAATAAAATCCTGCGGGGTACACGTACAGCAAACCTGGATTTGGCCTAGACTCGCTGATTGTTCAATGATTCTCGTAAATTCGAAAAATATCGAAATAACAAAATTGAAAACGAAAACAAAGTTGCTAATATTTTTAATAAAGAATTTCCCTTTTTTTAATTAATAACACTCATTACACAAATATTAATTAAAAATTATTCAAAAAACAATCGTTAATATTATTTCATTTAAAAAAAAGGGTTGAAATATTTGAATTAAGATTCAAACTAGTTGAGCGAAATTTTGATAACGTAAATTATATTCACTGGAATGAATTTAAAACGACGTTCATTTGCTTGCTAATAAACGTCAGTCGCTGTTTCAAAGATTCATGTTGATTTCGAGTTTCGTCCGGACACTTACGTATTCGGTTAATTATCTCGGAGTACGCTTTGGGGGTTATGAAAATTTTCCAAAAATGTTCCAGTCGAGAGACATTGTCGTACGTTCCAAGAGTCAAAGTTAAGGCCACAAAGAAAACTCGTGGCAAGAACAGAGTACGTAGTCGACGTCGACCTCATCGAGTAATTTTCTAATGGACTTTCTTCGGTCCTGAAACTTCTTGCCTCCTGTATACACGTGTATATATATATCTGTTTTTCGTACTTGGGCCAAGATTTATGTGCTTTGCTCGCATATACATATATTTCTAAAGACGCTTTTTCGTTGGCTACTGCATGAGCCACGTATATACAAGTCCAGTCTGTAGAGAGACGACTCTACAAAGAAAGAGAGGAGAGGGAAACGTATGATAAAAATATCAAAGGAAAGTACGTGCCTCGAGTTGCCAAAAAGATACAGCACGAAAAGAGATAAAGAGAGAGAGAGAGAGAGAGAGAGAGAGAGAGAGAGAGAGAGAGAGAGAAAGAGTGAAATAAAGGGTAGCACACAGCTGTACCGACATATCCTCACGAGCGTATTACGGTATTCATCGTAAAGGGGTTGATTGCCTGTTCGAACGCCCGAGCTCAAAGCGATACAAGCCGACAATGGAACGTGGCAAGGGGGATGAAATGGCAGTGGTACTTTGTATGTATATCGACTATTTACTCAATACTCTCGCTTTGCTATGTACTCGGTTGAATAAATGTGAATTGATATATAATAGAACGCGTGAATGTACATAGAGATATATAATGCGTAACTAGATGGAAAAGTAGAAGTTCACCCCTGGAATAATAATAATAATAATAATATTGTACAGAGGGATATGCGAGTTATTTGCCGAATGTGTAGATTCTCGTATCGCACATCCTGTAATGCACCGAGGTTAATCGGACAGGCATGAAAGCGGAATACACTCGTCATGAATTAATGGCAAATTGCGAATTAATGGCGTAAATGGCAACGTTATCATTTTTCATGTGAATCGACAATTTAGATGGAAGTAGAATGGACTTGGTAAATTTTGGAATTTGGAAATAGTTCGTGACGAAAATGGAATTAAATGAATGGCATACAAGTTTTGTTGAAAACTAAAATGCGTTTTCAAATTTCAAGAAGTCCAGAACATTTTGAGACAATGGCGAGATTGAATGTAAGCAAAGGTATAAAGTTTTAGAGACTCAGATTTAAAAGGGAGCTACACTGCTAACTGGTTAAGAGATATAGACAAAAATATAATATATATATATACAGGGTGAATTTCATAAAGTGTAAGAGGCTTTATTTTAAGGTAGATGGGTTCATTACGAACAAAAGTTGCAAATATACATTGGGGATATTTTTAATAGTTTACGAGATATACATTTTTGAAGTTGGTCCAAACAGAGCGCGCCGAGAAGCTTTGGAGCCGCCCACTCCCGCACTAACCGTAGAGATAGCATAGTGTAGGGCGTTACATTTGGGATTACAAAATTCAGAGTAGTCAATTTTATGTATTATGTTATTACACAGTCATTTTTATTTCTCGAGCATTGGTTACTAGGGCGAGGAGTGGGCGTGTCCAACGCTTCACGGCGCGCTCGGTAAAATTCAGAACTGCCAATGTCCGAGAAATAAAAATGACTGCGTAATAATATAATAACAAAAATTCACTACTCTAAATTTTGCAATCCCAAATGTTACGCCCTACACTGTGCTACCTCCACGGCTAGGGTGGGAGTAGGCTCTGATTGGATCACCTTAAAAAATCTATATCTCGTGAACTATTAAAAATATCCCAAATGTATATTTACAACTTTTATTTGTAATGATCCCATCTACCTTCAAACAAAGTTTGCGACACCTTATGAAATTCACCCTGTATATGTACGAAGATAGAGGCGCCATCAAAATGGGAGTAAACAAGCTTCCGAGGGCAATTGAAGGGACCTTGATCGTTAGCGTCAGGTTTATACAGACTCCATACAGACTCCCTTGTAACATATCTATATCTACACGTAACCCACGAAACTTACTCGAGTCTCTTCGACTCGACTAAGGTTCTTAAACGAAATCAGCTCGTAAGTCAATGGACGTCCGTTCGGTTACACTACAAACACCACTCTCTCTATATACATACTTTCTAGAATCGATAGTTTCGTGAGACTTTTGCCATTTTTCCAAACGTCCACGTACCGTGAAAAAGGGAGCAACGGAATTCGGTAGAGCAGCAAGAGAAAAAAGAGAAAGAAAGATAGAGACGTTGTAGAGAGCCTCGGGTTACCAGAAGAAAACATGGTGTGGAAGGTATGCCAAAGTTGGTAAGGTCGAAAGCGCAGGAATGGTGAAAGTGGGGTGAGAAGAGAGAGATGTAGAAAAAGGTGGCAAACAAGGAAACGGGGAAAATGTGTTTTCTTCACCAGCGGGTTGTCTAGTGAACATACACATATCTATATATGTAGGAGAGATGTATGTGGGAGAGAGGGTGAACCGGCAACACCCCAATGTGGAGACCGCCGGTGGCAGCCACACGGGCGCGCGGAAGAGAGGACACGGGAAACGCGCTACTAGGGCACGGGGTAAGAAATCGATGAAGCCTCTACTCACCCTACCAGCCCGACCCCTATGCCACCGTTCTCCACGACCACTGGCGCTATTCCACTATCCCGGTACTCATACACATGTGTGTGTGTCTCTGTGTGGTTGTAATTTGTAGATAGAAGAGGGCGGGGGGGGGGGGGGGGGGGGGGGTTGAACCACGCGTTTTCACTCCGTCTCGACTGTTCCATATAGAAATTTGTATATGTACGTCCCTCGTGTAAGTTCCTTACTTAGCCACTAACCGACGTTTCTAGCTGCCAAACAAACTAATAGCTTTTGCTCAAATCCGGTTTTATACGATTGTTATTCCGGTACAAACGTGTAATCGTCGTAACGTGAATTTTCGCAGGAAGAAAGATTTTCCGATCGTTTTTCGAGATCGTTGGATGAGCTGAGAGCGTGATTGGAGTTCGTGGAAGGATTTTCGATACGAGGCTTCTTGGGGCACGAGAAATTTGCCTCTTGGGAAAATTGGTAGAGTTAGGTTATCTCTATTTGCCTTGTGCAACGCTTTTCGGGTTAACTGTAAAATCAATTTCGACTCGATTTACTCGGGATATTCATATTTTTTTTTCTTCTTTTTTTAGATAGAGATTGAGTTTAGCGGCGGGGCGTTGGATTTTGCATTTTTTTTCTTTTCGATTTGAGAAATCGGGAGGATAATTCAACGAGAATAGGGAGATTGCTCGGCTGTCGACGAGTGGCTCGGGATTTTGTACCGGGGATTTGATTCGATCGAGATTTTTCGTTATCGATAATTTATGAAATTTCTAACATTTTCTTTGTGCTTGTAATGTTTTGTTCGATTTCTTATTCGATTTCATTTACTTTTTATGATTCAATTCCATTCTTGGAAATTTATTTGTTCCCAAATTCATTCAATTTTGACAAAATTCATTTTTCCTAAAAACTATTTTATCAAATTTCCTGCGTATTAATTTCTTCCCTTTCATTCGATTCCTATAGATTAATTCCTCTTCTACAATCACGTTAGATTCTCGCCAGAATTTTTCCTCGCCGTTTATTTTTTACAATTTAATTCAATTCTTGAGAATTGATTTCTTCCCAATTCCATTCAATTTTGAAAAATTCATTTTTCCCAAAGCTATTTTATCGAATTTCCTGCGAATTAATTTCTTCCCTTTCATTCAATTCCCATAGATTAATTCCTTTTCTACAATTACATTTCGTTAGATTCTCGCCACAATATTTGATTATCTCAGTATTCTCCCAAACACATTTTCCCACTACGTTCATTCGTTTCGTTTTATAAATGTCTTTACCCCTTTATTCTCCATTCAAAGCCTGAAATTTTTTTCCTTGGAATATTTTCACTCGATACGCGAGCTCGAAATTTCTTTTATATAATTCTTTTCATTCGTTCCTGGATGAAAATGGAGAAATATCGGTCGGGAGGGGGGGATCAAACGCGTCAGGTTTGTAAAGCGTGATGGTCCAGATCCGACGAGGTTTCTCGCCCATAGACGTTGGATCCGTTTTGCGAACAATTGTGCCTCGTATACGAGAGAGTAATACACGATGCGTGCGATACATCTCTCGTGTGTGAACCTCGCATGATGGAGCGAGAATAATACCACGTTACCTATATATATGTGTGTATATATAGGAAACATGGTACGGTATTTTCACTCAAGTTTGCTGTCTGGTGCGGTCGAGAGACCGCGGGCAATACCCAATGAATTTCTAGGCTTTCCAATTGGCCGATCATTGCTCATTGCCACGTCGAATTGCCTCGTTGAATTTCTACCTCGGGAGCAGTCGCGAACCGTCCAATGGTCACTCATTCATCCATCACACATTCGGTCTATCTATCTCTCACTCTCTCTCTCTCTCTTTTGCTCTTTCTCTATCTCTGTTCCTCTTGCACACATGCCAATCCCCCTCTTTCTTCCCAACCCTACTGGTCAGCATTGCTCATTGTCAGCATTAATCATGCACTTGTACAGGATTGTTCGCATGTACGACTGACCGACATAGGTAGCCTCGTCTCGGAAACTCGACGCCTGTCGACGTGATTTTCTATTTTTTTTCCCTCTTTTTATAAACTCGATCGATGAACAAACGCGATTACGGAGAGAATTGGCACGATTTATAAAATTGTACGTGGGGAGGGAATGAGGTAAAGAGATTTAAGATTTTATCGATTGGATATGAATTTTGTTTATGGGAATTAGTTTGAAAAAAAAATAAAGTTTGTTGTGAAAAAATTTTGTTTTTTGTAAATATGTGTAGGTATTTATTTTTTATCGTCGTTGCTAACGTTGACAATAGCAACGAGAAGAAAATATCATTAGTTTGAGATAGATTTCAATTTGATTAACGACTGCAGGAACAAATATTTCCAAAAATATTTTTGGAAATAAGATAAATTTTAAAAATTGCAAATTTATTTAATTTTTCTAATATTGTTACTGTTTTTATCAACGTTATTCGTTATCATAAAAACAATAATATCGATAATAGTCTGAAGACGATTAAAATTCGTTGAATACAAAATTAAATACCGTTCGAAAAATAATTTCGAAAACTTTGTTCGCAAAGTCGCAAATAACGCGAATGTTTCCGACTGCCGAACCGTATTCTCGTCTCGTTCAAGTAGTCACTCGTCGTTCATCATCATCGAAATGTCACCGTGACGGGTTTGATTCTCATTCCAGTGCGGGAAGCCTGGCGGCTGGCCAATTAAATCAAACAATTATTTATAATTAACGCGGGATGCAACGCGCAAAGCTACAGGTTAATTGAGAGATCCAATTAAACGAGGAATATAACGCCCGGGGTTTCGTCTGCGTTTTGTCTATGACCCTCGTTGCCCCGTCGCTATCGAGATTCGCGACTCGTGTCATCGACACGAATTAAAAAAAACACATAAAAACGTTATAATTCGAACAAATACAACAAGAAACGAGCTTAATAATCTCTCTTTCCCATTTTTACTATAGTGACGATTAGATGAAAACCAAAAATCGATATTTTGGAAAGATAAATTCAAAAATCTTCCAGATTTTTTGTAATTCAAACATTTCATACATGTTTTCACGACTGAAAGAATTGGATTCGCGCTAATCCGATAGATTATCAGATTTGTATCTTGGAGCAGAGTCGATCTAAGTGCAGTGAAAAAGAAAAACAAAAAAAAACAAAAAACATACACAAAAACGTTATAAATCGAATAAATACAACAAGAAACGAGCTTAACAATCTCTCTTTCCCATTTTTACTGTAGTGACGATTAGATGAAAACCAAAAATCGATATTTGGGAAAGATAAATTCAAAAATCTTCCGGATTTTTTGTAATTCAAACATTTCATACATTTTTTCACGACTGAAAGAATTGGATTCGTGTTAATCCGATAGATTATCAGATTTGTATCTTGGAGCAGAGTCGATCTAAGTACAGTGAAAAAGAAAAACAAAAAAGAATAAAAAACATACACAAAAACGTTATAAATCGAATAAATATAACAAGAAACGAGCTTAACAATCTCTCTTTCCCACTTCTACTGTAGTTACGATTATATGAAAATCAAAAATCGATATTTTGGAAAGATAAATTCAAAAATCTTCCAGATTTTTTGGAATTCAAACATTTCATACATTTTTTCTCGACTGAAAGAATTGGATTCGTGTTAATCCGACAGATTATCAGACTTTTATCTTGGAGAAGAGTCGATCTAAGTGCAGTGAAAAAGAAAAACAAAAAGAAAACCAAAAACATACACAAAAACGTTATAAATCGAATAAATATAACAAGAAACGAGCTTAACAATCCCTCTTTCCCATTTTTACTGTAGTGACGATTAGATGAAAACCAAAAATCGATATTTTGGAAAGATAAATTCAAAAATCTTCCAGACTTTTTGTAATTCAAACATTTCATACATTTTTTCACGACTGAAAGAATTGGATTCGCGCTAATCCGATAGATTATCAGATTTATATCTTGGAGCAGAGTCGATCTAAGTGCAGTGAAAAAGAAAAACAAAAAAAAAAAACAAAAAAACGTCCTTTTCTGTTTTTTTTTTAAATTTAGTTCATAATCAAATTGGCATGAGGACAATCATAAAGTAACTAATTGTAAGTGAGTTTGCGTCCTGTAGAAATACAATGTGCAGCGGAAGGCAGTGAAGGGGGGAGAGGAAAAGGAGAGAATAGCACTAAACGCCATTAAATTTAATAGCGTTATCTCTCTCGTTACGGCCATCTAGCCATCTATATAACTATATAATCCAGTTTTGTTGACCTGGTTGTGACGCATCGAGCTAGACCACGGGCATTGCTCCCAGTTACTCTCATTTTTTTCCTCGATTTTGAAATGCAATCTCGTGCCTCTTCCTCCTTCCCTTACCCCTAGTTAAAAATCACGAGGAAGATACAACGTTCGTTCAATCACAAGAAAACGATGACTCGCGATCAAAACCGAGCCGATCAAACATTGTAATTTGATCGAAGAATGTTTTTCATTTTTATTTCAGGTATTTTATTCATTTTATCAAATAAATTTGCAAAAAAAACAAAGAACAAAAACGTACTTCGAAGTAATCCACGATAAAAATGGTCGATCGTTGGTAAATCGTTATAGTTTAATGAAATACGAGCGGGTTTGAGATTGTTTGATCTCGGAGGGAAAAGAGAGAGAAAGATCGTTAAATGAAAACAGTGAGAGCGATGGAATTCGGTGGAAAGAGAGAAAGAGTCGGCGAAGAGTAAAAGAAACTCGAGTCGAGTAAAGGACGAGGGGGTAGGGGGTTGGTTTTCAACTCCCCCGTGTGGAGAGTAGGGCGAACTTGTTCCAACATCACGAAGGAACTAATCTCGGGCAAATAGCCCGAAGCAGAGGTTCCTACTACTTGCTGCTTCTCTAAAGGGAGAATGAGAGGAGGAGAGAAAGGGAGACAGGGAAAGAGCGAGAGAGTCAGATTTGTCTTATGGCTCTGTTGACGTCGACATTCCATTCCAAAATCGTCAAGTTTTGTTATCTGTGATAACTCTTCAGGGCTTACGTACACTCGATCCTCCCCATCTCGTATATCGATACCCTGATAAATGGCGATTTGTTTTTTTTTCCAGCCTTTACGTCTTTTTTTTTTCTCTTTCTTTTCATCGTTTGATATAAAACCTTTACGCTTCTCGTTCATGTTCTGTTTGTACGAATCGAAGAACTATCGATCTCTATATTCTCGTGTTTGCATGATGGATGGCAAATGCAAAAGCGACCTCTATCTCTCTCATTTCTCTTCGTATCGTTATCAGAAATGTTTAACAAACGGCTGACTCTGTGTACTCGAAACTAATATTGCTCAACGTAGCGAAAAATGTTTATACATGGCGCAGATAGGGATTTTGTGCGTATGGACGTGAGCGTGTAAGGGATGATGGGGAGGGGGTGGGGAGGGGGGGGAGACAGCAGCAGCAGCAGCGAATACAGGATAGAACTGTGTTTCGGCTGAGTGCTCTGCCCAAAGGTGAATGTGCAAAATTTACTCGTTGGAAACATCGACGTATCAACATTTGACAATTTTAAACATTCTGGCACAACGTTGTGTACCAGCCGATCACGCTCTTTCGTACGAAAAACGAATATATCGGGCGTTTATTCAACAAAATTCGCGTCGACGTGTCGACGAGCTGGAGGGAGTTTTGGGAGAGACGGAATTTACATTACACTGTTTCCGTGGGCTTTATGAGAGAGGGGACCAAACCATCGAGCTTTAAAAACGAAACCCAAGCCCCAAACTCAAATCCAACGAACGCCGCGAGTTACGTTCGGCAAGTTGTTTGTTTTTTATAGTTTTGTGTCACCGTGTTCGATCATTAACATCGATTTTTTGACGTTTTTTGGCGATTTTTTTGAGGGAAAAAGGGATAATCGAATCGTTTCATCGATCGATCGATCGGTAAACACGATTCTCTCTTGTCATTCGCTAAAATTGTCGATTATACTTTTATTTCCATTAAAAAAAAAAAATTATTTCTATTTTGTACGTAAGAAAATAAAAAATTGTTTTTATTTTCGATTTTTTTCGATATTAATTCTTAGTTTTTTGAATGTGGACGACGCACGAATGTCGCGAGTTACGTTCGGCAAGTTGTTTGTTTGTTATATTTTTTTTGTCACCGTGTTCGATCGTTAACATCGATTTTTTGACGTTTTTTGGCGATTTTTTTGAGGAAAAAAGGGATAATCGATTCGTTTCATCGATCGATCAATCGGAAAACACGATTCTCTCTTGTTATTCGCTAAAATTGTCGATTATATTTTTGTTTCCATTAAAAAAAACAATTATTTCTATTTTTTACGTAAGAAAATAAAAAATTGTTTTTATTTTCGACTTTTTTCGATATTAATTCTTCATTTTTTGGATGTTTCGCCGGTAGATATTATATTACCCTATATAAATATCATAATAATAACAATTATAATTTTCGACTGAATGTTTTCACGTTGGTGTACGTGTTTTTTTTTTTTACCAATTTGCGGTTTAAACTCGATCTTTTTTCCCTCGTTTACTAATGATGACCAAAAAAGTACAGGAAAAATACAACGACACCTGAAAATTTGATTAGCAGGAGAGAGAGAGAGAGAGAGAGCGTATCTCGCGACTCGCGCGAGTTTATAGAAATTTTAGTTTTTGATGATCGCGATGAACTCGGCGTAAAAACGCCGGTTATGCCGCAACGAACCGAGAGAGACAAATTTCGAATTTACCGTTGCTGCGTAATTTAATTTTCTTCTTTTTCTTTTTTGGTTCTTTTTTTCGCGCGACGAAATGGCCGAGCTTCGTAACGAAAAACATTCGTAATGGTCGTACGACACTCGCGATTTATCGACGCGGCGTAATCACAGAATTAACGACTTAACCCTCTCGCCCCCCTCTCTTCATCGCGAAAACTCGCGTTAATTATTTTTTCAACTCCGTTGTCGCGAATATTTTCGTTGTTTTTTTTGTTCTCGCTTCGTTTTTTCCTCGTTCGTTTTTGTGTTTTTTTTATTTTGTTACATTTCTAAGCCCAGGCTCGCGACTAATTGCAGCTTGAATTGTTAACGTCGGCAACGTCGTTAATTCCGCTTAAATTAAAATAATCTAAATTCTCGGTGCGCGACATTTCCTTTTTTTCCCCGTTTTTTCTTATGCTTTTTCTTCTTTTCTTTGTCATTTTTCTGAAAAATTAATTCGAACCTCGCGAAGAGACGCGAGCGCGCACGTTCCCGTCGCGATTAAACGCGCGGCAGCGCGTCGCGAAATATTAAAGCGAGACGGGACTTTTCAAAAATTCCATTTGTCTCGTTCAATTAATAACCGCCTTCGACGAGGACGATTAAATAATTAATATTCCGAGTGATTGCTTCGTGGATAGCGTGAAAACTCGTTCGAGCTACGAAAGGCTCTTTTATTTATCGCACAGTCCACGGGACAAACACTCGTGAAAAGCTTTTGCGACTTTGGGAGAAAACAAAAAAACAGCGAAAAAAATAGAGAGAAAAAGGAGAGAAATAAAATCAACCCTCCCAGTCAAAGAGCAAAAACACTTTTCGCTAGAACACCTCTCTCCCTCTTTCGCATCGTTTCGAGCCTGAAATTTATATCGCGAGGAGTATAATCAACCGTCCGGCACGTCCTTTCTCCATTCTATCTACCCTCGTCGTATGGCGTAATAAAATTATACGATATGAGAAAAAGGAGAGAGGAAGAGAGAGGAGAGAAATCAAGCTTGAGAACGAGCGATGATACGAAAGAAGACATATAGAGATTCTCGTAGAGAATGGAGGGCAGGGGTGAAAGAGTGGGAGGGGGTGGAAGGGTGGGTGGTGGTGCGATGAAGAGCAAGGAAAAGGTACTTCGAATCCTGTCCCGCACAATAGTCTGACTGACGACCCGCGGATTTTTCCCTGGCACTCGAGTACACTTCTTTTCGTCGAAAGGGCTTCCCTCTCCCTCACACACACAGACACAGACACAGACATTTATATACTTTTTCTCCTTTTCTCGACCATTATCTCGTTGATTACCTTCGACTGTCTTTTTCAGCAACTCTTCTTGGTCTCTCGCCTCTTTTTCTTTCTCGCTTTAGTTGCCGAGTGTAACAACGTCGTCGCGGATTTGTCCTATATATGTATAGATAGGGAGAGAGAGAGAGAGAGAGAGAGAGAGAGAGAGAGAGAGAAAGAGAAAGTGAGAGAAAGGGGCGAGTGAGGGAGGGAGGGTCGCCCAAAGTGGTCACTCAGGGTAGACGAGCAAACAGAAGTCTTTGTTACTGAACGGACGAGCCACTTCTTCGCACACGCGACCTCTCCACGACCTCTCGACGACCTAAAAACGACTTTAAAAAAAAAACAATAAAATACAAAAAAACAGCTCGATTTCGTTAATTCGCGAAGATATCGCGTAAAACAGATGCTGTAAACGGATAAAAGGTAAACAAAAGAAATTTTTACACAAAAATTCATAATTTCTTTGTTTTTGTACATTTACACAAAAAAAAAGAAAAGAAAACCACGTGAAGTTTTATAATTTAGTTGTAACTGGAAACGTCGAATTGTTTACGAACGAACGTGTTGCCAAATGTAGAGTAAAACTCAAAAATTGATGACGATTAAAAAAAAGAATAGAAAAAAACTATATTATAATAATAATAACGGACCGGGGAAATGGAAAATGGGAAAACCGAGGTGGATTTTCTGCACGAGGAAAAGATTTACGTTCCTTTTCCTTTTTTTCTTTTTGGGAAGTCCGGACGACCTGAAGTGGGTTATATATAGATAGAAGGATCGTCTCTTGGATCGCGTTAAGAACGTAAATGGAAATGCTAATTAAGGCGCGTGTGGTGCGAGGGTCTCTAGCTCGAGGAGCGAAGAAAACGCGCTCTGTACGTATAAAATGGCGGTGCGGTGCAACGCACGGATAGAAGGTTTGCTAAGGGTGAGTGAACGAGAGAAAGAGAGAGAGAGTAAAAGACGGAGAGTGAGAGAGGGGGAGGGGGGAGATAGATAGAGAGAGAGAGAGAGGAAAAAGAGTCAAAGGTTAGATACTTTCAGACTCTTGGGCTCCCCCGGGATTCTAAGGTTCTCGAGGGATGAAGGGTTGAAAATGAATGCGGGCATGTACGATACTGTGGTTAGCTTCCCCTTCTCCCTCTTCTTCACTCCCTCGCCCTCTCTATCTGTCTCTCTCACTCGATAAAAGCCGGAGGCTGCTCGTAACAGCGAGTATATCACTGTGTACCTACGTAAAGGCATACTCAAGATCCTTGAGGTTTCAGGCGCACGTTAACCCTGCAGGGAGCAGAGATGCGTGACTCGAGTTTTCGAGCTTTCGTTTTCGCACGATTATATCGAACTCGAACTTGCCAACGTTCGCGACTTTTTTTTCTTCATTGGCCTGCGAGAAAAAATTACATTTTTTTTTCCATATGAGGTGGTCTCGAACCGGCGACCCTCACATTACCAATCCGCACTCTTCGCCGCTGCACCAACAACGGCTCCAAAGTTCGTCATTATAATTATCGAAAATTTATGTAACACTGAAGTACGACGTGGTTTTGAAATCGTGAATTTGAAATCGCATATATTACTTTTAATTATTATACTTTACTATACGTTTAATTATTATACTTTACTATACGTTTAATTATTATACGCAAATATTACTTTTAATTATTATACTTTGCGATTTAATTGAAAAATTTGACGACCAAGGTTTTTTTTTGATTCCCATTTTTGTTGAATTATAAAGTATACGATATTTGTTGAATTAGATTATTCGTCAAAATAATTCGAGATTTTCGTGTCTTGTCAAGGGCGATTAATTTTTTCTTGTTGCTAAATATTATCGAAGGTTATTTTTTTTATTATTAAATTCGATAATTTTAAGAAAATAAGAATTCGTCGATTTAATCGTATGGCAAAACGAAACGAGGCATAACATCACGATTTTGAACGAGTATTCGATAACATCGATCGACGAGACGAGATTCTATTATCCGCAACGAGCGATAATTCAATTTTTTTCCGCAAATACTTGAATTTTCGCGTCTCCATAGAATTTTCCAATTGCATCATCGAATATGATTCGTATCAAATTCAATTCTCGTAAACGCCGACTTATACTAC
Source organism: Netelia fuscicornis (assembly GCA_946811545.1). Taxonomy (NCBI): domain Eukaryota; kingdom Metazoa; phylum Arthropoda; class Insecta; order Hymenoptera; family Ichneumonidae; genus Netelia; species Netelia fuscicornis. The sequence goes on along the minus strand of OX328011.1, from coordinate 5,300,878 downwards.
CTCTCGCCACGATAAACGATCATAAAATCGTTATTACCCACTCTCCTAATTTTCCCATCGAACTTTACACTCCAAAAATCCAAACAAAAGCCATTCGAACAATCAAAACAAAAAAAAGGAGTCCAAATTTTTATGACTTTTCACAAAACAATTATGTTCGATCGTCCGCGATGCGATTACGCGTTTGCGTTAAATCACGATTTTGTATTCGCCAACGTTTGACACGCGCGTTAACTTCGTACCCGTCACGTTGTAAAACTTCGGGGTAAAATGACAGGAAGGCGATGGGGTGGTTGACACGGGCAATTTAACACGGTTTCAAAACAATACGATGTTACCGCTGCCACACGCAAAGGACCCAAAACGTGCTGTTCTGGATTACGTTCGTATGCGAAAGCTCGCCCGATCACGCCGGGAATTAAACGTATCGCCATCGTAACGTTAACCGAGGTGTATTGTTGGTAAACCATCTCCACACTCGTATCTATATCTATATATACATACCCACACACACACACACACGCACACGCACATATATATATGTAATTTATATATAAATACATACACACATACATACATAAATTATATATATATATATATAAAAAAAATTTATATATAAATATTTATATATATAGTTGTTTAGTATAACAGGCAGGACATAAAATACCGAGGTCGTGTGAGTGGGGGTAACGTATGTGGGGCGGCTGGTGCGGATAGCTTCGAGTGAATTCGACGAGGTTATATAGGCTCGCATGTACTTATGAGTATGTATATATGTATACATATATGTATATATGTGCATATATTTATATGTACGTGACCCTCTATACTCCCTCCTGCGCCTCATTCTACTCAACGCTACCACCGTTCTCCTCTCGCGGTCGCGACGCATCGCGCCCACATCCCGGTACACACACATACAGCAGGCTCTCCAGCAGGCGCGTACTAACTCTCGCACATGGTACACTCTCGTGTGTTCTACTCTCGTTATATTTTACAACAGCTTTAATGCTATGCGCATATAAAGTATTGGATTATGCCGCTTTTGAGAATAACAAGCTATCGAGAGCTTGCCCCTCCCCCTGCGTCGCCCCTTCCCTCCTCCTTCAATACATAAGCTTTCTTTCTCTATTGTTCGTAACTGATTGATTCCTCGATAGAAACTGAAACGCGTGTTAAATATGACGATATTTTGATGAAAAAAGGAAAAATTTCGTTCACGTGGGTTTCGATCCTGAATTATCGATCGATTGATCGATTTATCGACTGATCGATTGATCGATTAATCGACTGATCGATTGATCGATTGATCGATTGATCGATTGATCGATAATTAGCGCTCGTTGCCGATTTTTCTCCACATCGATCGATCGTCAAGAACAAAAATCGGACCAACCGAGACGAAACTGGGACAACGAGGTGTCGCCTAGTATTTTGTATCTATTTTTTTTTTATTGTTCTTTCATCATCTTCATCCCGCATTTAGACTCGAATAACGAACGATTACGAGAAGAGCATCGATCCTGCGTCCCGTATTCGCGCTTGAATGACGCCTTCGGTATCGACAAATCGTGTCCGGACTTTGGGGGATTCGGGGAACGACAAATTGTGGGGAAAAGCCGCCAACCGGAGATTTAAAGCTTCGAATATGTCGGAACAGCACATTCCCGACTGTGTGTCTGTGTGTGTGTGTGTGAGAGAGAGAAGGGGTGAAGGAAGTAGAGCGAGCGGGGCGGGGAGGCGATAGAAGAGATTTTATACGCGGATATACATTTCCGTACAGAAATACGTTATGACTTATAGCGGCTCGTGTGGGACCGAGTTTAAGCGTACATATGGCGAATACGCGAATAGGCGATCTCCGTATAACGTCGTATCCGCGTCGAGCTTCGAACGTGCGGACACTAGAAAATTTTCCTCGAGAGTCGTGCATGCGCGACTCTCCTAGAGCTTTTGTCCACCCTATAGAAAAATTATATATATATATATATATATATACATACAATGCATATTTTCGAGGACATTGCTCCTCTCTCCCTCAACCTCCTCACGGGTCCGAAAAAGAGAACGAGAGCTCGCGATGTGTATGAGAAAATCGAGAGAATCCGCAGCTTGAGGAAAGGGGAAAGAGTGGGGGGTGGAAGAGGGGGAGGGAGGCGATGGAGAAGGGGGAGAGCTTGAAGTACACCCACGAATATTGCACGGATCGCTCGAGAGACGATTTTAGCTTTAAGCCCCCCCCCCCCTCCCTCTCACTCTCCCTTGTCCATCCACCCCTCTTTTCACCATTCCACTTATTAGTTGGTCGGATTCAACGCCGACCTGCTTTTACCGACAATTTCCCATCCGAAATCCCACCCACGAACCAACTTTGGTCACCATCACGTGCGCTAGTTGAGAGAGGGAGAGATATGCGCGGTGAAAAAAAGATGAAAAAAAAACACAGAAAAATGAAAAAAGGATACGTGCATATATATGCATGTCTTTTATGCACAGTTGGTTTTGCATTTTCTTTTTGTTTTCGTTTTTTTCGGGCCTTTTTTTCCATCCGGTTTTTCTTTTTGGTTTGTTTACGATATTTTTTCGTTTTTTTTTTCGAGAATTTGTAGCATTGATGAGCGAAGGAGGCGAAAGAAATATCGATGGTACGAAACCTCTTTTCTTCCTGTTATCATACGAGATTTTTCTGCTTTGTCTTTTCGGTTTTTGTTTCTTTTTATTCTCTTCTTATTTTAATATTTCCGGAGCGAAATTGCAAATGTTGGAAAAACTAAGCTGACGCGATACGCTAGCTATGTAAAAAAAGGAAAGGATTTTCCAACGACGACAAAGAGGACGACGACAATTTTGTTCGTGGTAGAAGAAAAATTTGATGTAACGAGAGCAGGAATTTTGTTTAGACTGCTCTTTGGGTCCTGGAACCGCGTGACGCAAATTGTTTTTGGAAAATGAACTTTTTACGATCGTGCTTTTTTTTTGAGTGCAAAAAATTCCGAATCATGCAAAAATGAAAGGTTCCTCGATAAAAAAACAAATCGAAATCTACGAATTCGTAGGATTTTTGCTTCTTGAATCACTCGAATTTTCTTAATTGAACTTATTAATGAATTTAATCAATTAATTAATAAATTCCAAGGGAAAAATCGATATAAGCGTCCTCCATTTTTAATTAGGCAATTGATATATTCTTCGTTCGTCGATATAATCAAGACGACTTGATTACACCAATCATCTCTCCCTCTCTCTCTCTCTTAAGGGGGTGAACCAGTGAAGAGGCCGAAAAATATTTTTGGCAAACTTTGGGAATTTTTTTCAAGGAAACTAAATAACATATCGAAATTCGGTAAAAAGGTCCTTATTCTAGAAGTATTGAGGGCTGTTTATCAATTTTATCAGAGCTGTAGTAAACAAAATGGCGGCTCTCCAGCATTTTCCCAGCTGCGTCTTTTCTCTTTCATTGCTGCCTGAACGAAGCCATAACTGCTGCAATTTCAAAGCTACGATAATGACCCAAAAATAATTCGATATAGTATAATAACAGCTTCGACACTACGTAGGATTTTTGTTTTAAATTGATTTTTGCAAAAAGGGCATGCTGTTGAACAAAAATTTCGACAAAACGCAAAAAAATACACGAAAATTGTTAATAATATTTGAACTATGCAATATAAAAAAGAAATCCTACGCAGTATCGAAGCTGTTATCATAAAATATCGAATGATCTTTGGTTCATTACCGTAGCTTTGAAACTGCAGCAGTTATGCTTTCAACCAGTCAGCAATAAAAAAGAAAAAAACGCATCTAAGAAACTGCTGGCAAGCCGCCATTTTGTTTACCACACCTCTGATAAAATTCATAAACAACGCTCGATACTTGTATAATAACAACCTTTTTACCGAATTTCAATATGTTGTTTACTTCCAATGAAAAAAAATCCTAAACTTTGCTTGATTTTTCAGCCCTTAAACTAATTTACCCCCATAAAACCTTCCCCCACCTACAGCCTAATTTGTCAGAACCAACCTCGGGCCCCCGGTATAACTCTCATCCCCTCCCCTAGCTTCTCGAGCGCGTAATCGCCCTACAAAATCCTTTCATCGCGTACGATATAAATATTATTAAACTTTTTCATGCCGAATTACCCACGATAAGATATTTCCTCTACATTTCGCTTATATCATCCTAGTCGTTTTGTCCGTAACGCTCTCGTTTCAGTACAATACGAGCATATACAAAAACTCACATGGCTGTTGTAGAAAGGGGATGACGTTCGAGGATGAGCCAAGGACCAGGGGGTATAAGTAACTAGTAGAAAGAGTCAGCGAGCTGTCAGACGCAGAATGAGAGAGCAAAAGGTCGCGAGAGATATCAGATGCAAACTGCCCCCCTTTTGCCCCCCTTACCCTCCACCACTCTAAAAACTATTTGCACACGACGTGTGCTCGACGTTTTCGAGCTCGTGCATCGCGCTGTTATTAATCATACGATAGTTACGACAGGCAAGCGATAAATAACAAAAAGAGCGAATCTCTGGGAGAAAAACCAGGGCCCGGAGAGGTGGGGGGAGGGGGGGGGGGTACGTGAACGAGACACGGTGCGAATTTGCTATTGGCGGGTAACCGTGATAGCTGGCACGAATATGTACGTGTGTCTGTGTGTGTCTGTGTGTGTGTGTGTGTGTGTTGCGTTCCACAAGTTGTTATTCGAGCGGAGTAACGAGCCGTTTGTGTTGTCCTGAAAGTGACGCGAAGCGTTTATAGCGCAACAAACGCCGAAACGGTAGTGGAGAGGGCGGGTTTTCCACCTCGAGCGAGATTGGCTCGAGGGGCGTATCTCGGTAATACTTTCGCTAATTTTCTCTTCTCGTTCTCATTTTTTTTCTCTCTCTAATTCTTTCTCACTCTCTTCTTGTCTGTCTGTTTGTTTCTTTCTGTTCGTGGCTCGCTCGTTCTTCCTCGCTCGCTTAACCCGCGAGTGGCCAAAGTTTACGTTCTCGTATAATTAATCGCGACTCGTGTATGCGTTCGAGAACTTCGCGGATTATTTGGATCGTAACAAATGGGAAAACGATTTTATTACTGCGTAACGGAAAGTTGTCAGGATTTTCTAACTTTCTCTCACCCTTGCTTCACCTCACAGTGACGAGATCATCAAAGATCCTGGGAGATACGTCTCTCACTGATATTATCGTCACAAGGTCTTCCTCTTACTTCCCGATCGTTAATTATTACTTTTTTTTTATCTCTTATCTTATTTTCAACCTCGAGCTTCGATATCGGAGATTGAAGGGTAGTCAAGTTTCTTTTCTACTTTTCTTTCGAAAGAAATACATCGAACTTACACCTAGAAATTGGCTCGAAGAGACCTGAGGAGCAAATGAAGAAGAAGAAGAAGAAGAAGAAGAAGAAGAAGAGGACAGAAACAAAATTAACGATTCCATTAATGAATGAATTAATTACGAAATTAAATGTTCTTTAAGGGAATTCACGCGACGAGGGTGGGGGGGGGGGGGGGGGGGGGATTAAATTTAACGAAGTCAGATGAATGTCAGCAAAAAAGGACAAAGGACGAGGACTTGGTACAAACTCAAAGTATATCGCATCATTTCGTGATAAATCGTCTTTCGGCAGTTGCACGATAGGGGTGGTGGGGGAGAGGGATGGGGGGGGGGGGTTAACGAGGACATTGAATTGCAGGGTAAGAGGATGGGAGTTTTGTTCGTGTCTAAGGCTCGTCTATATATATATATATATATATATATATATATATATATATATATATATATATTGTGTGTATATTTAGACATGTGTTTATATACCTATATGTGTATATATATATATATATTTGTATATACGGGAGCATGTACAAAGGGATTTAATTAACGAAAGTAAGTGGCTTTCCACTCGAAGGTACCGAGGCTATACAAACCCGCGAGAGGGAATGCTCTAATTGTCAAACGGAGCGTGAACTTCCACCGTGGTATACAAAACTGGTTGGTTGACTCCGTTTTTATGTACGTCGATGAATCGCGGACCATTAACCCCGACGAATCTTCAACCGATAACGGATCGCGTTGCTCTTTTATAATCTTGACACATGTCTTTTTTTTTGTTTCGTTTTCGAGTCGACTCTTGATTTACCAAAAACAAGAAGTTATCAACGATTGAATCGAGTCAATTGGGTCAAATGTGTCGAGCGAGACAACCGAATTAACTAAGTTTATTGGGTTGATTGAGCTTGTCGAGGGGTAGTTTATCCCTTAGAATAATTTCTTGGTCAAACCTTGAATTTTGATCAATGAAGCAAATCTAAGGGTGGTTTTTTTTTAAATATTTGACATTGATGGGGAGTCAATGAGTGTAAAGCTAGGTTATTGGGTGAATTAAGTTTAGGGAAAGAAGTGAGTTAATTAATTTAAGTTGGTTGACTGCGATTATTGAGAGTTAATTCATTTTTTGAACTAATCTCTCTGTCAAATCTTTGATTTTGGTCAATGGACAGTTGTTTTTTGAAATATTTGACATTGGGGAAGAATCAACGAGAGCAAATCTAGGTAATCGGGTGAATTAAGTTTACGAAAACGACCGAGTTAATTCCCGTAACAAGGTCGATTGCGTTTATTGACAGTTCATCCCTTAAACTAATTTCTTGGTCAAGTCTTCAATTCTGGCCAATGAGTCGATGCAAAAGCTGTTCTTTTTTAAATATTTGACATTGACCGAGAGTCAATGATTGCAAATCCAATTAACTGGGTCGATTAAGTTGACGAAAACAACCGAATTAACTAGCTGTACAAGGTCGACTGCGTTTATTGACATTTAGTTCATCCCTTAATTTAATTTCTTGGTCACTCCTTCAATTCTGGTCAATGGGTCGATGCAAAGGTTGTTTTTCTTTAATATTTGACATTGACCGAGAGTCAATGATTGCAAATCCAATTAACCGAGTCAATAAAGTTGACGAAGACGACCGAATTAGCTAACTTAACAAGGTCGACTGCGTTTACTAACAGTAGGTTCAACCCTCAAACTATTAATTTCTTAGTCAGCTCTTCAATTCTGGTCAATGGGTCAAATCAAAATCTGTATTTTTTGAACATTTGACATCGATCAAGAGACAACGATTGCAAATCCAATTAACCGTGACAACTAACTTGACAAAAATAACCGAGTTAACTAGCTGAACGAGGTTGACTGCGTTTATTGACAGTTAATTCATCCCTTAAACTAATTTCTTGGTCATCTCTTCAATTCTGGTCAATGTGTCAAATCAAAATCTGTATTTTTTTAAATATTTGACATCGACCAACAGTCAACGATTGTAAATTCAATTAATCGTGTCAACTAACTTGACAAAAACAACCGAGTTAACTAGCTGAACAAGGTCGACTGCGTTTATTGACAGTTAATTCATCCCTTAAACCAATTCCTTAATCAACTCTTCAATTCTGGTCAATGGGTCGAATCAAAATCTGTATTTTTTTAACATTTGACATCGACCAACAGTCAACGATTGTAAATCCAATTAACCGTGTCAACTAACTTGACAAAAATAACCGAGTTAACTAGCTGAACAAGGTCGACTGCGTTTACTTACAGTTGGTTCATCCCTCAATACATTAATTTCTTGGTCAGCTCTTCAATTCTAGTCAATTGGTCAAATGAAAATCTGTATTTTTTTAAACATTTAACATCGACCAACAGTCAACGATTGTAAATCCAATTAATCGTGTCAACTAACTTGACAAAAACAACCGAGTTAACTAGCTGAACAAGGTCGACTGCGTTTATTGACAGTTAATTCATCCCTTAAACCAATTCCTTAATCAACTCTTCAATTCTGGTCAATGGGACGAATCAAAATCTGTATTTTTTTTAACATTTGACATCGACCAAGAGACAACGATCGCAAATCCAATTAACAGTTTCAATTAAGTTAACGAAAACAACCGAGTTAACTAAGTAACCTCGATGGACAAGACTCCTCAATTTAACCAAATTAACTAAATTACCCAAAAATTAATTCCACCCTCAAACTATTCTATAACAATTTCTATCCCAACCCTCGAATCTTTTTCAATAAATCAAATCGAAAACTCCTCTCTCCTAAACATCAGACTAAAACCAAACCACATCCGCTCTCGAATCGCAGCGTACCGACTACAAAACTCATTACGTTCGAGTAACAGACGTGAATCAATTCTCGACTACGATGTAAACACGCCTAGAAATTGCACATAAATCAAGAATTCAGTTGTGCATACACATCGAGGGAGCTCCCTGCCACTATTCATTACTCATTATACCTGTTGAATCCAGAATGCCTACGGCAGAAACACGCGTAACACACAGAGAAACTGGTAAAATGACGAGCGTCAAAAGAGTCAATGCTCCTCTAACCCTCGCGAATAGCAATTAACTCGCGATTCCAACAGGGCATTTAAGGAAGAAGTGGGTTGGGACACGAAGAGAATAGTTAGAATAGTCGAACCATTACTTCATCACAAAGGAGAAAAAAAAACAGATCGACACGATGTTGCGATAAAGTAGCCTTTGACTCTTCTTCAAAGAAACAAAGGGATGAAAGCGAGGGATGAAAATTCTTGGCTGTAAGTAATTACAAAAATTTCTTGGTATATCGAGACACGTACCGAGATAGGTGCTGTTGGTTATAACCCAGAATAGCTTGAGCGGATCAACCATTAAAGCACGTTCATCACTCTTCCGTAAAGTTTTTACGAGACGATTAAGATCGCTTATTAATACGAATCGACGAACTAAAACGTTGATAAAAAGAAATAAAAACGAGCGGAATATTGAGAAAAAGAAAATTTTATCTCGTTAATTCAAGATTGAAGAATAAAATCACTGAGTTTTGTTTTAATTCTTAATTTTAACGTCGTTAAACGTCGATCGACGTGTTTATTCGACACTCGATGAAAAGTTCGTAACTCGTCGCGACACTTTGAATATTCGTCGTTATTATACTTTGTTTATTTGTTTATTTGTCGTTATTTGTTATTTTAAATAAACCCACGCGTTTACGACTTTGTCGGAGAGAGGGATGTTCCTCTCGGTCGTTTCGTGAAACGAACGTGTACGTGAAATATCCGGGTCGCGCGAAAAAGAATACGGAATGCCCGATTTTCCGGCGAGAGGGTGGGAAAAGGGGGGGCGGAGTGAAAATTAACGTTTCGTCGCGTAAAGTACGAGCAGGGAAGAAGTGATGGTCGGCATCGTCGTTATTTTTATATCGTTCTTTTTTTGTCGGTTTAATTTTTTTCAAATCGCGTTTCTTATTGGCGCTCGCGCTCGCGCGTTTCTCTCTCGAGGCGAGAGATCGAGAGAGATGAGAGAGACGAGAGAGAGAAGCACACGCGTACACCCACAGACACAGACACACGCACAGACACACAGAAATACACACGCAGACACAGACACAGAGCGAGGCGAGCGAGCGAGCGAGCGAGTGAGACGGAGGTCGAAGCGCGAGCCCGGCTGTGTGCTCTCTGGCACTTTTCACTGTAGAAGATTTTCGTACTCCGGGCTTTATGCTTGTGGTGGTCCACTATACGAGGGCAGGGAGGTTTGGCTTCGGCGCCGGCGTCGGTGGCAGGCGTCAGCCGGAATCTACGTGGTAAGTACCCGGAGGGAGGTTTTTGCCGAAGGGGTTCGAGGGAGGGTACATGGACCTCGCAGCCACCAGCAACAGAGCCAGTGAGCAAGAGAGAGAGAGAGAGAGAGTGCCCAGATTTGCGCAGCCGCGCCAAATCAGTCGGGGCGCACAATCCACCCTCAGTCAATATACTGTGTCACCACGCTCTCGCCGAGAGAGAAGGAACGTGAGAGAGAGAGAGAGAGAGAGATGGAAGAAGAGTGTGTGAGAGAGAGAGAGAGAGGGAGAGAAGAGTAAGAGGGGGAGAAAAGAAGAGTAAGAGAGAGAGAGAGAGAAGGAGAGTGCGAGAGGGGGAGGGGGGAGGGGGAGGGAGAGAGAGAGAGAAGAGTGAGAGGGAGAGAGAGGGAGAAAATCGAGAGTCCCGGAGCAGGGGGGATGAGCAATACACACATTAAGTGTATATACATATATAAGATAGCTGGGTAAAGGATATGGGAGTAAAACGGGAGAGGGAAAGAGGCTGAATGAGGGCCCGTGAGAAGCATCGAGTCTCGTGTCGCGAGATATAGGCGCAGGGGATGCAACCGTTGCATCGACGTCGGATATTTATTATTATCATTATTTAAAACCAAAACCGTTAGAATTAAAAAAAAAACGGGAGAAAATTATTGCGAAATCGTTATCGGGATTAAAACGAATCCGAAAAGTAACGAGTGTACGTACGTTTAGATTGAAAAATGTCAGTTTTGGTCGGTTTTCATATTTTTTTTTAAATTCGTCGTCGATGACGTAGAAATTGGGACGGAGAAACGATGCGTTTTCCTCGTTTTATCGAAACAGGAGCTTTATGTACATATGTGTCTATAGACGTTCGTAAAAATGAATTTCGATACTGATGCATCTCTTTCACTCGTATCGATGAAATATTTTTCCAACCAAAGCTATCGGGATAAATTGAGACAAATCGCACGCTCGCTTGGACACGATATTGGATTATTTCACACGCGGCTTATATATATATATATATATATATATATATATATATATATATATATATATATATATAGCGCATTGGAGTTTCGCGTGGTTATTCGCGATTGCGCGAAATAATAATTTACGTAGCCGAGGGGTATAAACGACACGTGAAATTGACGTGACTTATACTTTTGGACGTGAAACGATAGTTACATCGTTAACGACGCTATTACGGAGGAGATTGGTCGATCGTTTTGGTGGAAGTCTTCGCGGTAGTAATGCTCGCGAAGATTTGTGTTGTTATACGACGTCGAGGGTGATATAAACGAATCGTTAATTGTTGAAAGTCAATCAACGTCGATTAAAGTTTACATTGTTATTCGCGAGATAATAATAATTATTGGGATTTTTTTGTTTTGAATTTATTTTGATAAGTCATTATCTGTCAATTATTGATGAATTTTGAAAGCGATGATAATTGCGCGAAAATACAGGCACTTTTTCGATTTAAGGGCTCGCATTATAGAGAGCGTAATTTCATTTTACATTCCCAAAATTAACGGAAAATTTGACCTAGTTTGGGTGCTAGCGAGGTAATTAGTAAATATGGAAAGAAAAGGAATTTAATAAAATGTCGAAAAATTGTTGGAAATTTTTATCGAGGTTTATCGAGGACGACATGGTTGATTAAATTTTTGTTTAAAAAAGACGGAAAGGTGTCGTAAGAATTTTTTGGTCGTGGCAGATTTATTGTGAGGGAAAAGAATTTGCTCCCCTGGCTAAATATCGAAAGGAAATTAGGAGTGTTGACCTTGGCATCTGCCGAAGGTCAAATTTTTTTTTCGTCTAAATAGACTTTGTAGGGTGGCTACGGAATCGGAAATTCGTCGCTGATGAAGAATATAACGTTATTTTTGCCGATATCTCAGAAAATCTAGGGGAAAAACGCAAAAAACCCGAAATCACGATTTTCCCACTTAAGGTCGATAAAATCTGAAAATTCCGAAAGGAAACCATGATTTTCTTGTTGTACAGGAAATTTGCGATCGACATAGGTTCTTAGAGCCTGAGAAAGGATTAAAATTCACCGGAATATAGTATATTGCAATATTTATGGATTCGCGAAACCTTGAAAAAACCACTTTTCGAGAAGCTGCAACTCCGTTCTCGTTCGCCCGACAGAAAATTTTTCCAATAACTTTTTAAAGAACTCGACGAGCACTCGAGAACCAGCCAAGAATCATCCGGATAGCTCAATTTTTGTGGCCGTGGCGATTCTTTGAAAATCGCGATTTTTGGGACCCATAGGAGGGGACCTGCAAAAAAAGGCCTCGGCGATGAGGCCAAATTTTTTTTTGTCCCAAAACCCCTTTATTTCATCATATTTGTGTTACGCGGAAAATTTCCGATTCCGAAATGATGCTACAAAGTCTTTTTGGACGAAAAAAAAATTTGACCTCTTCGAACCCTCCAAAGTCCGGAAAGTAAATTACGAATATCGACTGGCGCCACCTGCCGAGGGTCGAAATTTTTTTTCGTCCAAAAAGACTTCAATTGTAGGTTGCGGAATCGGAAATTGCCCGCGCAACACGAATATCACTATTATAATCTCGATATATTGCAATTTACGAAAATATTTAGATTTTTTACTTTTTCATCAATAAATACAAACAACACGATATTTTAATCCTGATCTTCGTGTTATAATTGCTTCAGACTATACAGCATAGGACTGAGGCGACAATTTTATGCATTTGTTAAGCTTGCACCTGCAAAAATCCATCACGGACCGGCAAAATTTGTTCATTCCCCTACGTTCCGATATGTTTTTTCGGCTTCGACTTTATATCGCTGTTTTATACTTCGATGTATAACGATGCAAAAAAAGGAAAAAAAAAACAAAAAAATGGAGAGAAAAAGAATGTCGGTCTCTTTTTTTTTTTAAGCAGCTCGGTTAGAACAGAGAAACAATGCCGCGGCGCATACCTTTAGCCCATGGGAGATGAACTCGTTCGCGTTTACTTTTTTCTTTCTTTTGTCGTTCCCTACGTTCTTCTTTCATTCTCCCTTAAGAGAGGTCGGGCACGAGCGATTGGCATCGTTTCCAACTCGAACATTTCCTGCTTTCACTCGCGACTGGACCAACCACGAGACGGATTAAATGCATTTGCCTCAATACGACGAGATAAGAGCTGGAAAACGTTCCGAGTTGGCCATTCGTGGCTAACCGTAGAAGGAGAGAGAGAGAGAGACAGAGACATTTCTCGACCCGAGAGATTGAGATATGAGAAAAGGATTTTTCTGAATACGACGCGGTTATCTCGTTCCTGGTAACGGCTAACCCCCCGTTCGAACATTTTTATCCCACGACTGCGAAAGAAGAGAGAGAGAGAGAGAGAGAGAGAGAGAGAGAGAGAGAGAGAGAGAGAGAGAGAGAGAGAGAGAGAAGGAGAGATGTGGAAAACGTCTTATTACAGACTCGATTTCGTAATCACGATCTTATCATCCCCTTCATCCAACGTCTATCTCATCCCCCTCTCGAAATCCTAGACATTGGAACTTTGAAACGCGCGTGGCCTCGTTCTTTCTTTTCCTTCGTTCGCTTCTTCCACCCCTCCCTCATTCTTTTAATATTACGTCCAATTAATAGGCAAAATGTGCCAAAGGCTAATCAAGTTTCCGCGTGTATTTGCGTTTTCACGATTCCGGGAGAATTATCATCCCTATGGTAATCGACATCGTTACGTTGCGGATCGAAATTCATGATGCCTCGGGTCAACGCGGAATTAGTAATTATCGAACTGCTGCCTGCTTTCTGCTACTGTTGCGCGTGCCCCCCCCCCCCCCCCCTCCCCACGTATGATCATTTAGGGTGGAATACGATTTCGTCAACGTACGATGCGCGTTGTATTTGTTTATTTTAGTGATAAATATGAATATATTTATATACATACGTACATTTATATATAACGATTAATATTCGGAAATCTGTTGGTTTATAATTTAGAAATTGTATAGTTTCTCAAATATGAATTGTTATATATCAATATATCAATATCCATTACTAAAGTATACATGCATTCATTTATATTTAACATTTAATATTCGAAAATCATTTGATTTGAAAGATTATTATCAAAAATATATATATATATATACTTTCTCGAATATGAATTGTTATATATAAATATATCCAGATTTATAATTAAAATTATCATATTTTCAATATATAAATGATAAATTATAAATGTTTTATTTATTATAAAAAAAAAAGATCGATGCACAGATTTGCATTCATAAATGGAAACGAATGCATTTCCACGAAACGACAGTTGATTGATAATTATGCAAACAGTTTTCATGATCTCGTCAATAATAAACAAATAAAATATACGTAAACTTCTGAATTTTCGCCACTCGATTAATGTCACCGTTAAAAATTCAATCTCTATCTCAAAAACTACATTCTTTATCAATCCGCTCAACAACATTCTCGTTAAAAATTTAATCTCCATTCGAAAAACGAACTAAATCTTTTTGTCAAAAAAAAAAAAAAAAAAAAAAAAAACGATAAAAACTACATTAATCGTACGATAAAAATTGGATCGTCAATTCGATCAATCGAATATCTACGTTTTAGCGCAAACGTTCCGTAGCAATGCTTTTTCAATGAAATTCGACGACTAACAATGCTCGAGAGCGTATAACGTTTACGATCGGCGAATAAACGAGAATTGCCTGTAATGATTTAATTGGCTGCGGGTTTATTCCCGGAATAAGTCAGTTTTGTTGTGTACGAGAGGGAGATTAGTTATTGGCATTCGCGTTTATCGTATAAACCGGACGGTGTTTAACGCAGTAACGAGAGTTTGCTCACTAATACTCGAAACATACATATATATATACACGAAAACACATACCCATCCACACATATACACATACATATATATTTATATACAGATATATATATACATGTACATGTGTGTGTGTGTGTGTGTGTGTGTGTGCGCGTGTGCGCGTGTGTGTGTGTGTGTGTGTGTGTGTGTGTGTGTGTGTGTGTGTGTGTGTGTGTGTGTGTGTGTGTGTGTGTGTGTGTGTGTGTGTGTGTGTGTGTGTGTGTGTGTGTGTGTGTGTGTGTGTGTGTGTGTGTGCGTGTGCGTGTGCGTGTGTGTGTGCGTGTGCGTGTGCGTGTGCGTGTGCGTGTGCGTGTGCGTGTGTGTGTGTGTGTATGTATTATATATAGATATATGGAGACGTAAACATTGTATCGGAGACGTCGTGGATCGTCAGTTGTATTATAGATCCGCGAACCGGATGTTGCGAGAAACAATACATGGAACGCACACCTCGGACCACGGTATAAACATAAAGGCCCAAGCTCGCAACGGCGTTGATATCGACGCTGATGCTACCGTTTCCCTCTCACCGCAGTAACCGTGTCCGTCACCTCAGCCACGACTAAACCGATTTACTTTATCCTATCGGTTGAATCTATACCGTTTAGGCGTGTTGCGCGCAAACAAGTGGATTAGAACAGACCGCCGAATAGCCTCGTTCTCCACCCTCGCACACCATGTCGGAAAGCTTGTAGGCCTTCTGTACGATTCGCGGGGGGAAAGTAGAGGTTTTCCACGGTTTTGGGATGAAAGTTGGAGATGGAGGGATTTTTGAAAATTTTTGAAGTTTTGGAAATGTTTTTTGAGGGTTTTGGGGTGAAAGTAGGAGATGGAATGATTTTTGACAATTTTTCTTTTCAGGTTTTTGGGATAAAAATAAGAGGTGGAATGATTTTTGAAAAAATTTTGAATTTTGGAAATGTTTTTGGAGGGTTTTGGGATGAAAGTCGGAGATGGAATGATTTTTGAATTTTTGAAAAAGTTTGCCAGGTTTTTGGGATGAAAATGGGCGATAGAATGATTTTTTAATTTTCGGAAATGTTTTTCCACGATTAAATTCGGAGATGGAATGATTTTTGAAAAAATTTCGTTACGACGTAAACAATGAAAATTTGTGATTAAATTTAATTTAAATTAATTAATAATCGAGTCTTTTTTTAAATTTATAATTGGAATTATACTGATAAGACCATTTTTTAAATATTTGTGCGGCAAATTAGATTTTTCAATTTTTTCGTTGCATAGAACGAGTTTATTTTTTTTCCCTTATCGATACGAACTTCATCGAGATAAGAATTTTTATTTTCAAATCACATTATACGTAGCGCACGAGGCGAAAAGGTTTCGCAGGAATGAAACGATAAATAGACGGAAGATGATAGCGGTACGTGCAAAAGTTTGTGGCCCGAGACAGCGCAAAGAAGTCGACAATTTTCTCATGGTACTTTATATTCCGCGAAGCGTTTCGTAGCCTCGTAGTAAGAGCAGCCCGCGAAAGACCTTTAGATGGGTATAAAATGCATGAAAAAAAAGGGCCGTGGGAGAAAGTCGCTCGCGGTCGCTGCAGGGCGCATCACAAGTCTGTCCCACGGGGCGGATATCGTGACGGTGTACGTGTTGGAAATCATAATTTGGAGTAAAAAAAGGGACATAAAAAAGAAATTCGCCACGTGGTATAATTTATGACTTATCGACACTAGCAGAACAATTTATAAGTTGCTATGACAAATATTTTTTCCATGTCGATGCAGCAAAAACGAGACGTAGAGGTTGGAAAGAATATCGGGCTCGTTTTCGCATTGGAAATAAATTTGTTCGAAAGTTCTACGGTTGGAAAAATAAAAGATGAAATTTTCGACTAGTTGGAATTTTTGTATTTTATCGCGAGGCTTATTTTATTTCATATCGACGTTTCAAAGAAAGGAAAGTACGTTGACTGGAGTTGAGAATCAGCCTGATGGAAAATTCATTCTCATTATAGCAAGTGGGCTATGAAAAGCTTCTGGCGTGTGGGAGAAAAGTGTGGGCTCTCTCTCTCTCTCCCCATCTCTTACAGAACGCAGCCCCGGCGGGCTCTGAAAATCGGTCAAAACCATGGGGCTTCTCTGGGCCAACGTACTTCACGTCCGCGGCGAATCTAAAGTTCAGTCGAGCGAACGGCCGGAAGCTACGGAGAGAAACAGCACCGAATGGGACAGAGAGGAGCAAAAGCTACGCTCGAGTCTGTCGCTATATCTAAAAACCGATCGATGTATACAGGTATGCGCGTATACGCGAGAGAAATAACCTACACATTTCTGTGGGCGAACGCTCCAATAACCGAGAGAGAGAGAGAGAGAGAGTGGATGTGGAAATTCAGAGCGAAACATATAAACACCTTTTCATGCGCACACGACGTATGTACGTTGTACATACCGCATCCGGTGCAGTAGCAAGTTTTTGGGCGTGTTGCGGGTGGTATACGTCTATAGCTATTAGATACCAACCACGTACATGAAATGTTTCGCCAACCGCGTACTTTAGAACGCTTCAAACACCCAGCCGTCTTTTTTTAGGTTAACTTTTGTATAACGGTAGAACGCGACTCGCGATTTCTCCGGCATTGCTCAACCGATCGCGAAGCGGCGTATCGCATCCGATGCTTGCCACGATTCTGCATCAAACGCGCTAAATTTCCTCCCGATCGGTTGCCAAGAGTCGGAGAATTTGCGAATCGCGTTTTCGAGGTGAGCGAAGCGTGGTCGCGTCCTAACCTCGAATCCCGACGCGTGCGCATTGGTCTTCCCTGAGTAACGCGATGCGCAGGCGCATCTGCGAAGTTGTCACCAACACGACTAACATCACACGACCGAAGTCGAGCGTGTGTCGAGCCGGTAACATTGTTGGTCGGCAATCCGTCGAGTAACAGATGCGACTCGGGGAAAATATCGACTCGTACCGCATAGAAATGAACTATTGCCTCGCGCGACTGTATTTGCACACCCCTTGCCCATTCCAATATATCGACGCATCTCCAATAAACGGAAGCCGGTCACCCCGCTTGTTATTTTGTTGCGGAACGCGCCAACGCGAACAAGCGCAAAAGACGAAAATGGATATAGGTTGAAAGGCTTTCCAAGAGTGGAGTCGCGCATACCCCGTTGAACTATAGGCACTTCGAGCCGAACCAGGATTAATTTTATGGTTGCCGGGTTTATGGTTTTTCCGATACGATATACCCTCGAACGAGCCACCCTCTATCTCCCTCCCTCTTCATCTCTCTACCTACTCGCATGTACAACAGCCTCGAGTAATTTCACCAGAGAGGGAGAGAGAGAGAGAGCGAGATAGAACGATGAAACGTATCTACCGAATTCGATATATATTCACATTTTGCCTTTTTCCCTCCCACGCAAACTCCCTCCCCCTTCTCTCATTGGTACAGAGACACTCTCCCAACCCCCAATCCCTCTCCTCCCACTCCTCTCTCTCCCTCGCTGTCTCTATTGTATCGTTATAGTTCAACTAGTGCATCTGCCTCCCTCTCACCTCTTCCCTCCCCCTCCCTAACAAGACCAGCTATATAACCCCCCCAATCTATAGCAAACTCGAATCGTCCATTGCAAAGCGTTGTAACCATCGCCAAAGAGCTTGGGTATTCTCTCAACGCGTTACGGGTCGTTCGATTTTGCTCCCATGTATGTTGTCCAGTACCACCAATTCATGACTACCGACACCTCTCGATGTAACGATATATACGTATATCGATCCCTGCATCCGTTTATCTCGGTCCACATTGTGCATATACATAAATATATGTATATATGCGTGTGTGCGGGGATATTGGTGCGCGGATACGTATGTAATATGCTTTGTACCTGGACACTCCCGCATCCAACCGATTGAAATGAACGAGACGTACCACCTTCCCCCTCCCTCTCTCCCTCTCTCTCACTCTCTCTCTCTCTCTTTCATTCTAACGCACACATACACATTGAGTTTCATAGGTACGAATACCCATAGGTAGATACTCCACGTATATACGATACGCACGATTAAATTCTATTGTGATACGTGAGTGATATTCGTTATCGATCTACAACACTAGTGTTTCACCATTTTCCTGCACGTCGTAAGCTCTCGCAGCAGTGCATTTCGAAGGATTCTCTCAT
Organism: Netelia fuscicornis; assembly: GCA_946811545.1. Taxonomy (NCBI): domain Eukaryota; kingdom Metazoa; phylum Arthropoda; class Insecta; order Hymenoptera; family Ichneumonidae; genus Netelia; species Netelia fuscicornis. The sequence continues at coordinate 5,282,241 of OX328011.1, read as the reverse complement.
ATACAGAGACGATTTCCGTGCGATAACTTTCGCCGCACTACAATTCACCCAGTTTACCAAAGCCAGGAGAAACGGAGTATTGAATTTATCGCGAGTTCACGCACCCTCGCGCGCATATGTGTATGTTCGTGTGTGTACAGTCGCTTTAGTGTTCGCGATACAGGAAAAACAGATTTGTAATATTTAGACGATGTTTCGTTAGATTGATTTTTTTTTGTTTATTTTCTTTGTGTAGTGTAAATTTTCAATCAGTTTGCTCGAAGTGATTCGAGTGTGCATCGTTAATTATGAAATTAATCGATTATTTGACGGATAAACAATTTTCTGCAAAATTTGATTAATTTTTTTTCTTTTTCTATTTTTGGTAGATTAATGGGTTACTAAGTTTTCGATATTGTTATTTGCAAAAATTAAAACTTCTACCGTGATTTTGATAACGTTGATTCGTTATCGAATTTTTCGTAAACTTTTCTGTTTTTTTTTTGCCTCTCGTTGGAATTTTGCAGTTTGTTTGAAAATAGCAGTCGAGAAAACCTCTTGGCTGGGATTTTATGCAGAAAGGATCCTTAAACGGACAGTTGTATTTGTATTTTTCGTTTTTCACTCTCGTACGCGTCACGAGCGAGAAGCAACACTCGAATCTCCAAGACCCTATGAATAATTGTTTTGCCCTCCCCTCCCCCTTTCCCCTGGTTACCAACGCCTCGTGCCATCACCTTGTATTTCCCCAGCTAGGTTGGCATTGAGTTTCATTGCCAAACGGGAAAATACACCGTTTTCCGTTTATACTCGTAGCTTTCAGTGTGAAAATATTGCTTGCTGTATCCTTCAAGCGTTACCCCCTTAACCCCTTCCCTGCACTGAACATCCAGCAATTTCCCGTTCCCTTTCTCGATCTCGTATTTTCCACCTCGACCTCCGACAATTTTCTTGTTTCACCAAGCGCGTGTATTTAACGCGCCAAACCGCGAGAAGCGAACGTAATGGCAAAAATGATTTACGACTCGTACGAATTTCGTTCTTTTCAAAAATCCTGCGAAAAAAAAAAAGTTTTATCTCTTTCGTTAAAACGGATAATTTTTTTGTATCTTCTTCCAGATGAAAATATTTCAATTCGTTTTTAATATTCTCGTGATTCGTTAGAAAATTATACCGTTAACCTCCCTTCACCTCCACGAAAGATGAAACGATTCGGGGTTAAATTTCGGGGAAAACGGAGGTTTCTCACTGTAAGACCGTAGTTACGACGTACAAGGTGCTCAGTCATCAGGCGCACGACGTACTCGCGATAATGAAACTTCTCCTCGGGGTCTGTCCGGGGAGGAGGAGGAGGAGTGGGTGAACGATAAGGGAGGGAGGGGAGGGGTGAAGGAAGGGCATAATCCCACGGCAGATGCCAGAGCTTGCGGAGGGCATCTCCGAGCATTCACCATACGTGTACGATGGCTGTTCAGTAATTCTAGTTCGTCGAGGAATTAGTGTAAATCCCACGAGAGATTTGGCCCTTCCCCCTCTTCTGTCACAACCCTGCCTCTGCCCTCTGACGATGTCTTGTCATCAAATAAATTAACGACCCTCTGGTGGAATCCGTGGAATCGAGCTTTTAGTATGTAAAGTACAATTTCATATCTATTATAATGTATTTTGTGAATTATTAGCGTTATTTCAATCGATTTTGATTTTGGGAAATTGAAGAATAATTTGTGTGTTTGTAGATGTAAATATTTGTTTTCCATGTTTCTTTCTCGAAAAAGGATATATGAGGAAGGAGGTTTACGAAAAAATTGTAGGAATCAATCGTAGTTTTGCAATTTAAAGAAGAAATTTGAGAATTTTCGTGTTAAATAAGCATTTAAAGAGTAAAGTCAAAGCGTCTGCCCTCTGACGATGTGTCGTCATCAAAGAAATTAACAACCCTCTGGAGGGAACCGTAGAATCGAGCTTTTAGTATGTAAAGTACAATTTCATATCTATTATAATGTATTTTGTGAATTATTAGCGTTATTTCAATCGATTTTGATTTTGGGAAATTGAAGAATAATTTGTGTGTTAGTAGACGTAAATATTTGTTTTCCATGTTTCTTTCTCGAGAACGGATATACGAGGAAAGAGGTTTACGAAAAATTTGTGAGTCGATGACCTTTTTTTTTAAATTGTCAGATTTTGAATGAAAATTTCAAAATTGTAGAAAACAATCGTAGTTTTGCAATTTAAAATGAAAATTTGAGAATTTTCGGGTTAAATAAGCATTTAGAGAGTAAAGTCTATCGACATTTCGTGATTATGTTTCGAACCAACGACGCTCGAATTAAAAATCGGAGAAAATTGGCATATCTAAAAAAAAAAAAAAATATTGAAATATTGTCGTACCTGAGTTTGATTGTCCGTTGCTATTCGGTCGTGCCGAGGGCGCACCATCCCTTGCCTCGACCTCGAGGGCGTAAGCACCCTGTGTTTCCCGATCGAAGACTATTTTCGTCGATATCCAACCGGTCTCGCGATTTACCTCGAAAAAGTCCTTGCCCTCGTTTCTCGTGCTGTTAACCACGTAGTAAGTCACCTGTGGACCAAAAATCAATCCCGCCTCATTGCACCTGGCCCATTAAGGGAAAAACTCACCGTGTAAAAATCTGTGTCAGACACGTGGAGTTACGTCACGTGATTAAATACCGGAGGTCGCGCGGGATACCAAGAAGCAAAAAAAATGGAAAAAACGCCAAAAACAGAAAAATAAAGGTAATATCTCGAAAACTAAGAATCGCACACTCGTGCATCAAATGGACGAAAGAGACGTATGTGGGAGGGGAATACAACAAATCATTTCCGGTAGCCACGCGGTGCACGAGACGATGACACGGGACGTTTTATTATTATTGCGCACAAAAGTAAAAAATACGCGATTAAGTATTTTTCTTCTAGCATTGTGTGAAAAACCAAGGCAGCAGCTAGACGAGTACTACTACGTAGTACATTTAAGTGGCTATCAATCTGCAATAATCATTTTAACGCACGTGGTACGGATTTCATTATAAATTAACATTTGTTAAAAAATCTGAGAAGGGGCTAGTTGAGCAGTTTTCGATGGGGCTAGTTGAACGATGCGCAACTGTCCTCATCGGCTGGCACGCATAACATGGCGGAGGTGAATACATCACGCTATCGCCGGTCCTCCTTGTTTATTTAAGAAAAAACATTTCATAGTTTGTTGTAGTTAATGTTCATAATTCAAAATGTAGCTAATTAATGTAGCTATTGGTTTATTATTGCATTGCATCAAATGGTCTTGCATATGTCTGATTTGTTGATGGAATTATTACCTTGCTCAACTTACCTCATACCCTTGCTCAACTTGCCCCACCTATGGGGCACGTTGAGCAGCTCTACACTCTCTCACATTTACGATAATATCTCCTAAATCAGACCTGAATTGAATAATGTTTCTGAAGGCGTTTTGAGCTGGAGAATTTGGGGATCTAACGGTGCAAGAATCAAGGAAATCGGATGTATTTTTTAAGAGTTATGATCGATTAAGCCAGAAACTGCTCAACTATCCCCGCTCTACCCAATTTAAAAAGAAAATGCCTCGTACGAATAGCGGGCACATTTTTTTCATTCTCGTTCCTTCGGTATTGCTCAAAGTGGAAAAAAATGTTGCCGCGATAGTTTTTCAAATATTTTCCCTCTGTCCATAAAAATTGGAAAAAAATGAAAAGAAAATGGGAAAAAGCTAAAGTCACCCCTCTTGAACAACTTTGACCCGGTAAGTCATGCGGCACAAATTATATGTGTATATATATATGTGTGTATGTGCATATAAATTTACCAAGTTGTTGGGCGAAGTTCCGTCCTTGTCGATAGCGTTCACTTGGGTCACGTTACTTCCGACGGGTTCTCCCTCGAGAACAGTTTCTTGTTCGCGTTCCGTGAACAATGGAATCTCGTCGTTGACGTCCGTCAGGATAATGGAGACTGTCGCTTCCGAAGCGAGTTGCTGGGCGCCGTTGTTCTTGGTATGGCCCGGGCGTTGAAGGAAGCGCGAGAGAAAACAAACAAAAAACACACACACAAATACACAGAATGAATAAAAAATGAATATTTAATCCAGTGTTATTTCCGGGCGGATTTTCCTCCCAATGGACTCGACCTTACAACGAAAAATCGACTTTTCGAAATGATTTTACGGTGGAACTATTATAAATCGTGGAAAAAGAACAATGTTCCACGTTTCTTTCTTTTTCTGGCTTTTTTGTCTCAATGAACATGAAATTTACAACGAAAAATCGACTTTTTGCAATGATTTTACCGTGGAACAATTATAAATCGTGGAAAAACAACAATGTTTCACATATTTCTTTCTATCTTTGATTTTTTGTTTTAACAGACTCGACTTCACAACGAAAAATCGACTTTTCGAAATGATTTTACGGCGAAACAATTATAAATCGTGAAAAAAGAACAATGTTTTACGTATTTCTTTCTTTCTTTGGTTTTTTTGTCTCAACGGACTCGATTTTACAACAAAAAATCGACTTTTCGAAATGATTTTACGGTGAAACAATTATAAATCGTGGAAAAAGAACAATGTTTTACGTATTTCTTTCTTTCTTTCATTTTTTTGTCTCAATGGATTCGACTTTACAATAAAAAATCGATTTTTCGAAATGATTTTACGGTGAAACAATTATAAATCGTGGAAAAAGAACAATGTTTTACCCTATTCCTTTCTTTTTTTCATTTTTTTGTCTCAACGGACTCGACTTCACAACGAAAAATCGACTTTTCGAAATGATTTTACGGCGAAACAATTATAAATCGTGGAAAAAGAACAATGTTTTACGTGATCTTTCTTTCTTCGGTTTTTTTGTCTGAACGAACTCGATTTTACAACGAAAAATCGACTTTTAGAAATGATTTTACAGTGCAACAATTACAAATCGTCCAAAAACAACAGTGTTTCGCATAATTCTTTCTTTCTGTGGTTTTTTGCCTTTGACAATTCACGACAATTGTTTTTTCAAAATTAGTATTATTATTATTATTGCGACAATTTGAAAAAAAAACATTTTTTTTAAAAAACAAGAATAAAACATTGTTTTTTCGACTCACCTCGACTCGTATCGTCAAATTGTATTCCTTGATGTTTTCGTAATCGAGCGGATGATTGACCTTGACATCCGCCCACGTATCAGAACCTTCGGATCGTTGTTGAAGATAAAAGGTGTGAAACTTGTTGGTTTGTGCGGTCGAGCCGGGCATTAAGTGGTAAAATACCGTGGGATTATTTTGGATTCCGGAGCTGTTTGGGGCATACGAGGAGACGTGTCAATAATATCCCAATTGATCGTTGATTCGTACGATATGATTTTGTTACGTTTCTTTTCTTTTTTTCTTTTTTTTTTTCATTTTTCTTTTTTAAAACTTTACTAAATTTGCGTAATATTACGAAACGGAAACAGAAACGAGAACGGAAAATCCCCTAGGGCATTTATATATATAAATATATTTATATATATAAAAAATTGTATATAATTATTACCGTAACAGAAACTAATTATCATAATGAACATCATCATATATAGGTATATATGTATATATATATATATATGTGTGTATATATGTATATATACCTATATGTGCATGAGAACGGTTTCAACGAAAATAATTCCATGCGAGACACGTGATAATGAATATAAACGTATTACGAAAAAATCTTCTAGTCAATATAAATAACGATAACACATCTAATTTACGTTTAATCAACGAAATTTACCTAACTTATCACCCGACATATATTCACAATTCTAATATAATTCGCATACTCGTATTTTTTTTCTGTTTTCATTAATTATTTTCTCTTTTGTTTTTTCCTTCTTTTTCTACTTGTCTCCTTGTTTTTTTTCTATTCTGTTGTTTTTTTTTCTGTATTTCCCTCGTTTCGGTTTTTTTTTCACGTCATCGCAATATTTCCTTTCCGTTTTCAAAAATGCCTAGTTAATATAAACTGCCCCCGCGTCTATATTAAATCTCTATCACAGCGAGAGAGAGAGAGAGAGAGAGAAAGAGAGAGAGAGAGAGAGAAAGTGAGAGTGACAGACATTTTTTTTCTTTTTTTTCTTACGTAAGTTAAAGGAGTACAGAGAAAGAGAGATCAAAAGATATAAAGAGCAACACACGCGACCGTAAACCTATTATGAGTCGAGGCTGAGCAGCGCATCGTTTATTATTGTGAAATAATCAATGAATCTATTTTGTGTGTAATTTTTTATTTTTGATTTTTTTTTCATTTTTAAATTCAAATTTAGCTTTGTTCCACTCGAAATAAAATTGATTTTGCATCTCGCGTTAAACTTTTGCGTTCTCGGTGTCGTGTATTCAAAATTGAAGTTTCTTTTTCTTTCTCTATTTTACGAATACAAAGTTTTTGAATCTCGTTTCGTGTGAAAAAAAGGTTGTTAGTCGCTTCGAAGCGTGATAAATAGCGTTCGCGTGCTGGAATATCCATTTTTGCATCAAACTCAAGATATTCGTCAAACAAATGTGCCCCGTGTGTGTGTTAGTTTGGCATTTTTTTTTTTTTCAATATTTTTTTTATCATCAATGTTCTCTTCGTAATTCAGAGGATATACGAGAGAGACCAACTATCCTACCGGGGGTGCACGAGGGTACATCGAATTGCGTTTTTTTTTTTCACGTATACGACTCGAGAGCCATTTTGCTCAAGTAACGGAGAGTTCGCAGCGAGGTAATTGCACTGGTCGGTTGTATATGAGACGGTAGAGGGTCGAGGGTGTGGGTACGGACAGATTGAGTGAAGATAGAACGATATATATATATGACTATATATATATGTATAAGGATCGAAAGGTACATCGAGAGAAAAACAGAGAAAGAGAGAAAGAGAGAGAGAGAGAGAGAGAGAGAGAGATATTGCAAAAAGGTGGAGAAGGATCGAGTAGAGACAAAGTAGAGAAGAGGGGTAATTAACGATAGAGTCCCAGGAGTCCAATCGGTGCTACGGAAAGAAAAGTTCTTATATCACTGTGCCCCATGGTTTATATATATATATATATATATATGTATATATAATTAATATATAATATATATAATAATAATATATTGTATATATTAATATATAATATATATTAAATATATAATAATAATATATGATATATATTAATATAATATGATATTATATTATATAATAACATAATAATATATAATATATCTATATATTGATATAATAGAATATTATATATTAATAAATATACGAATATATAATAAATAATATATAATAAAATATTATACAATATAATATTATATTATATAATATATATATATTGTATATAATATATATATATAAACCAAATATAACGTCTCTTGGAGGTAGCATTATAGCCTTATTTTCTCGTCTAGGTGTATACTCGAGGGAAAAACGTGAGTGTGAGTGTCGTAAAGTGCAACTCGTGTTTTTGCATCTCTCTTGTGATGGTTGATTATTACGTGGTAAAACTGCAGGGGACACCGACACCGAAGCTATCTCATCGTTGCTACAATGGGTCTTTTGGGCTTATAATATATGAAAATGTATGTATATTGTATATTTGGCGTGTACGAGGAGCAGTTTGTCATTTTAGTCTAGTTCGACGATTTATCGGAAGGAAAAAGTAGCACGACGCTCGAGTGTATAGATATTTATACGTTATACATTATTTCTCTCTAGAATTTTGCATTATTATTTTATTTTATTTTATTCTTCTTATTATTTTTACGCATTTCCTGCTTCACATCGATAATAATCTTTCAGTCGGTTCGTATGCAATTTCGGCAGCGTATGGATAAGGCGTATTTCCCTTTATCTTTCTCTGTTTTTCATTTTTCTTTTTTTTTTACAAAAAAAAAAAGAAAAAAAAAGAAACAGATAAATAAGGAAAATCATTGTTTTTTTGTTTTATTTCTCTGTTTTGTCCTTTTGAATTCTACGAAAACACTACGGCCTCGAAAACACTAAACTCAACGCAATGATAAAGCCAACTGACGAAACATGCCCAAAAATTAATACGGCATTCAATATATGATCGACGTTCTATATCCAATATGCAAGTTTTGCGGCAAAAAATGTGTGACAAAAAACAATAGTGTGAAATGGAATTTTTCCTTGTCGTTTCTTTTTTTTGTAATTGTTGTTGTTATTGTTGTTGTTGTTATTGTTGTAGTTGTTGTTGCCGTTATTATTGTCCTCAAAGTTCGATAATGAATAGCGCATGATTTGCTTTTTTTTGTTTTAGTCGTGTGAGGCATCGTCAAAAATCACTGACACAACGAGGACGTGAATGAAAATTAAAAACGAAAAGAAAAACGTTTATACTTGAGAGGCAAAACAAAAAAACGCTCGCAATTTAACTTGCCACTGGCAACTACATCCTTGTCATTCTTTCGCATCAATTATATATGTCATATATGTATAAATACATTTTATACGTATATACATACATATACATACATATATAATATTATATATAAATATTAATTATATATTAATATATATTATATTATAATATATATAATATTAATATATTATAATATATACAATATTAATATTATAGAAATATAATTTATAATATTAATATAATATATTCTAATATATTAATATTATATTTCTATAATATTAATATATCAATATCTTATAATATATATAATATTAATATATATAATATTAATATATTAATATATTAATATATTAATAGATTAATATATTAATATATTAATATATTAATATATTAATATATTAATATATTAATATATTAATATATTAATATATTATAATATATAATATTAATATATTATATTTCTATAATATATATGTATATATATATTGTACGGATACTGAATTATCGGTACACGACGATATTTAATACGATTCGCAAACTCGAACGATTACAAAAAAAAGAAAAATACAAAACTATAACAACTTCGACGAGTCGGCAGGCAATAATCCGTAAAAAAAAAAAAATTATATATATTTATATATAAATATATATGTATTGTATTTATAGGGGAAGCACGAACGTAAATGGACGAAATCAAAAAGAGCTCGAAGGTTCGTGAATTTTGAAAAATACCAATTATCGAAATTACAAAAATAGTCCGAATATGAAAGACGGGATACGAGGCAACGGGATGATAAACAAGGTTTCTCAGTAAAGCATCTATGTCGAAGCATGCCCAAAAAATGTTTACGGCACATATAGTTTTAATATGTATTTCGAACTATTATTATAATTATAGGGAAAGATTTTTGCGATTCACGATCGCCCCACTAAATTATGTTTGTCTTTTTTTTGTGCTCCGGCTACTAATCACTGATTAGTCGGTATATATATATATATATCATCACGGAAGAGGTAAACAGACGGTCAGATAGAGTGAGAGAGAAAGAGAGAGACAGAGAGAGAGAGAGAGAGAGTAATGGTAAAAGAACCGCGAAGGGAAGTAGCGTTCGTGATACGATATCGTGACGTGACGTTGGCGTGTGTGAGTGAAGTGTGGGTGAAGTCGTTAGCGGTGATTGATGACAAATCGATGTAAAACCCAACGAAAAACAAAAAAAAAACAGAAAATACATATATAAAAAATGGAAAAAATCGAACGATGCAAAAATATTGCGCTCCAAATTTTCGATAAAAAAAATCCCAATAATGCAAAAAAAGAAAAAAAAACAATTACGCCACTGCGACAAAACAAAAAAAATGATCGTCCCCGTCGCGTCGTACGGTGCGTCACGTCGCATTTTCGGTCGTGTCAATAAACGCTTCCCGCGCAATCCAGAGCTCGATCCTTTCAACCAAATTTGGGTCGAACGAGGTATCGAGAAATTTTTGTTGAAACAAAAATGGGGAGGAAAAAAGAAAGATAAAAAAAACAATTAAAAAAAATAGAAATACAAATAAATTTTTCCGAGTGCAGGATCGTCGTGTGTCTTTGGATAATTGGTACTAAAAGAGAGGGCAAGGTGAAGGGCAGGGCAGGGGGTGGATAATTTTTTTTTTTTTTTTTTTTTTTTTTTTTGGTGGGGTTCATATCGTACACAATATCAATTAACGTGCACAAGAACAATACTGCCACGAGATTGCGTGCAGGGCGGGTTCGTGCAGCCGCACGGAGCAAGTTTTTTTTTTTTTTTTTTTTTTTGTAACAGCTTTTAGGTGACAGACCTGGCTTTAACAGACACAACTCTAGCCCCAACGGCCGTGTTCTCATTACAGTAGATCGGGCCATACTCTACGTGGTCCCATATGGGCGGATTATTAGCACGGTCCACAACGTCAATCTGAACATCCACGTTTCGCGACAAGGGCGGAAATCCCCTGTCCTTAGCCATCGCCTCCAGCCTGTATGTCTCGCGCTACACGCCCCCGTCATCAAGGAACACAGTAGACAGTGTGTGTTTCGTGTCGGATACAACAAACGGAAAAAGAAAAAACAGCGGCGTTAGTCTTGCTTAGGCGTGAACGCGCAACGCGTCACAAAATTTTTTTTTTGTTTGTTTGTTTTTTGCTTTCACGAGCCTCTCGTCTCGATTGCGAATTTTGCATTCCGCTGTGGGCCTCTCGTTCGTTGCTTTTTTTTTCTTGTTCTGGTGCAAAAATTTGTGTTTTTTGATTCGTTTTTTTTTTTCTTCACAATTTTCATTCGCTCGTCTCTCGTGCTCGGATTTTTCTTACTTTCTTTGCTTCCGTTAGTGATCGAGAGAGGGCGAAAAGAGGAAAAAAAAGCAATTCGCATCGTCATCGAAGGACAAAAATATCCACGAGTCACGCGTTTGTTTTTTTTTTTGTTGTGGTTTTAGTCCACGCGTTTTCTCGTTCGAGATCTGCCTCTTTCTTTTTCTCGGTTTTCATTTTATCAAAAACCAAAAAAACCAACAAGCACCGCTCTCCCAGCATCGTGTGGCGTTATGTATGTGGTATATTAAATATATAACGTGTATATATTTATATACGTATTAATATATATAAATATATATGTATATAAATGTTAAGAGAAGAAGAAGAAAAAAAAAACAAAAAAAAAAAATAGGACAAGAAATATGACACGTGACTCCGTCGTGTGATCGAAGCAGAGCTGGAGGCTGAAGAAAGGACTCGGCCCCCACAGAGAACGTCCCGATCGACGCTAGCTCGACGACTCCCAAACCTGTAGTATTTTTTTTTGTCATATATATATATATACCTATATCACAAATATGTGCGCATACATATATGTATATTCCTCGTTGTATAAATATATATATATAGATATATAATTTAGGAAGTGTCAAAGTGTAAATTTTCCTTCGTTTTTTTTTTTGATATCCTTTCTTACAATCTTCCTCGTAACGTTGCCGACACTTTTTCTTTTGGATTGTTCGTATCTCACGGCAAATCTCAAACGAGTAGAAGAAGAAGAAGAGACAGAAGAGAAGAGGGGTCAGAGGTCGGGGTGGGATGGAAGGCGTAGAAGAAGATGAAGAAGAAGAAGCGACGGAAGAGGAGTCTTGATGATTCGCATCCCTAAAGGATTTTTTTTTTGCTTTTTTTTTTGTTCGCCTATAGTCGCTGGATTCGTTGAGCGAGGCGATTGTTAATACTTTTGGCGAGCCCCCCCGTGTCACACTTAATTATTAATACTAATCTTATCGCATATAAGAATATATATATATGTATATTATTGTTTTTTTTGTTTATATATATATATTTTCAAATGTGCGTATGATTTGATTTTGTACCTACAACAGTTTTACGAAAGATTAGAAATTATGAAGTAATTGATTAAAACTAAAAGAGGACCCTAACGCTTACTCGTTTCTCTCTCGTTTTTTTTTTCTTCAATTTCTTTTTTTTTCCTTTTTTTCTTTGTAACTTCATTTGCCCGGTTCCCTCGGTCGCGCTACCCGAATTATAGTTTTCGATCGAAATTAATTAATCCTTTTTTTGCTTCATACGCGTGAAGTGGACAACGTTGGAACAAAGAAACGTATTTGCAATTATTTAAGGATGAAATAATTAGGAATAATTATTTTTTCCAACGAATTTTACTCTGATTTTATCGAGACGATTTTTTATCGTTGTTCTAGCAGGACGTTGTTGTGAATTTCTTTTTCTTTTGTTTTTTTTTACATATTTTTCTTTATTATTGTTATTGCTATTGTTCCAAACGTTTTCCATCTTCGCTCGGATAAATCTTTTTTTTTCTTTTTTTTTTGTTTTTTTTTTTACCATATGTGCATATATCCGTATAACGTTTGTCACAATTTCCGCTCGGCTGTAACGTGAATTATCTCTTTTCATACAGCCAAGAGAAAATTATGCTGTACACGTATAGAAATATAGCATTGTCGGAAAGAGAGCCTCCGTTTGACGTGTATTTCTACAATCGCGAGCGCACACACACACACACACACACACACGCATTCGCACATACACACACACACACACACACACATACACTCGCACACACGCCGCGCTTAACCATACGTGCTTAGTAAAAATTGGAAAAAAATATATATACGTTATCGTTGTTTTTTTTTTTTCTTTTTTCGTGGCATCCGAAAAAAGTTACAAATTATACGATATACATGAAGAGAGATGAAAAGTTTGAGCGACAGACGTGAGAAGGGAAGAAATTTATTTATATATATATTAATATTAATATTAATTAATATATTATATATAATATAATAATATAGTATAATATATTATATTATAATAATATATTATATATAATATAATAATATAATATAATATATTATATTATATATAATATAACAATATATTATATATTATATATTATTATATATATTATAATAATATATTATATATAATATTCATTATTATATTAATATAATAATAAATTTTATATATATAATGTAATATATATATATATATTTAAACAGAGAAAATAAAATGATAATTATTGTTTTCAAATGGAAACTAAAAATTCTAAAATAAATAAATAGAGAGAGAGAGAGAGAGAGAGAGAGAGAAAGAGAGAGAGAGAGAGAGAGAGAGAGAGAGAGAGAGAGAGGGTGAAAGATTTGTTTAGAGAGCACTGCATGGCACGGCACGGCATGTCTTGTTCTTGGTCATGTCGTGGCATACAAACCTGGCTTTCACCGACGTCACTACAGTACCCACTGTGACATTTTCTTTGATGTGAATGGGGCCGTATACATTCAGATCCCACAGAGGAGGTTTATTGTTTCTGTCTACGATGTCTAACTCAACGTCCACGTCTGCGTACAAGACTGGTGTCCCTTTGTCGGATGCCCGCACTCTCAGGCGATACCTGTCTCGCTATTGGCAAAACATGGGCCGTCAACTTTACACGAGAATTTTTTCCAAACCAGTGAATTTTTTGTTTGTTTTTTTTTTTTGTTGCAATTTGGCTTTTTTTTTGTTTGTTTTGTTTCATATTCTTTTTTTCTTTTGCGTTCTTTTTCCATTCGTTTTCGTATCATGAATCATTCAATGCAATCTCGCGTTGGCTAATGGAAGATTAAAAATTATAATGGAGCAGGCAGTTTTTGTTACGCTTATTTTTCTATTTTTTTTTTGTTTTGCTTTTTTCTTTTTTGTTCTTTTCTCGTCGCGGTGGCCGAGCCGCGTTATTGTATGATGCGAGTTCTAATTTCTCATCTCATGTATCTTTCAAACGTTTTTTTTTCATAACGTCTCACTATTTTTTTTTGTTTTCAACATTGTTTCGAGAAAAAACACTAAATTGCGACCAACTAATTCTTTTTTTTCTTTTAATTCTTCAAATCATTGTCTCGCGTTTTGCCCCAATTTTGTCGGATAAAAATGAAGAAAATGATATTACTTTCTGTTAAAAACGAAATAAACTAAAAACGCGCGTGCCATCGTAGGTATCCACTGGGTTCGTTTTTTTTATTTCATTGTTTTGTTTTTTTTTTTTTGGTTTTTCTTTTTTTTCACTATACATTCCTTCGATCGACTCGCCAGACTTTGATATATATATACAAACATATACATGTATATATATATATGTTTTTCTGGAACACTCAAACGGAATTAGTGACATACACGTATATAAAGAAGAAAGAAAGGTTGTTGGTTGTTTTTGTTTTTGTTAAGTAAATCGATTTCCGCAGTATTAGTGGCGGTGATTTTTTGGTTTTATAAGAATCATTTCATCAACGTGACATGACTTATGTAAAATTACTGGTGCAGCTGGCGATTCTAATATATATATAGATATATTATTGGCGGAAATATTTAAATATATATATATGCATACATATATATTTTGTTTGTGCAGCTTGCAATGTACAATCTACTGCGTATTTATATAGATACATATAAACAGCGGATATTGTAAATCGTAAAATATTGTTCGTGATTTTTACATATGTACGAAAGAATACTACAGCCACGATGGATACCTACGTATAACACGATACGATTTTTTCGATTAAATTCAACATTTTTTTTCCATTTTTTCATTGTTTTTAAATTTTATTTTTTTTTTCATCAAAATTTGTACGATTTCTCGAAAATATACGAAACTAATTAATTTGCCACGAAATTTTTAGCCAAACGATACGTCAGTTAACGAGAACGAATCGAAATTTGATATTAATAAAAGCCGATTAAGACAAATGAACGAAAAAAAAAAGATAAATGTCCTACACTCATTTTCGGGATTCCTAAATTATCGCGTATATTTGAAAATTGACGCGTTCGTTAAAACAATAATTATAAATCAAACATAATATCGTTAATTTTGATCTCGTCGCGAACGCGTATTTCGTTATTTACAAAAAAAAAATTATTAAAATCAAATTTAACAACGTAACTAAAAAATAATATCGTTCGTCGAATGCGAGCGAAAACCAAAAAACAGGAACAAAAATTCCTACTTACGGGAGGACGGCTCTTTTTTTTTGTTCATCATCGAAATCCGAAGAAAGTAAATGGTGCAATAAAACACAAAACATAAAACAAAAATCATAATAATCGAAAATCAGTTAGTCTCTGATACTTTTTTTTTTGTTTTTTTTTTTTGGTTAATTGCTTCTTTGTTTTTTGCTTCATACGAAATAAAGGAATGCAGGCAACAACATGCAAGCAGAATATATATGCATTTAAAAGAGGCAAGGGAAAACGAGGAATCGGTACGGTTCGCTCGGGGTGGGCGGGGATGGGTGTAGGTGCGGTATAGCGTTTACGTTTTCTTTTTTTTTTCTTCTTCTTTTTTCTTTTGTTCGCTCTCATCGCGAATCGTTCTTTCTCATTTTCAATTCTTTTTTCTTTTTTCCTTTCGGTCACATACGTACTAAGCATGCCAGTACGTGATGTATGTATACGTTTTGTAATTTATATGAGATAAAAAAAAACGAATTAAAAAAAAAAACGTTGTATTACCAAATCACGTTGGTATTGCACGAGGATCGCCTGATTCACGAATTCTTGATCAACGACACTCAAAAACCGATGGACGTTTTGCGCAAATTGATCTAACCACAGTCTCGTATTACGTACGAATTATCGGCGTATCGCATGTTTGCATATACACACACACATATATATATATATATATATATGTATGTATTTGTTTTTTTCTTTCTCTTTTTGCAATAAATATATATATATATATTTGTTTTTAGATATTCTTTTTCTTTTCGCATTGACGTGTTTGCATCTGTTTGGTCACATACAATTGGTATGCTGCCCCAATCACAGAAGAAAAAAATGTCACACCACGGACAGCTCTCTGCTTAAGATCTACACGTACACGCTCTCGATCAAAAAAATTCTCATCGTACTCGACTTTTTTTTTGTTTTTTTGGTATTTGTTGTTTTCTTTTTCTTTTTTTTTCGTTTTTTTTTTCATTTTTGGCTTTTGTTTTTTGCGACTATAACCGGCAAGGGGGGGCGAAAGAGAGATAGAAAAAGAGAGAGTGAGAGAGTATGAGAGAGAGAGAGAGAGGGGGGGAGGAGAGATTGATGAACGATCGATGGCAAGTTTTCAAAAAAGATGGGATGATTGAATTTTCGAATGTTGAATGCGTTTGAGATTATTTGAGACGGGGAATGAAGGGAAAGAGAGAGAGAGAGAGAAAGAGAGAGCACGCGCGAAGGAGAGAGAGAGAGATAGAGAGATTATAGAATGTTAGCGAGAGCGAGAGAGAGAGCGAGAGCGCGAGATCCTTTCCTGTAAAGGAATCAAAAAACACATTCATATAAAATATGCAAGCATGTTCAAAAAATCGTTCGTTTTCTTTGTTTTTTTTTTTGGTTTTCTTTTCTCTTTTGTTTCGTTCTCTTTAAATTGTATGATGCACCACAAAATGCGTAGATATATTGTTGAAGTACACCGTACGTGGGGCTCAAAAAATGTCGTTCCCACCTGCTCCTGGAAGTTCAAAAAACATCACTTCCCTTTTGAAAAACATTCACATTAGTAGGTTTTTGGCGAAAAAAACGTATGTTATTATTATTATTATTATTCGGTTATTTGTTATTTGTTATATTGTTATTGTTATTATTATTATTGTCATGTTATTACGGCGATTAAGATTTAAGTCTCGTTTCGTTTTGTTCTTTTTAGCTCGGCCTAATGTCGCTTTCTTTGTTGCGTTTTTTTCTTTTCATGTTTTTTGCTTTTTTTTGTTGCTTTTTTCTTTTGCTTTTTATCACACAGGGAGGATACAAAAAATCGAAGCGTTTGGTAGAAAAGTGCACACGCCTAAGGACGAGTCGCGTTCGCGGGAGGTTCAAATTCGAGAGAGAAAAAAAGAAAATACGCGTTTTCCGGAACGAATTGTTTCATAATTTTTTTGTTTTTTTTTTGTCTTTTTTTTTTGCATGATTTTCTTTTTTCTTTTTGCATTTTAAATTGACGAACGAGCATGAGAGAGAGACAAAAGCGATGGATTTCGCCGATCACGTTCGGAAAGGCGCGTGGGTAAGATTTGCTTTTTTTTTCTTGTTTTTTTTTTCTTTTTTTTTTTTTTTTTTGCTGTACTCGCAAACTCGGCGAATATGCGTAACAAGTTTTCCACGGAAAGTGATAGAGACAGAGAGATATATATGAAGAAGAGTGTGTGTTCTTTTTTTTTTTTTGGTTATATGTTTCAAAATCTTTTTTTCTTTGCAAAAAAAAAAAAGTAGGCCCGAATTGGTTCGTTTCGATTCAGGTACTGTGAAGCATATTTTTTTTTGTTCTTTTTTGTATTTTTTTTTTGTTTTTTTTTTTTTTTAAAGGAAATCAGGCAGAGCTAAGTATGTATAATTTACCATAGTGAACACATTGTGCATTTCAACGGGAATAATAAATATTTCTATACAAGTGCCGTAAAAACGAAACTCAGCTTCGTTGCAATATATATATATATATATATATATATATATACATATACATATATATATATATATATATATCAAGTGATGAGATATAAATAATTATCATCGGTATATATGTATATTAGTATACGGAAAAACTGTTTTTTTTTTCTTTTTCTTTTGCTTTTCCTCTTTTCTTTTGGTCGCGATTTTAGCAAAAATACATAATAAATACGAAATTCGTGGTTAATAAAACGCAAGTCAACGGAAATTGTAAAAAACGCCGGCATAAGGTGTACACTCAAGTTTTAATATATGATATAATATGGATCTACGCAATCTACAACGCCGCCCTGGAATATCGTCGCGAAATTTAAATATGTTTTTATTATTATTATTATTATTATTATTATTATTGTTATTACGTATCGATAGCGATTGGAATAATTTTGGATAAATTGTTTTAAATATATCACAGAGAATTTTGAGTGCATTTTGTTATTCCAGGGCGCGTGGTAAATATGTATACATATGTATATGTATAATAGCTGGTATGTAATATACTGCTAGGAGAGATAAATATGATAGACAAGCGTGAGGAAAGTTACTTACGTCGAGTGGCTTCTTTAATACGATCCAACCAGATTCGGATTGGATCTCGAAATAATCGAGACCCTGTTCGGTGTTCGGTGAACTCAAGGAGTAAACAATAGCACCGTTGTTATCAGCATCCTCATCGGACGCTGATACTCTCAATATATTTGTTCCGGTGCTAGCGTCTTGTTTCACGTTCTCGACGTATTTCTGTGAAGATATTTTTTTTTTGGTTATTTGAAAAAAATTGAAAATTATTTTTCTTGATTTTTGGAAACAATTGAAAATTAGTTTTCTTGTTTTTTGGAAACAATTGAAAATTAGTTTTCTTGTCTTTTGGAAAGATGTCATCGACGTGTGTGAAGGGAAAAGGGATTTTTGCTCACCTGACGATCGAACAACGGGGGATTGTCATTGATGTCGGTTATCTCAACCGTGAAAGAACAAACTCCCTCGAGGGACGGTTCGCCCTGATCCGTTGCTTTTACCGTCACGGAAACGAATTTACCATCGTCACCTTCACGATCGAAAACCTGGAGGGAAATTTTGATAACGATGTAAAGTTTATATCGAGGATCGAAGTAGTTTCGAAATATTAATTTTTGGAAATACAAATAAACGAGTAAGCGAGTGTGTCTAGTTTTATTGGAGCTATGTACCATTTTTTATTTTATAAAAAAGGGAAGTTATTTAGCAATCGAGTTCAAAATGAAGGTTTGTTTATTTTTAATATTATTGATTTGTATGCAAAAATGAAGAAGAAAACAAATTTATCTGGCTGGATTGTCCTTGAGCATGTTTACAAAAAATTAATGTTTACCTTGTTAGTGACAACTTGTCCAGTTTCCTCGTCAACAGTGAATTTAGTTCCCTTCTGATTAGGCTGTTGTACGATCGAGTACTTGACCTGTCCATTGACACCTTTGTCCTCGTCGGTTGCCTGAACTTTGATGACCGGACTTCCATTTGGCGCGCCCTCTTCGACCTTGGGCGAGTATTTCGCACAATCCTTGAATACAGGCTTGTTGTCATTGACATCGGTGATGAATACAACGACAACGGCGGTGCTAGTATGAATATTTTTCTGTCCGTCGGGACAACAAGCGCCATCGTCCAGAGCCGTGACATTGAGCTCGTACTTGTCACGATCGAGAGTAATCTCTTTTCCATGAAGTCGAATAACTCCCGTTATTTCCTCGATGACAAATTGTCCGGAGACGGTTTCAGCACCGACGAAACCAAAACGCACGTTGTCACCGTCCTTATCAGAAGCAACGACCGTTGTCACGAGTGTATTCGGTCCGGCGTTCTCGTCGACGTTCGGCGTGTAAACCTGTTGCGAGAATTTTGGCTCCTCGTCGTTTTTATTCTTCGTGTAGATACGAACCGTAGCCGTTCCATTTTTCGACGGATCTCCTGAATAAATTGACAGTAACAATAAAATCGTTAGAATTTTCGTCACAAAATCGAAGAAAGAAAGAGAAATAGCAGTGTGAACTGACCTTTGTCCTTGGCGGTAACGACGAATTCGTAATAGGCATTGTTATTGTCAGCGTCGAGTTGCTTGTTATTGACTATTTGACCGCTGGAATCAACGCTGAAATGATCGTCCGAGACCAAATATTCGATATCCGAATTAGCTCCGGAATCGGCGTCGGTTGCTTTGACCTTGAGAATACTAGTTCCCAAGGGTATGTCCTCGTCGACGTTGTGGGCTTGATAATCGGGCAACTCGAACTTCGGAGCGTTGTCATTGACGTCCGACACTCGTATTGTCAACTGTTAACGAAAATTGTCATTTTGAAAAATCGCCTGGACATTTGTTTTTGTTTTGATTTGTTTTGTTTTTGTTTTGATTTGTTTTGTTTTTGTTTTTGTTTTGATTTGTTTTGATTTTGTTTTGTTTTTGTTTTGATTTCTTTTGTTTTTGTTTTGATTTGTTTCGTTTTTGTTTTGATTTCCTTTGTTTTTGTTTTGATTTGTTTTGTTTTTGTTTTGATTATGACAAGTCACCTCAACGGTTGTCGAAAACCCGCCAGAGTCCTCGGTAGCGGTGACGATGAGCTGATAAACGTGAGGTTGACGAACGTCTTCGAAATCCAATTCTTTGGCGAGCTTGACGATACCGGAAGTAGGACCGATATTGAAAGTTCCAGCTGCCCCAGCGCCTTGTGCCTGGAGCGTGTAACGTATCTCACGATCGGCGAATGACTTTGCTTTCACTGATATTATACTGCAAATAGAGACAAAGAAACGAGGATGGATTAAAGCTTTATCCCCGATCGAACAAACTATTTTTCTTCAATTTTCAATTTTCAACCTTGGATTCAAGGTCACCATTTGTTTGTTCCATTCTCAGGCTACTCACTCGGAATCTTTCTTCTGATTCTCGGGTATCTCGGTCTCGTACGTCGTCAGATAAAATTGGGGCGCTCTCTTTCCACCGACTATCGACAATCTCTCCTCCGGCGTCGACTGATAATGCGTCTCGTCGATTCTTCCATTCTGATCTTCCGCCCTTACGTATAGGACGTATTCCATGTCCAGTTGAAAAACGTCCGAGCCTCTGGTACGTACGACCCCTGATCTTTCGTCCACCTCGAATCTGCCACCGGCTGTAAACGAAAATAGATTGAAAATCGTCGAATGTCGTCGGTCGACCTTGACCTCCTTGGGGATTCCCGTTTTAAAAACGTCAATCCCTCTAAACGAGTGAATAATTGATCGAACGCCAAGCGCGATCGTAATTTTGATTGATCAGAAAAGAAGACCTTGCGACTATTTTTCTCGTACTCACTTCGATCTCGCACGATGAAATAGCGAATGTGATGATCGGTATCGGGATCTCTAGCTTGAAGAGTAAACACGTGAGTGTTTTGCGGAGCGTTGAGTTGAACAACAGCCTGCATAGGCAGAGGTTTGTTAATGAAATATGGCGACTCGTCGTTGACATCCTTGATAGTGATGATAACACGTTGATTGTCGGTATCTGCAAAATTTATTTTTATCATTATCGATTTCAAATTTAACGTCGTTCTTCTAATAATTTTCTTTTTTCATTCTCCGATTCGCTACGTTTATCGTCATTAATTTACTCGTTAACAAAGCATTAGCGTATCTACAGCATCGAGCATTCTTTAAATTCGACTCCCGAGAGTCCTTGGCAGGCTGATGAGAGATATTTCTTTTTTTTTTGCTACTTACATTGTACCCCTTTGGAAGCCAATGATTTTGAAAAAAAGAAAGACGAATTATGGATTAATAGAATTAGCGATTATCCTTCGATGAAGATATGGAAAATTGTTTATTGTGTTTTTCCCTACTGACCAGTGATTTGTACAGTGCGTATGTAAACAAAGAATGGCGATAGATAAGAAGATATGATAAGAACGACTACGTATGAAATAACGATAAAATAGAGAGCGAAACAAACAAACCCGTTTTCCTACGGATGAACCCAATGAACGAAAAAGCAACGATCGTAAACAACAATAACGAAAAAAAAAAATAAAAATAAATAATTAAAAAACAAAAAATATACAAAAAGCTATGGAAGGCTGGCGTAAATAAAAATTGTACCATGGTACCATTGAATAGACAGGGGTATCCGGGCGGATATCGCGCGCACCACCCTTTCGGTGGAGCACGTCCTACACCAAGGAAATTGAAATAAATCCGATTGAGATTTCAATTAAATCCGATTTATAAATAAAATAAATAAAACAAAAAACGAACGTAAGAGAAACGAGATGCGAACGATATTGCATCGATATTTCGTTTGTTTTTGTATGGGAATTCAACAAAAATTGTGTATCCCCAATTGAGAATTTGTCCGGACAACAAAAAAAAAAGAGAGAGACAAACGTACAGTCGAGAAAATAAATGAAATTTTGATTCTCGACGTGATATGAAAAAAAATTTAATCGCGTAATATCGATGGAAAATCGTGCACGTGTGTTTTTTTTTGTTTTCTGTAAATTTATAGATTACAAATTCGTAGGTAAAAAGATACTTTTATTCGTTACCTGTGCTCCCGCCCGCGTTTGTAATCGTGACCCAAAAATCGATCGTTTTTTCGGGGCCGAGTTCCTCGTAGTCCCATTTTTGTTTAACGGTTACAGAACCGTTCGAGGCAACGTTGACCCATGGATTTTCGTCTCTGATTTTGTAAGTTTCCCTCTCCGCGTCTTTTTCCAAAGAAAACGCAATTTTACCCTCGACGTTTCCATCCGATTCCAGAAAATCGAGCTTGAACGTTGGCCTGACGGCTCTGGTAACGCGTCTCTTCTCGATCCGATGGACTTCCGCGGCCGGTGCTGGAAGCACGATCGGCTCGGTCGTAAGAAATCTGATGACAACTCGAGCTAATTTCTCGCAAGATCGACTCGGTGTTCGAAGATCGTGAGCCTCGATCATCAGCTCGATCTCGCTGTCCTCGTTGACAGTCGCCTCTGGCTCACCAGCGAGTAACAATGCACCGGTTTGCGGTATGATGATGACTAGATTCGTCGGTGTGACGATTTTATAAGCGATCATGTCACCATCCGCGTCTTTCGCACTGACACGACCCACCGTCGCGAATCTTTTCCATCTCGGTGTCCCGTCAGTTTCCAGGCTTTCCATGTTTTCCGGCTTCATCTCAAAATTGTATTCCGTCTGGTCGAATATCGGACTGTTGTCATTTTCGTCAAGGACGCGAACGAAACCGGTTATCTTTGATTTACTGATGTAATTTCCGTCCCAGGCGTGAATCACTATGTTGTGGGTTTGTTTCTTTTCTCGATCGAGCGGAGCCGACGTTACGACATTGAATTTTTCATGACGACTCTCCAAGGTCAAATGGAAAACACCGTAAGTAGAGGATGCTTCTTTGAGGGCGAAAGGTGATTGTCCCGTTTCGTCCTGCATTATTGTGCAGTGTATCGGATAATTACCGAACGCGTGTACGACCGGAAAACCCTCGATTATCGTTCCGGCTGGTGAGTTTTCCATCACGCGACCTTCGCCCAATGTTTCCGGAGAAAATGTCAACATACTGCCGCGATTAATGACGAATAGTTTTAGAAGATGCGTTTCCGTTCTGTTGGACAATTCTTCGAGTACCAACAGATTCACCGATCTGTCGATCAACGGCGTTAGATCCGAGGTCGTCATCAACATACCGTTATCGAGTATCGTGAAATATTTCGAAAATCCTGTTTCGGCCAAACGATACGACGAGCGCTCGTTCGCCGGTGATTTAAACTGCGTCACCTCGAAACCTGGACGTACATCGTGCGGCACCACCGCCCCCTTGCCCGTTGTCCTACCGATCAGTATCGACAGCGACAGTAGAACGACGAACGGTACCAATAGCCTCGTCTCCCTCGAACCACCCATATTGCCCTTTTGACCCATCCTGACCCCTTGTCCTCGGGAATTCTTCACTTTTACTAAAGCATGAGGAAATTCGCGATTCCTGAAAATTGAGACAAATATTCGTTTGTTATTTGTTTTAAATATACACAAATAATAACAATTTTGCTACAAAATAAATTTTTTTTGTTTTCCAAAAAATCGATTTTTTCGAATGATTTCAATTTAAAAAATGTTTATACGTTAAAGCTTGTTGTGTAAATGTAATTATATCCCACAGTGCAGCTAGAAGTTGATAAACCGTGAAAAGTTACATTCGTTTTTCATTTACCAAAATTTCAATTTTTTTTTTGCTTCGAAAATTTCTGTGATTTCCATAGCAGGTAATGATCCAAACAAATCGAATTCATTTAAAAAATTCAATGTGAATAAAGTTTAACGTATTTAATATACTTTTAACAATAATATCCCCCAAGTAAAAAAATAACAAATAAATTTTATTTACTCTTTATCAGACTTTTGCCTCTCAACGTTACTTATCCGTTTTAGAAAGATATCTATATAGATACTCGAATGAGCAACATGACGACAAAAATAACAACAATCCTGCTACAAAATAAATTTCTGTTGATTTCCAAAAAAATCGATTTTTTCGAATTAATTCAACTTAAAAATCTTTATACGTTAAAGTTTACTGTGTAAATGTAAAATTATAACCCACAGTGCAGCTAGAAGTCAATAAACCGTTAAAAGTTACATTAATTTTTCATTTACCAAAATTTCATTTTTTTTTTGTTTCACAAAATTTCTGTGATTTCCATAGCAAGTAATTATCCAAAAAATCTAATTCAATAAGAAAATTCAATATGAATAAAGTTTAACGTATTTAATATACTTTTAACAATAATTTCCCCCAAGTAAAAAAAATAACAAATAAATGTTGTTTACTCTTTAGCAGACTTTTGCCTCTCAACACTATTTATCCATTTTAGAAAGACGTCTATATAGACACACGAGTGAGCGACACGACGACAAAAATAACAACTCTGCTAAAAAATAAATTTCTGTTGATTTACAAAAAAATCGATTTTTTCGAATTAATTCAATTTACAAATCATTATACGTTAAAGCTTGCTATGTTAATGTAAGTTATATCCCACAGTGCAGCTAGAAGTCAATAAACCGTGAAAAGTTACATCCATTTTTCATTTATCAACATTTCAATTTATTTTTGTTTCACAAAATTTCTGTGATTTCCATAGCAAGTAATTATCCAAAAAATTTAATTCAATAAGCAAATTCAATATGAATAAAGTTTAACGTATTTAATATACTTTTAACAATAATTTCCACCAAGTCAAAAAATAACAAATAAATTTTGTTTACTCTTTATCAGACTTTTGCCTCTCAACACTATTTATCCATTTTAGAAAGACATCTATATAGAGACGCGAGTGAGCGATCAACAAGAATAACGACAATGTGTCTGCGAGAAGCTGGTCGTGTTAAGTCCGACCCCGACGATATGGTAACGCAGCACCGGAAACAAGAGCCGTCGCTTACGAATTCACTATTGTTATTTAGTAACCCTCCGTTTCATTTGATTTCATTCTCGCATCTCGAGCCTGTACGAGGGAAGTGAGATGGTGGTACATAAGAAGAACCTACAGTAGTGACGCTGAACAGAAACGAGGAGGGAGGGGGGAGGGAGGGGATGTTGCGGGATGAGGGAGGTGGCTGGACCGGACGTGAGCTCACCCGCAGCTCGTTTAAGTCCCGGTCCCTTCAGCCTCGACGACGAGAGTGAGAGATGAGAATGAAAAAAAAAGGAAAAATAAAAATAAAAATAAAAAACGAACCATAATAATCGTCATAATCGGAGGAGGAAGGAGAGCCGCGAGTGAAAGAGGCCAGTGAAAGAAAAGGGAGACGAGAGGCTGAGGAGACTTGTTAAATTCACGCGCGGAAAGACGCGCTTGCATTACATCCGAAGAGCCGAGAGACAGAAGGACGGTAATACGAGACCTAAATCTTCCCCCTTTCGCGAAAACGTACAGGAGGTATTAAATAACTCTTGGCTTCAGCTGTCTCTGTTCACTCGAAAAACGATACATCGCCTTTTCGAGCCAACTGCACTCCCACTTTTACCCCCGTTGGTACTCTCGACTCTCTAAGGCTTTTAGTGTATAATTGTCAGTCCCACGATACCTTAAACCATTTGCGAGTGAAAGAGATACTTCGTTTTCTTTGTTCTCTATTTTTGAACAAGGTCGGTAATAAAAATTTATTTTTCTTCCAGTCTTTCCTATTTCTTTTTTATATTTAACATTTTTCATCGTATAATTGTAATTAAATAAAATTCATTTTTCAAATTCCATATTTTTCAACGAACTTTGTTTATTTTATTTTATTCTTTTAATTATTCTGGTTTTTGATTCGTTGTTATTAAAAAAAAAACAACATAGCTACAAAAATTGATTAATTTTAAATCGCAACAATTTTAATTATTCCCCAAAAAAAATTCATTAAAGACAAACAGGAACGTAAATCAATAAAATCAATCAATGAATCAATGAAAAAAATTAATAACAATTGTATATTTTTGATTTTAAAAAAGTTCTATTGTTATCGCTGGCATCACGATACTTTAAATCATTTGCGAGTGAAAAATATACTTCGTTTTCTTTGTTCTCTAATTTTAAACAAAAGGTCATTAATAAAAATTCATTTTTTTCCAATCTTTTCTATTTCTTTTTCATATTTAACATTTTTCATCGTATAATTATAATTAAACAAAATTGATATTCATTTTTCAAATTTCATATTTTTCAACAAACTTTTTTATTTTATTTTATTCTTTCAATTATCCTTTTTTTCACCCATTGTTATTAAAAAGAAAAAAAAGCATAGCTGCAAAAAGTCATTAATTTTAAATCGCGACAATTTAAATTATACCCTGCCAAAAAAACAAATTCATCGGTGACAAACAGGAACATAAATCAATAAAATCAAAAAATTAATATCAATCGTATATTTTCAATTTAAAAAAAAAACGTTCCATCGTCATCGATGGCGCCACGCACGTCGTCGATGACTATCGACGACAGCCGTGTCGCTAATCCGAAATTTATGGTGAAAAAAAGCGTGACAGCTGCGTCGTGAATCGAACCGTTGTGATTTGTACCACGAGCAAAAATTGTTCGTCGTTTGGCCGAAAAATCCACAGAAATAAATGTAGCGAGAGTTAATAGGATTAGGTCACGGTGCGTCGCTTTGTGTTGGGGCGACACTCGTACTAGATTCTCCCATGAAACGAGGAGAGTCTCATAGTGCGAGAGAGAGAGACGGAGAGAACATGTGGCATGTGTGATCTCTCTCGCCAGACACGGAAGGCGTTATAGTCAATCGCGTATTATATATGTATATATATATATATATATATATATATATATGTATGTATGTATGTATGTATGTATGTGTGTGTGTGTGTGTGTGTGTGTGTGTGTGTGTGTGTGCGTGTGTGTATAGAAGGGGATCTGTCTTTCTCATTCACCGAGTCAGTATTTAGCGAAGCGAGAGGAGGGACAAGACCAAAAGCGTTTAAGTTGCCGAGTGCACAATGTTCAATTTTTGCCCCGCGCTTATTTCGACGAGTGGAAAATATGCGCACGAAAATATTGACCGCACTGGAGACGAGAAAATTTTTTTTTGTTTTTAATATTTTTTTTCGGTTTTTTTTTTTTATGAACGAAAATAAAAGCATATTCGGTCGTTTCGGTCGCCGGAGCATAACGAGTTAATTCCCGTTCGAGCTAATGCCCCAGAACTCGAGCTTTCTCTCTGTTTCTCTCATTCTCTTTCTCTCTCTTTCTCTGTATTTCCGGCGCTTCCGGTAAACATCGAGAGGCAAAACCGGCGGAGGTCCCTGCCAGTACCGGATGTTGCTTCCTATATACGGACAAGTGCACAAGCCAGCCTACACCTACTTCCCATACACTCGGTGTACGTAAACATTATATCGCACGATAGCATTTCCGTGTTTCGGGAAGTTCGATAATTATTAACTATAAGTTGAATACCTGGATGGAAAGAAATAACGGTAGGCGAATATTATTTTTATGTGTGGAAGTTTGAGATATTAGTTTATTAATGTTTTTATAAAAATTTAGAGAATTTGAGAAATTTAGTTTAAAAAGAATCACGAAATTTAAACTTTTATTAGAATAATTTAATAAACGGGCGTCGAGTCGATAATTAAATAAACAATGGACAAACAAAGTTGTAACACAAATAATGACCTTTACCTAATATTATTTTTCTATACGAAAACTCAGATATCGATTTGAATATATTTTTACAAAAATTTTCAAGTTCCAGAAATTTTGGAAAAAAATCAGAACGATCGTAAATATGCGAACTTCGATAAGTTCAAGGCCGCCTAAGTGACTCGGTCCATTCGTAGTTTCGAACGAAACTGGCACAATAACGATGAGATTAAGATATTAATCAATCAATGTTTTTATAAAAATTTACAAAATATGAAAAATCTGCGATACAGAAAAATCACGAAATTCAAAATTGAACTAAAATACTTAATAACTGCACATCACATTTATACGAGTCGGTAATTAAATAAATAACAGTAAAGTTGAAACACAAATAACGATTTTTACGTACTATTATTTTTCTATACGAAAACTCAGATATCGATTTGAATATATTTTTACAAAAATTTTCAAATTCCAAAAATTTTGGAAAAAAATCAGAACGATTGTAAATATGCGAACTTCGATAAGTTCAAGGCCGCCTAAGTGACTCGATCCACACGTAGTTTCGAACAAAACTAGCACAATAACGACGAGATTAAGATATTAATTAATCAATGTTTTTATAAAAATTTACAAAATTTGATAAATCTGCAATAAAGAAAAATCACGAAATTCAAACTTCAATTAGAATAATTAATAAATGCGCGTCGATTCGATAATTAAATAAATAAATAACAAACAAACTTTAAACACAAATAACAATGTTTACCTACTATAATTTTCCTATACGAAAACTCCAATCTCGATTAGAAAATATCTTCCCAAAAATTTTCACATATTTTCCCAAAAATTTTCAAATTCGACAAATTTTGGAAAAAAAATCAGAACGATCGTAAATATGCGAACTTCGATAAGTTCAAGGCCGCCTAAGTGACTCGGTCCACACGTAGTTTCGAACAAAACTAGCACAATAACGACGAGATTAAGATATTAATTAATCAATGTTTTTATAAAAATTTACAAAATTTGATAAATCTGCAATAAAGAAAAATCACGAAATTCAAACTTCAATTAGAATAATTAATAAATGCGCGTCGATTCGATAATTAAATAAATAAATAACAAACAAACTTTAAACACAAATAACAATGTTTACCTACTATAATTTTCCTATACGAAAACTCCAATCTCGATTAGAAAATATATTCCCAAAAATTTTCACATATTTTCTCAAAAATTTTCAAATTCGACAAATTTTGGAAAAAAAAATCAGAACGCTCGTAAATACGCGAACTTCGATAAGTTCAAGGCCGCCTAAGTGACTCGTTCCACACGTAGTTTCGAACGAAACTAGCACAATAACGACGAGACAACGGGTATACCAGGGGAGGGGTTTTGATTGATACGGATTAGGGTGAGTCCACATTTGCCACTCTGCTAAGCGTCTAGGCGGTATGTTAATGACGTAGTTACAACGGCGATTGAAACCGCCTCGCTATGACTCATTTCAAGCCTTTCTCGCTCCGTGGAAAAGGTTCATGACTCGTTTCTCGTCTCGTTTATTATTTTATACATACACATACGTAACGACGAATTAATATAATTATCAAGTACGTACGTGTTGTACTCTGAATATTATTTTGATGCTGACGAGTGGATGACTGACGAAAGAGGACCAACGAAGGAAAATAAGTAAGAGAGACGAGAGAGAGAGAGAGAGAGAGAGAGAGAGAGAGAGAGAGAGAGAGAGAGAGAGAGAGTGAAAAAGAGAAGACAGGGGGGTGGGCGAAAGAGAGCAGCTGCTCGAGTGATCTTTGATGGGTTATATACACGCGAGAAGTCAAGAATAAGAAAGCTTCTCGACATCCTCGCCGCTCTCTCGGTTGACGTGGCCCGGTCACGATGAAAGGGGTTAATCAGGGGTTACGCGACGGATTAGTCGAGCTGAGAGCTACGCGAGAGCTCTCCTCCTCCTCCTCCTCCTCCTCCTCCTCCTTGACGTCGTGAGAGATTAAAAAGTATAAGAAAAGAAAAAAAAGCAAAAACGAAAAAGAAAACGGTAAAACGAAAAAGCAAGTAAAACGACGAACCGAGGAAAAACGGAGGAAGAGTGTCGGAGATGCTTAAAGCTCTTATGCGTCCCGGATCAAAAGATTAACCCGCGATAACGTTATTCAATATCACGCAATTATATAACGCGCGAGGACGGAACGAGTGTGTAAAAATAAAATCGTATCGTGCGATTCGATGAGAGATAAGAATTTTTAAAAAAACGTCCGGGTTTTAGATCGAACGTAATTTTTAATTAATTGTAAATGTTTTGATTTTAATAATTCACGGTCGAGCTGGAAAATCTTGTATCGAGGGACGAAAATTATACTTTTTAATTAATAGCTAATTAATTAAAAGATTGAAACGGATTTTGATTTCACGGATTTTTGTATCGTTAAACTTTTGGTTTATAGTTTAGATAGTTTTGAGGGGAAATTTTGTAATCTCTTTCATGGGTGATCTTGAAAAATAATACGAGGACGTGTGACAAAAAACGGCGGATCGCGTTCGGGGCTTAACGAGGGACTATCGAACCATGGAAGACGAGGACGTAAAGCGTGAAAAAATAATTAGCTCGGTGAAAAATAGCGACGCGAAAAACGCCAGGAACGAGTGTATAGTCTCTCTTTTTTTGTGCCGAACCGCGTTCCTCGTTGGCCCTTCGGGCTAATCTTTGCTTGTTTTTTATTTTCAACTTTGGGTTCGTTCTCTCGGGAGGATTATAAATTGATAAAAAGCCCCGGGGTAATTCTTATTTTTGCCCCGAGGCTCTTAATTTCATCCCTTCGAAAGGGAATTTTTTTTTTTTTCGATTACCGTCACATAATTTGAACGCTTTTAGAACGTTCCTTTCGTCGAATAATATTTTTTAACGTCAACATCGGAAAATAGTTCGAATTTTTGAAATTTTGTTTCAATTGCGTCTCCAAAGAAAAATATCGCGGAAGTCAAAATTTTGAAAAATTTTGACTTCGAATTTTCTTTCGATTGCGACGTCACTTAGAATATCGGGCCAAAAACAAGATGATTCACTAATATTAAATGTAAAACCATTTTTTTTATTCAATATTACATTTTTCTCGCGAAAATAATAAGTCGAAATTTTTCAAAATTTTCTTTCCAATTTTCATTTTGATTGCGACGTCGCTTGGAATATTGAACCAAAAACAAGATTACTCACTAATAATAAATCCAAAACGCTTTTTTTTTACTCAATATCACATTTTTTCTCGCAAAAACAATTTTAATTCAAAATTTTTCAAAATTATCCTTCCAATTTTCTTTTAGCTCGCGACGTCGCTTAGAATATTGAACCAAAAATAAGATTCTTCACTAATAATAACTTCAAAACCATTTTTTTTATTCAATATTACATTTTTTCTCTTGAAAATAATAAAAATTCAAAATTTTGCAAAATTTTCCTTCCAATTTTCTTTTAGCTCGCGACGTCGCTTAGAATATTGAACCAAAAACAAGATTATTCACTAATAATAACTTCAAAACCATTTTTTTTATTCAATATTACATTTTTTCTCTTGAGAATAATGAAAATTCAAAATTTCTCAAAATTTTCCTTCCAATTTTCTTTTAACTCGCGACGTCGCTTAGAATATTGAACCAAAAACAAGATTATTCACTAATAACAACTTCAAAACCATTTTTTTTATTCAATATTACATTTTTTTTCATGAAAATAATAAAAATTCAAAACCTCTCAAAATTTACCTTCCAATTTTCTTTTATCTCGCGACGTCGCTTAGAATATTGAACCAAAAACAAGATTATTCACTAATAACTTCAAAACCATTTTTTTATTCAACATTACATTTTTTCTCTTGAAAATAATGAAAATTCAAAATTTCTCAAAATTTACCTTCCAATTTTCTTTTAGCTCGCGACGTCGCTTAGAACATTGAACCAAAAATAAGATTCTTCACTAATAATAACTTCAAAACCATTTCTTTTATTCAATATTACATTTTTTTTCTCATGAAAATAACAAAAATTTTAAATTTCTCGAAATTTACCTTCCAATTTTCTTTTATCTCGCGACGTCGCTTATAATATCAAACAAAAAACAAAATGATTCACTAATAACAAATCCAAACCATTGTTTTTTATTCAATATTATATATTTCTCGCGAAAACAACAAAAATTCAAAATTTTTCAAACTTTTCCTTCCAATTTTCTTTTCGCTGGCGTCGTCACTTAGTATTGCGGAAGATCGAGTCGCGTATACCGGAATAGGATTCGGTGTTATCGCGGATCGTATAACACATCGTCGACGAGCCCGCGGGCGATTCTCTCGAGGGTCAGGTCAGGCGAGAGATAACCAAACGATATCAGCTATATTTGATGAGAGCGAAGTAGACCCAGAGATCGAGAGAGAGAGAGAGAGAGAAAGAGAGGGAGAGCGAGTGAGTGAGTGAGATAGTGAATTTATGCCGGTTGGCTGCACGGATGCTGCGTTTATCGGGAATCGATCGGGCAATCTCGGCGTCCCGATAATTGCCAAGGAAGGACGCTTTATATATATATACATATATATATACACACATATATATATAAGCTTAGAAATAAAGGACCAAGGGTGAAAAGCGTACGGGGCATATAACAGGCCGATGGCTGCTCCGCCAGTCAACCAGCACGATATATCGACATTTTATTTTTCACCGCAGAGATTTATAACGTCAACCGGTGAAGCGTTTGAGTCGCGTCACAGGGGCAATCGTGGAAAATCGAGAGATAGAGATGAAGAGAAAGAGAGAGAGGCAGAGTGAGTGAGGAGGGTTGGGGAGAGGGAGATATGCAGGTACTATAAATTCCTTCAAATCGTAAAATATTTAGATCTCTCGGGCGCCGAATGAAGGGAGTATAAGGGATGCACCGTCGTTCGCTCTTTCGGCATAAGGGTCGTGCGAGACTCGTCGAACGAAGCGGAATATGATGAGCGGGAAAGAGAGAGATAGAGAGAGACGAAGATTTTTTTCTCGTTTTTCTTTTTCGAGGGAGCGAGAATGAGACAAAAAACGTCGAGGGTGCCATGGAGGAACCCCTGCGGAGTGACGCTATAGACGCCCGCTGGGCGTCGCGATGAGCGACCGACCGAGCGAGAAAGACAGAGAGAGAGAGCCCTGGAGCGTTACCACGTAGAATCGAGACGGAGGGTAGAAAAACGAGGGTGAAGACGAAACGCCGTAGAGCATCGTCGCAGTCGACAAGGACAAAATACGTACATATATATGTAACTGACGCAGCACACCGAGGAGTATGAGTGAGAAAAGAAAAACGTGGTAGTTTGGGGTGGCTACTTGGTAGGGGATGAAGGAGTGGGTACAAGAGGTGCGAGGGGTGCGATTGAGAGAAAAGCCAAGAGACGAAAAGAGAGCCTGAATGTGGCCTGGGCTGCTGGCTGGCTGGCATCGAGTGTACGAGAATATAACCGTTCTCTCTCACTCTCTCCCTATCGCTCTCTCGCTCTACTCTGCCCTCTCGCTCTATACTACCCTCCACGTCAATCGATAGCGGTTCCATGCGCCCCAACGACCTCGTCCTACCATCATACATATACAGATCTCTACGTATATATTACTCTCTCTCTCTCTCTCTCTCTCTCTCTCTCTCTCTCTCTCTCTCTCTCTCTCTCTCTCTCTCTCTCTCTCTCTCTCCCTCTCCCTCTCCCTCTCTCTCTCTCTCCCTCTCCCTCTCTCTCTCTCTCCCTCTCCCTCTCTCACTCCCTCTCTCTCTCTCTCTCTCCTTCTCTCTCTCTTCCTCTCTTTCTGTCTATATATATAAATGTCGTTCGTACCGTCACCACTCTACGATTTAGTTCACTTGCTCTTACAATTATTACTACTTTTACTACTACTAGTACTACATACTATTACTACTACTTCCACTACTACGCTGCACTGCTACGTATTTAGTTTACGGTCATCCCCCCCACCCTACTTTTTTCTCTCTCTTTCTCTCTCTCTTCTCGGTCATACGTACATGTATATACAGAGATGATAATACGATTACGAAATCGTTTCCATTGAACGTCATTCTTATCACGAAGAATTGTTAGAACACATCGGGTAAAGTGTTGGAGAACGATTCTTCGTTTAACTTTCGCGTAATTCGAAACACGATTTACCTTCGATCATTAGTTCGAACGGTCACAATTACTCGTCCAATTTTCTATTCCGCGTCGATTCGCGATTATTATCGTTGATTAATTAACGCAATTCGCGTCCTATTTTTTCGCATGGATTTCGTATTTGGGGAAGGAGGAGGGGAAAATTGCAATTTAAATATTTTAATTAGTTTGTTATTTATGCCTTGTGTTTCTTGGGATAATTAGCCATGTCGAGTAATCAACGCAGCTTTCGGACGGTTCTTCTTTTTTTTTTTCTTCCATTAAAAAATTTTCCGGTATAATTACCACGAGTTCATTAATGGATTATGAAGATTGAATATTTTTCGTATTAAAAGTGAGTTTAGCTACGTCTTAATTTCCCAAAGAGCCTGACAATTAATCCAATTAACCTTCTATTTACTTTATTTCTTCGATGAAGAAAAATATATTCCTCCCGTCTCTCCTCGACAATTTGCAATTTCCATTTTTGCGAAATATCACAAAACCTCTTCTTACCGTTCTGTCTCAATTTTATCTCTCTCGCTCGCCTAAATAAACTGCCATTTTCCTACAACGTACGATCTTCGTCAATGGCGCGTACACACAGTGTAAGAGACTAATGTAAGAGAGAAAGAGGAGGGAGAAAGAGGGACGGTTATGTGCGAGCGCGTAAAGGGCGCGAGACGATTGCGCCGGCAGATTAAAATCCAACGAGAGTCTCGTCCCGGTACGTAAAGGGAAAGAGAGAGAGAAGACTATAGTTCGCCGTGAGTTGTATAGCTCTCGTGTGGAACAAAAGAGGTCTCCTTATAATCGCGAACTCGCCGTTATATACGACGGAGATGAAGGACTTCGCTCGACTACGAGGCTAGCTAGAAGAAGAGGGAACGAAGGGCTATAAGAGAGAACGAAAGACAGAGAAAGAACGGTAGGGACAAGATGAGAGGGCACCTAGGAGGTACGAGAAGCACGTATACGTATAGCTTTTCAGAACACACGCGAGAGTCTCAAGGACCTGGCAATATTACGACCCTCTCTCTCTCTCTCTACCTTCGTGCACCCACTCTCTCCTTCGACCCTTTGCGCCCTCTACCATCGACACCATATGGCTTGGCCAAGTTCATAATGCCTCGCTGAATATGTAAACGGCCAACTCGGTAGAGGACGAGAGAAGAGAAGGTTAGAGGACACTTTTCTTCATCAGCATTATAGCGACGAACGACGCGAGATATGACGCGAGAGCGTCGTGTAGTTGCGATGTTAAAATGGCCGCCGCGTGCGTCATCGCAAAATGGCCGGAGTCCTTACGCCGCTGGTCGCGTATCAACGTGGACTTTTTCTAGTTTCTTTTTTTTCGGTTGTTCTTTTTCTTCTTGGGAGAATGCATTCGTCTCAATTACCCGTCGGTTTGGGTTTGGGTTTGGGGTTGGGTTTGGGTTTGGGTTTGGGTTTGGGTTTGGGTTTGGGTTTGGGTTTGGGTTTGGGTTTGGATATTCGCGTCGAACGACGCGAGATATGACGCGAGAGCGTCGTGTAGTTGCAATGTTAAAATGGCCGCCGCGTGCGTCATCGCAAAATGGCCGGAGTCCTTACGCCGCTGGTCGCGTATCAACGTGGACTTTTTCTAGTTTCTTTTTGTTTTCGTTTGTTCTTTTTCTACTTGGGAGAATGCATTCGTCTCAATTACCCGTCGGTTTGGGTTTGGGTTTGGGTTTGGGTTTGGGTTTGAATATTCGCATCGAACGACGCGAGATATGACGCGAGAGCGTCGTGTAGTTGCGATGTTAAAATGGCCGCCGCACGCGTCATCGCAAAATGGCCGGAGTCCTTACGCCACTGGTCGCGTATCAACGTGGACTTTTTCTAGTTTCTTTTTGTTTTCGTTTGTTCTTTTTCTTCTTGGGAGAATGCATTCGTCTCAATTACCCGTCGGTTTCTTTCTCAATGACACTGTTACCTGTTCTCGAGACGATTGGCCAGGTCGTGCCTGACCGCGCGTTCTCGTTTCTCCCTTTTCACCGAGGTGTGTCTTCCAATTATCGAGACATCCGGGTCATTGCGGTCTTTCGTCATCGCCTCGAGCTTCTACTATTTTATACGAGTTATTTTCTTCTAACGAAAATTGGACGCTTAGGCACGTCGACGTTTCTTACCTCTCGACGTTTTCGTCATTGTTTTCGTTAAATTGTTTTTGTTTTTCTTCAGTTGCGTATCTAACAAAAATTCGGTATGTTTTTTTTTGTTTGTTTTGAGGGAAATTACTTCACTCGTCCAATTTTCGTTGAACTTATTCTCGCGCAAATTGTTGGGACGTAATCTTTCCCCTTTGACGCTGACCCGTTTCGTAATGAAGAAAATAATGGCACGCGAGTGAAGAGAGAGAGAAAACGAGTGGAGGAAATGGAGACGCCGCGCACAAAGCGAATTTTTGGATACGACTTTTTTTCTTCTTCGTTTTTTTTTTATGTCCAACACTCTTTCTCTCTCTTCTTCCGGCGAAAACACACGAGCCTTGAGCAAGTTTTGAGAGAAGAAAAGGGGTACAGGAATTCTCGGCGGAATAGCTGTTCAGGATCGCGGGAGAGGAAGACTTTGAAGAGTGTGCACCGCGTGTGCAACGAGTCGGAGGGAGGAGGAGAGAACGGCGAGGGGTAGTTTTACCCCGTGAGTTGCAGCTCGCGACACGAAGCTGTCACTCTCGGGGTCTTGGCTCTATATAGAGCTTGTAGACACCGAGATGGAAAGAGGAAAACGTCTTTCGACTGAAATCTCTCTCTCTCTCTCTTTCTCTCGTTCTGTCTCTACTGAGCTTTTTCTCTCACTGTCTCTGTCTCATTCTCTACATCTCTTTCTTTGTATATCCACAACGAAGCGAAGCGGGGAGAGTCGAGGCGGAGGTTGAACTCGTGGCAACGCCAAATAACTTTGTCTCTCTAAGAAAAGTCTCTTATCGCCCGAGATAGAAAGAGAGCAAGCGAAAGGGAGACTGAGGGAGAGAAAAAAAAGGAGTAAAAGAGAACGCGAGGAAACTTTTCGACGGTTCAAAAACATCGAGTATTCCCGTTCGCGAAGGGTTCAAAGAGGTATAGAAAGTACGAGACGTACGACCATGGCAATTATTGTCAACGCCGAGATTTCTGCGGAACGTCGTCCACTGCTTTACGCAGCCTCGAAACTTTTCCGCCGGAAAAGTCGTCGTAAACATAGACGAATCCCTATCGATTTTCAATATCGACAATCTTCCAGGTTGGTCGTAAAATCACAACAAAGAAAACAAAATAACTTCCCCGGTACTTCAACAAAAACATAAATCTGGAATATTTCTTCGAATTCTCGGTTGTTTTTTTTTTTGCAAAATTCATCTCAAGCAAGAAATTTTCCAACGAGGATTTTCTCTCACTCTGGTTCGACAAAGTCGAGCCAATATCCTGACCAAAACCGTCGTGAAACGTGAATTCTGCGACAAGATCGAATCGATCTGTCCCGATTGTCAATATTAACAATTTTCCAGGTTGATCGGAAAATCACAACAACAAAGAAAACAAAATAACTTCTCCGTCACTTCGACAAAAACATAAATCTTGAACATTTCTTCGAATTCACGATTTTTTTTGCAGAATTCATCTCAAGCAAGAAATTTTCCAACGAGGATTTTCTCTCACTCCAGTTCGACAAGGACGAGCCAATATCCTGACCAAAACCGTCGTGAAACGTGAATTCTGCGGCAAGATTGAATCGATCTGTTCCGCCACCGCCACAGCATCTTCCCTCGCGCTCTGTACTCGCATCTCTCCCTCTCTCTCTCTCTCTCTCTCCAACAACTTCTTAAACATATACATAGATATCTCTATCGCCGTCTCTCTTAACCGGCGTCGTCGTAGACGAGAGCCCCCTGCCAATGTTAAAGACCCTGGCACGAACCATTCTCTCTCGCTGCCTGGCTTCCCCCTTCGTGCGGAAAATACGACGTCTGGCTCTCGGCAGTCGCGACTCTAGGCAACGATGAGAGTATACTCCGAGCCAACGGACCAGAATCCGCATCACAAACTTGGGATCCGGACACGTGCACGCCACCCGTGACCGTTCTATTCCCCCTTCGTTGTTGGCCCTTCTTTACCCCCTCCTCCTACACTTCCTTCTCGAACCTTCACCCTTCACCTCTCCCTTAACCTCCTACCCTTAAACAGTAGCACTAACGGATACGACGCTCGTGCTTAGCGAACGTTTACGTTCTCACAGACACACACGTGTGTCCATCCTTGTATACACACACACACACGCATACACACACACACACACACACACAAACACACACACAAACACACACACACATACAAGTGTATATTTACATTGAAGGGAAAAGTTTTCTATTACGAGAATATTTAAGTTCCAATTTCTTCCCTGCCCTTTTTCGTATTGTTGAAAAATAAATACGTTTATAACAACGTTTCGTCCACCCTTCGACTAACAAAAATAATTTTCGTGCATCGTCATCGTCGAATTTTCACGATTAATCAAAAAGTAATTGTCCAATACGAAGATTTCGAACGAGAACGAGGCACGATGGTCGCGAGAGAGAAGGTGGAATCAATGAGATTGATCGACGTTTTTTGTCCCGTTTGATGCCAGGATGCGTGGATGATTCGTTGATTTTGATTCTTATTTTTGTATTTTCACGGGATCGACGTCACGTGGCGACCGTATCGAATTGTTAGGGAAATGGACACGGAGAATTTTCTCCCGATAGACGGGCGGTATGTCGATTGATAAAATCGAGCGAGGGTGAACGCGACGAGACGCGATGAGGGGTGGGGGGATGACAGCGCATTCGTTGCGCAAACGGAAGCCACGCGTGATTATGCAATACTACCGTACGAAAACGGTTATATTTATATATATATATATATATATATATATACATATTATAGAATATAAATATAATAAAATATATATATAATTATAGTATATAATATAAATAAATATATTTATATATTATATATTACATATTATATATATATTATATGATATAATATTATAATATATACATTATATATATTATATATATTATATGATATAATATTAAATATATACATTATATATATTATATCTATTATATAATATTATATATTATATATTATATATAATATATGATAAATATTATAATATAAATATAATATATAATAATAATATAATAAATATTTATAATATAAATATAATATTTTATTATATTTATATTATATATATTATATATTATATAATATTATATTAATTATATATTATGTACTGTATTATATATTATATATTATATTATATTATAATTAATATTAATATAATATTTAATTATAATATTATTTATATAAGTATAAATAAATATAATATATTTATATATATGTATATTCTCGTAGAGTACCTATATTAGCTATGCGACGATACAGATACGAATCTCTCGAAACGCGAAAATGACCGAACGTGCGGTCTAAATACATTTTGTTATCTATATGCATCCCTCCCTCCCTCCCTCTCATTTTACAACTATATCGAGATGCCAACGAACCTGGACGCGTCTAGAGTTTCAATTATTCCTGGGTGGGCGAAAATTGATTTTGTGACTACGGGCAAGCTTACCGGCGAAATACCACGTCGAGTATGCACTCTCGTCGGCTCGCTCTCGTACATTTCTCGCCTCGTGCATACTATACGACGTTATACACGTCGTGTGCCAAGTGCCGGAGATAGGTAATGTAATGATCCATAAGTAACGAGCTAGTAGGGTGAAGATGGCGAGGGGGGAGGGGAGGGTGGAGGGAGGAAGAACAGAGGGAGGGGAATAAACTAATTTCTATATTTGAGAAGACGTAGTATTGATTCAGCTTAAATTTGTCCGAACCCCCCTCCCCTTCTGTTCTTGTCACCCCCCCCCCCCCCTTGACACGATGGAGAAGAACCAAATTCTAGTATCGCCGGGGTAAAAGGTCGAGAGTACACGACCTCGCGAATCTCGCGACACGTAACCGTCGACAGGTTCGCGGTTTTTTTTCATCGTTTTCTCCTTTTTTCTTTCTTTTTTTTCTACACGAACTAGCCGTCTCGTTTCTATCGAGGTGGTGGCGCGAGATCGAACTCCGTTTGAATAATTCTCGATGAGTTTACTTTATCTTGTTTCTTTTTTTTTGTTTCATCGCGTTGAGAATAATTGTGAGAACGATTCGTAGTTGGAATAAAACAGAGTGGGATTTTATAGAAATGTTTCTTTTTTTTATATCGAACGATTTTGCTGGATTGAGAATGAAAAATTTAATTTCGTACTTTGGGACAAGATCGTGTTGAATTCGTTAGAAATTTTTTTAGTACGTAGAAAATTTATGTAAAAAATTAGTTAAAAAAAAAAGTTTATTGTTTTGTTTTCGTCGATTACTGCGATTAACGATCAATCCGAATATTTAATTGTCGATATCGCCTTCGATTTTGAAAAAAGTGAAAAGAAAAGATATCTTGAATATTTAGGGGAAAGGTAGAATCTTGATGGAAAAAACATTCTCGTACTTCGTGACAAAATCGAGAGATAGATTACTGCCTCGTTTAGGGAGAGTTGACCTAGAGAATAATTGTGAGAACGATTCGTAGTCGACATAAAACTCGAGGAGAATTTTATGGAAATTTTTCTTTTTTTGCTATCGAACAATTGCTCGATCGAGAATAAAAAAAATCGTATTAAAAACGTTACAAATTTTTTAATACATAGAAAATTTACGTAAAAATCTAGTTTAAAAAAAAAGTTTATATTTTTCTTTTCGTCGATTATTGCGATTAACGATCAATCCGCGATCAATCCTAATCTTCAATTATCGACATCACGTTTGATTTTGAAAAAGAAAAGATCTTGAATATTTAGGAAAAAGGTAGAAAACCTTGGTAGAAAAGCTCGTTCGTGGCAAAATCGAAAGATAGATTACTGCCTCGTTTAGAGGGCGAGTTGGCCAGGGCTCGATTCACGTTCGATAAGAAAGAAATCCATCACAATGTGTGCACCGAGGTAAAAAGTAATCGCGATATAGAGGTCTTGTGTAGACTCCGTGGCCTTCGTTCGGTTTCAGCTACGGGGGCAAAAACTTTTCACTCGCCACAGCCAAAAGGGAGAAAAAGGGAGAGAAACATAGTGTAGGTACGTACCTACACCTTCCACTACGAGTTCGAGCAAAATCAATAAGAGACCAGAGTTCAACTCCAGTGGCACTTGCACGACGTCCGAGATCTTTCCAAGAAGTCTGTACACTTCACGATCGAATGCCACGTACAGCACGTGTACCAAAAGCATTTCGAGCGAAGTCGTTTTCCTATCTGACCTCGTTCCCTCCCACGTGAAACAATCGTCGAGGAAAACTCCGGTTTGTTCCATGTTCTACGTGCCCTTTTGCGATCGATCGGTTGATCGATTCAGGAAGAGAGACAGAAAGAAAGAGAGAGAGAGAGAGACAGAGAGAGAGAGAGAGAGAGAGAGAGAGAGAGAAAGAAAAAACCCTTACACCAAGTACGAAAGACACACCTTCGATATTTTCGATTATTCTCCAAGTTACGAACGACCTAAAACGTTATCTCGTTCGTAACGAGTTTTAATTGGCGTAGCATCGCTACTTCGTTCGTTATTACGCTAAAATTAAAACCCCCAGTAATAAAGTTGTATCGAATTTCGTTAAATTGCAAATTTAGCAAAATACGCTCGCGATAAACTCATTCGCTCTCCAACATAAACTCATTTTAACGGTTTATTACGCGGTAATTATTAATTAACCGTACGCAGTTTAATCAAACTTTTTTCATTTTTTTTTGGTTTATTTGTTTTTTTGTTTTATTTTCTTGGTCGAGCACGAAAGCAAACGTTATTTGCAATTTGGAAAATATGTAAAATTGTGATGCTGGATAAAATATGAGTATTGAACGTTATTGATAACCACGAATTGTCGAAATCGTGAATAAATACGAAATTATCGAGAGGAAATAAACCACGTTAAACGAACGAGTAACGATTTAACGTTATTTATTTTGCAAAACGTGTCATACGTCGAACCAATATTTTAATTTGACGTAAACACGAGCAATGTATTTCTCATTAACATTGACCCTAATTTTAAATCGTTTCAGAATTTTAATTCACTCGACTAATTAGTAAATTCTTTTTACAGCGAAAAATCCAATATCCAACAATTTAAAAAAAAACACACACACACACTTCTAACCAAATTCGTGTAGGAGGAAAATATTTTTAAAAACTGCCCCAAAAAAATTCATCCCTAGATAAACATCCCTTTACGTTTTTCCTATGAAAATAAAGAAATCAAAACATTGCAGGCATTTTTAATTCCTCGAACAAGCATTTCCCTCTTTACATATTTCCTCTTTAAAAATCCTTCTTTCCCCAAACATCCCATCTCTCCAATCTTTTACACATTTCATCAAAACTCCCCTTTCAATTTAAAAAAAAATTCAAAAAAACATTTCTCCATAATTCCCAACAAAAAATCGAGTGCCTCGCGCAAATTACAAACAACAAAGATCGTTATCGAGGCGAAAAATGTCTAAGCTACCTCGTTGGATCTTTCTAAAAGAGGCTCGAGGAGTCGGATGTATCGTCGAGCGATCGGTAATTCGATACATATCGATACGTTGGTTTTGGAACGCGGCAAGCGCGAGTCCGCCCTGACGTATTTTCCTCTCCCTCTCTCCCTTTTTCCGTCTCTCTCTTTCTCCCGGCTTGAATACGAGGAAGGAACGAAGCATGGTGCGCAGCGGGGGGGCGCGGTCAGGAAGCAGCTTCATCGTTCGGCACACGACACAGGGTACACCATACATATTTATATACGAGGAGAGACGAGGACAGGTATAACATACACACGGCACACCTGCCCGTTTCGCCTGCTGGCGTGTATAACCAGCGCTTCGTCCGCTTCGTCCCTGGGGAGGATATCGTGGGAGGACGTTGGAGAGAATGAGAGAGAGAGAGAGGTCACACACCGAGTGAACTTACGGGTGCAATACCGGGCGCGTCGTCGCACAGGACACACTCGCGCGCACCCCGACGAGGGCTGCCTGTCACCGCGAAACCCCACGAGGAATCACCCCGCGCGTATATCCGCCGATACTCTCTCTATCTTTCCCATCTATCTCTCTCTCTCTTCTCCCTCTCTGTTTCCCTCATAAAACACGTTACATGTATGTCAGAGTTCGATCCATCCCAGACTCAATGAAATTCTCCCCCAATTT
Source organism: Netelia fuscicornis (assembly GCA_946811545.1). Taxonomy (NCBI): domain Eukaryota; kingdom Metazoa; phylum Arthropoda; class Insecta; order Hymenoptera; family Ichneumonidae; genus Netelia; species Netelia fuscicornis. The sequence goes on along the minus strand of OX328011.1, from coordinate 5,239,251 downwards.
CCAATCAACGTTTCGCATCGCAACGATAAACAATAATAATAAAAGCAAGGAACGTTGGTTTAACAAAATAGCGACGAATTTGACAATGCTGGTTGGGTTTTGTTATTATCGATAGGGAGATGGGAATGCAAATTTGTTCATGATGGAAGGAAATTTTAATTGTTTTTTTTTTTATTATTGTTATTTGGGGGGGGGGGGGGATGATAGTATCGTTCATCTGCGGTCTCGTTATTCTTTCTCTTTCTGTTGATCTCGTCTCCTAGCCGCTGGCAATGCGCCGAGTCAACGGCGCAGCACACAACGCGATACGATAAATTCGCGAGAATCCCGAAATAGCAGGAACGCGCCCGAACCCCGCGCGTTCTTAGGCCGCGATACGACTCCGACGAAAACGTCGAGTAGATACATACATACGTTTGTTAAATACACGCAAGCGCGTCTACCCTCTCTCTCTCTCTCTCTCTCATTACAGACCGCATGTTCGTTATGGAGAACGAGGCGAGAAGAAAAAGAATTGACAGTAAAAAAAAAAATTGAGAGTAAAACTCCCAGGGGAACGTGAATTGGGAACATCTGGAGGTCATCGAGGAGAGGGAGGCTTTTGGGCGAACTTTTATACCGACCATGAAACGCTTAACGCTCGACACGTCTCGAGATAAACGCGAAATGATTTAAATTTCTCGATTTTTTGCTCGGTAATTCATTTTATTATTTTATTTCCTGGCACAACGAACTGTCTCGTTCTCGTTGGGAATGACGTTTCATCCGTGCAACGTAACGGTCCAGGCAAGATGCTGCGGTGACAGTGCGAGGGATGCGAAGGAGGGGGATGATAATTTGATTTTTTGAAACGTCACGAATTATTCCATCTCGCTCTTTATCGTTTTCTTTCTTTGTTTCTTTTCTACATCGATGAGAATTTAAGATCGGGATTGATAACAGCACGAAGTTTGATACGATGTAAATTAAGAGTCAACGTACCTTGCTAGCCGGCTCTCGAGACGTTTCTACACCGAGAGTACAAAACACACAGCAGCCACCCCCTTCTCGTTTAATTCACCACAAGAATATCCGTTTATCCTTTTCCTTTATTAATCCAAAAATAATCCTCTATATATCGTCGAAGACACTTTACCTCGATCCTTTCTCTATCTCGAAATTTCCTCGGAACCGTCGAATTTTCAGTCGCAACGACGAACCAAATATAACAATCCCAAAACGAGGAGAAAACGAGACAGAGAATCTCGAAAGCGACAACGGAAAACGAGAGAGGAGACACGCGACGACGACGTTTCTCACGAAACTCAAAACTCCCGCACACTTGTCGATCGAATCTCGCCAATACGAGCGACGAGATTCCGGACGAAAAATCAGAGAGAAACAAACGCGAAGAAACTCGAATCACCGTAAAATCGTAGAATACCAACAAACAAACAACAAAAAACAGCACGAAGACGTTCAAACACCTCCGCACGCGTTCACGCGTGAAACGCGAAACGAACTTTCGCGCATCGAGGAACGATTCGATCTAACGTAACGCCTTACGTTTTTCATCTGTCTCTTGCTTACTCTCCTTCCTTTCTCTCCTTCCTCCTTTATATTTATTAATTTATTTATTTGTATTAATTAAAATTCCCTTCCTCTCTTTAATATTTAATTATTATTCCTCCCGTTATAGTTGTAATACAGTTGCGGTCGATATGCGGAAGGGGATGTTGGTAGTGGTACGTCCGTCGTTGTCGTCGTGGTAGTCGTCGTCTCGTGTGCGCCGAAGAATATAACCCGCGGGAGTGTAGAGCAAGCAGCGTTGTATGAGACGTAACGCTGTGGAGCTGCGACCGACTCGGAGTTGTCGCGGCTGTGGGGCGAGGACCACTACCTAAACGAGCCTCCCGGATCGTTGGATAAAACTCCGACGAGGCCGTTCCATCTGGCGTGCCAACTCCCCGAGCTCGCCTCGTACCGCTATATACACACACATAGATATATATATATATATATACACACACCGGCCTCTTGACATATACATAGCTACTACTCTTTCCCCCTCCTCGTACAAATTTACCGATCCCCCTTGGCTCTTTTCTCCCTCGTCCTATACGGTACGAGCCACCCACCCTCGACGAACAACCCTCTCTACCTTATAGTACCAGCTTTCCTGTGGCGCCATCCTCGAGCCTCGTGCGCGAGCGCAAGCGCCCCACATGCCATTTCACGCTCGTCACGTATACCTTGCTATCCGGCTTGTACACGTATTGTATTTACGTGTGTGTGTGTGGAGATTGGGACAAAAGCGCATGCGCCAACACCCTCGTACAGTTCGTCAGCCGCGAAGCCAGCACCCCCGATTCACGCGACCCCTATCGACGCGTGCCTTCTCTTCATCTTTCATACGTGTTGTTATATATGCGCGCGTATTTGGGGATGTATGTTTGTATATATATGTATATGTGGGTGTATGGAGGAGGCGAGATCTCCCTCGCACCGACGTACTTTGCGTATACTACTCGTGATACATTCACGTATTCGAACTCTCGTAAATCCTATAGTATTATAAGCTAGCCACTGTATATACAAGCCTAGCGTCACGAGGATGCTGAGGCTTCGTGCGCGGTTTTCTCGGTTATACGTATAGGCCGCATACGCACGCATGGAACTCGCGCGGGGGTCAGCATTCATTGTTTAACGCCGGAATGACGAGTGAACTTTCGCGGGGATTCTCGAATTTTGGGAGGAACGTAAACAGGACAATTCGGACTGACGGTTATTAATTTTTTGTTTATTTTGGAATTAAATTGTGTTTTGTTAATCTTGATTTTGTTCATATCGAGAGAAAAAATATACGTGGGACTTTGTTGATAAAATAAACAAATTGGGAGATTTGAAACTAACCCTCGGGGTAAGTTTGTAACATTTTTATTTTTATTTTTTTTTATTTTGGATTAAAATCATATTTTGTTAATCTTACGATATTGAAACAGAAAAAAATTGTAGGACGATGTTCGAGAAATAACAAAATTCAAACTAGGAACTAAACCCTGGGGGTAAGTTTGTAACTTTGTTTATTTTTCTTTTTTTTATTTTGGAACAAAATCATATTTTCTTAATCTTACGATATTGTAACAGAAAAAATTGTAGGATGTTGAAGAAAGAAAAAAATTGAGATTAGAAACTAACCCTCGGAGTAAATTTGTAACTTTTTTATTTTTATTTTTTTTTTTTTTATTTTGGATTAAAATTATATTTTGTTAATCTTACGATATTGAAACAGAAAAAAATTATAGGGCGATGTTCGAGAAATAAAAAAATTGAAACTAGGAACTAACCCCTGGGGGTAAGTTTGTAACTTAGTTTATTTTTATTTTTTCTATTTTGGAATAAAATCATATTTTCTTAATCTTACGACATTGAAACAGAAAAAAATTGTAGGACGTTGAAGAAAGAAAAAAATTGAGATTAGAAACTAACCCCTAAGGCAAGTTTGTAACTTTTCTTATTTTTATTTATTTTTTTTTTTTTGGAATAAAATCATATTTTGTTAATCTTACGATATTGAAACAGAAAAAAATTGTAGGACGTTATTCAAGAAATAAAAAAATTAAGATTAAGAATTAACCCCTAGGGTAAGTTAGTAACTTTTTTATTTGATTTTTTTAAATTTTGGAATAAAATTATATTTTGTTAATCTTGCTTTTGTTAATATCGAAAAAAAATATATTCATGGGACGTTGTTCAAGAAATAAAAAAATTAAGATTAGGAACTAACTCCTAGAGTAAGTTTGTAACTTCTTTTATTATAATTTTTTTTAATTTTGGAATAAAATTATATTTTGTTAATATTGAAAAAAAATATATTCACAGGACGTTGTTCAAGAAATAAAACAAATGAGATTAGTAACTAACCCCTTGGGTAAGTTCGTAACTTTTTTTATTTTTTATTCCCTGACAAAAATGAGAAATCCAAATATTTGAAGATTCGATGTTGTACATTTTGCGTGGATTTTGATAAATCAAAAGTTCATCTTCTTGCTGTAACGTATAAATAAAAAAGAAAACAAAAATAGAAAGAAACGATACAAGAGCGTGCCAATAACTGTTTACTCTTGACAAGGTTTATTCCTGCACACGCTGCGGAACGAGGGTGGCGCGCAGCATCCCAGTAGCCAGGAAACACCGTACCGACGATCTCTCGGACGGAGATGGAGGAGCAGCAAGGGAAAGGGGGGAGTAAGCTCGCGCGCGCGCGTGTCTAGGAGGGTTATTGCCGTCTTGGCCCAGAGCCCTCGCCGGGAGCTTCGCACGAGCCTCCACGCCCCGACAGACACAGGCGTACGCACACTCAGGTAGACGTATCTTTGTACAAGTAATACCATTGGTGTATATTTTGCCGTGTTACGGTCGTACATGGGAAAGAAGTAAAAGGGAGAAAGAACGAGAACCGAGCTTGTCTAAGCATCGTGGCATTTGCTATGCCAGCTTTGCGTCCTGCGTCAAACTTTTCCTACGCACTACGCCAGGTCCGACAACGACGGTATCTATTATTCTTACTTTTCACATTTTTCCTACAAAGTCCCCCTCGGGAGAGGGAGGGGGCCCTTTGTAGGGAGAGGAAAAATATCGTTGGATTATTTGAAAAGAATTTTTTCCCTCTCGACTCATGGAAAAACGCAATACTGGACCATGGGAAGCTGGAAGAGAGTTTGCATTTTTTCTTTTGGTTTCGATCCGATCGAAAAATCTATTTATGTCATCCTTTACGTGTTTTCGTTCGTCTTTCTGTAATAAAACTTTTTTTTAATTCGTGAGATTGTTATATTTGTACTTGGTGCAAATTTATTTAATTCTAGTAAAAAAAATATTTCCAAGCTTATTGTTGGATTAACTTAACACAGCAACGAGTTAGAATAATTTAGAACGAGGTAAAAATCGGCAATAACAAAAGTCAATTAAATATACGATGTAAATACAGCAAATACTTAATACGAATGATGATTTAGGATTTTTTTCAGATACGAAAATGACATTTCGTTCGAACGTATATTCCCACTTACACGCATAAGGATGTTTCTATGTACGTATTAAGATATACGTCTGCCATAAACTTATCGAATTTATCATTTCCCATCGCAATTCGAGTCGGAAAAAAACGGAAAATAAATATCCTCGTGCCACTGTGACCTACTAGTAAAAAAAAAATAATAATAAATAAAAAAGAAAATTGATGGTACCATAAAATGCAATTTCTTATTGCAAACATAGTATCTTTAGCTATCAGGTGCAATCCACTTTTCTCAGATATACATATTTATATTTATATACACATCTATGTAACTATATATAGTTATATATGCGATAAATGCGGTGTATATTTGAAGAGCGATGCACGTATCGAGAGTTGGAATATCGTACACGTACGTGTTCGAATTGTGCGGATGAAAGTCGCTTACAGCTCGTGCCAGCCGGTACTTATAGATGTATGCCGGTACACTTAGCGCTGCGTTGTTAGCTTTTTAGTTACATATAACACGCATAACCCGAGGAAGCTTCACGCCCGACTCGCTTCTCCTCATCCACCTGCCATTTCATTTCCGTTCTGTATTACAACATCCGGACGCGTGCGAAACCCCTTACTCCCTTCTCGTAACACCCGGTCCTTTTCAGCCTTTCACACAATAATGATGATAATGTACCGTTGCAACTTGGACGCTAAAAGAGCTGCGACGAATACAACGGACTAATTTTAGCTCCTTCAATTTTTTTTTATCCGATCGTTTGATATTTTCCGATAACTTAATTACAACGTTTGATAATCGATCATCGTCGATTTTATTTATTATTTTTTAAATAAACAAATAAATAAAAAATTTTTGAAAAAAAATAAAATAAAATTACTCCGTGAGTTTAGCTGATTGCCTAAAGCCACGGAGAAAAGATATATATATGATTGCTCCGTGACTCTAGCCACTTGATTAAAGTCAGGAAGATACCAAGCCACTTGAGCTACTTGACTTTATCCAAGTGTCTAAAGTCACGGAGACATAATAGATTGTTCTAGACACAATAGTTCTAGTGAAAAAGTATAATATTTTATTATTTAATCTATGTTTACTTTTTTTCCTCCGTGACATTAGACACTTGGCTTCCGTGACTTTAGACAATTGGCTAAAGTTACGGAATGCATAATAGATTTTCCTAGAAAAATATTTTCAGTGAAAAAGTATAATTTTTTGTATTGTTTAATCTATGTATACTTTTCTTTCCTCCGTAACTTTAGATACTTGGCTTCCGTGAGTTTGAAGCCAAGTGTCTAAAGTTACGGAGGAAAGAAAAGTGACTCCGTGACTTTAGACACTTGGCTAAAGTGATGGAAGACATAATAGATTTTCCTAGAAAAATATTTTCAGTGAAAAAGTATAATTTCTTATTATTTAATCTGTGTAAATTTTCTTTCCTCCGTGACTTTAGGCAATTGAATAAAATTCACGACTTTAGCCAATTGCCTAAACTCACGTACGTAATAGAATTCGTCAGAAAAATATATCCAGACAAAAAGTGTAAATTTTTCAGGTACGCCATGATTTAGTTTCGGGTCATGTCGCAAAGTGGTTTTTGGAATAATTTTCGAGGTCGTTTTTTTTTTTTAAATTTGTAACAAAAGGACGGTCGATGAAGAAAACACAAGGCTTTTGATCGTACACCGTCGTACAATCGTCCACCTCGCACGACAGCTTGGGAATACGAATGGATGAAATATGTTCAAAAATGCGAATGTACGTACGTTGACGTTCGCCCTCAAGGGACATCGATAATGAGAACGGTCGAGCGTTGGTTGGTTGTATGAAGTTGAATTTTATAAAGAAAAAAAAATATCCCCGGTAGGATCTCTTTTCTGTCGGTGTTCACCATCTAGGCCATCCGCGAAAATGACACTTCTACGACGCATTTGAATAAGAGTGTCATTATCCAACACCACTACCGTCACAAAACCAACGCTTACGCATATATGCGTGTATGTGCGGTGATGCAGCGAACCCAGGAAACGGCCGGTTACGTCGCGACAAATGGATAATATTCGCATTACCCCTTGGCACTATCTCTCTCTCTCTCTCTCTGTATCTCGCTCTCTCTCTATCTCTCTATCTCTCTCTCTCTCTCTCTCTGCACGCTGTGCATACACAATCGTCTCAAATATACATATATATATATGTATATACGTGTACTTACGTATCCAATTGCCAAGAGGCCTTGTTCTAAGCAAGACCTCCGGTACCGTAAACCGGGCTTACATTGACATTACGGATAACTTTGAGAGTTTTAGAGCTACTTTAACAGAGCGCCAAAATACGGTTTAAATGTTTTCGCGGCGATAAAAAGGTCGAAAAACTGAATACTTTAGTAAATTGCAGTATATTCTGTAACCTCCAATTGAAGCATTCTTGGAGGAAAAAGAATTTGACCCCCGGCAGGTGCTGATAGTTGACATTCGTGATTTTACTTTCGTGACTTTGGAGGGTCCGGAGGGTTCAACATTTTTATTCGTCCAAAAAGGGTTTGTAGCATCATTTCTGAATCGGAAATTTCCCGCGTAACACGAATATGATAATGGGGTTTTGGACCAAACAAAATTTTTACATCATCGCCGAGGCCTTTTTTGCAGGTCCCCTCCTATGGGTCCCAAAAATCGCGATTTTCGAAGGATCGCCACGGCCAGAAAAATTGAGCTATCCGGATGATTCTTGGCTGCTTCTCGAGCGCTCGGCGACTTCTTCAAAAAGTTATTCGTGCAATTTTCTGTCCAGCGAACGGGAATGAAGATCCAGCATCGTGAACAGTTCATTGTTCAACATTTCGCGATATCCATCGAAATTGACGATTTATTGCATTCCGGTGAATTTTGTTCGTTTTAAAAGCTGTAAGAGCTTATATCGATCGGAAATTTATTATTGATGACAAATAATTTACTCCCTTCTCGCTGACACTCGAATTTCTCAGTGAAAAGGTCAAAAAACTGAATATTTCCATAAATTGCAAGATATCGACATTATAATTGTGATATTCATGTTACGCGGAAAATTTCCGATTCTCCAACTTCCAAATAAAGTATTTTCGGAGGCAAAAAATTAGAGTCCTCGACAGGTGCCAATAATCCATAATAATAATTTACTCGCGTGACTTTAGCAAATTGAAAGATCGACGTTTCTTTTCCAACCAAAAAGACAGTAACAGCCTCTCTAAATCTGAATTAGTGAAATTTCACTAAATTTTAGTCATATTTTACTAATTCATTTAGCGAAAAGTGGGTCACTAATGATTAGTGAAAAATCACTAATTTGATTAGTCAAAAATGATCGCTATAAAAATTAGTAAAATTTGACTACGCAATTAGTAGTCAGCACAGCTGATACGTTCATGCAACAGCCGATTGTACTTCTTCGCGCGAATAATATGTCATAATCTCGTACGTACCGACAAGAAAACGAAACGTTCATACACTTTTTGCTTTTTCCCTTAAAACTTTTATAAAATAAGATTCGCCGTTTCGCACTGCGCATGAACTCACTGACATGAGAAAATGACGCCTCCGACATCACAATGGCAGAACAAAGGAAGTATCGGGTCGGGAACTGGCGCCTATGATTGGTCGATCGCTGACTCCTGTACTAATTGATTAGTAATCGTGTAATATCACTAATTAATTAGTAAACTGTATTAACTAAATAATAGTCAATCGTATTACTAATTTGCTTTAGTAACCCTGAATTAGTATTTTTTTACTATTCTATCAGTGAAACGATGCGTTTATCACTATTTCATCAGTAGAACATGCATTTACTAATTGAATTAGTCAATTTTTCACTAATTCAAGTTTAGAGAGTGTGATTGGTCGATCGCTGAGTCCTATACTAATTGATTAGTGATCATGTAATATCACTAATTAATTAGTAAACTGTATTAACTAAATAATAGTCAATCGTATTACTAATTTGCTTTAGTAACCCTGAATTAGTATTTTTTTACTATTCTATCAGTGAAACGATGCGTTTATCACTATTCCATCAGTAGAACATGCATTTACTAATTGAATTAGTCAATTTTTTACTAACTCAACTTTAGAGAGTGTGATTGGTCGATCGCTGAGTCCTATACTAATTGATTAGTGATCATGTAATATCATTAATGAATTAGTAAACTGTATTGACTAAATAATAGTCAATCGTATTACTATTTTGCTTTAGTAACCCTAATTTACTATTTTGTTTACTATTCTATCAGTGAAACGATGCGTTTATCACTATTTCACCAGTAGAACATGCATTTACTAATTGAATTAGTCAATTTTTTACTAACTCAACTTTAGAGAGTGTGATTGGTCGATCGCTGAGTCCTGTACTAATTGATTAGTGATCGTGTAACATCACTAATTAATTAGTAAACTGTATTGACTAAATAATAGTCAATCGTATTACTAATTTGCTTTAGTAACCCTGAATTAGTATTTTTTTACTATTCTACCAGTGAAACGATGCGTTTATCACTATTTCACCAGTAGAACGTGAATTTACTAATTGAATTAGTCAATTTGTCACTAATTCAGATTTAGAGAGGCTATTGCAAAATCAGAAATTTCCCAGGCACTACGAATATCACAACTACAAACTCGATATCTTGCAATTTACATAAACATTCAGTCTTTTTACTCGTTCACTAACACCTTCAAACACCACAAAATATAAATGCGATATTCGTAAAACCCGAAGCAAAAACTTCATCCACCGTTCGTTACGATCGAGCGAACGAATTGCTTTCATGCATTAATAATTAACCGACGAATATCACGATGCACAATTCCGAAACGTAGGACCCGCGATAAAAAATTCAGAAAATTGTGGCTTCGCAGAGCCGAAGGATAACTCGATTTTTTTTTGTCGTTGTTACACGTAGACCGTACGATCTCCAGAACAATTTTGTACGCGTTTTTACCCGCGTACCTCGTCATCCGTTTCAACATAGATCGCGAATGTAAAAATTATCCGCGCCAACACTCATGACCGTTTCGGGCTCCTCGTTTCGCCGATTCATTATTCGAGTTAATTAATCGGTCCAACGAGACAACTAGAGAGAAATATTTTATCGCGTCAAGCCCTCTACTCCTCCCCCGACTCTTCCCTCTGCTCGACCGTATGATTATTTTATGTACGATTCACTCGGTACATTATAACACGTGTTGTATATATGTATACAAACATACGTGTTTGCAACTATGTAGACACTCGTACGTGTGACTTACATACAAACTTGCATCTGTGGTTTGCTCTCAGCGATATCTCATCTGATCAATACTGACATCGAGAGACCTCCACCCCCCCCCTCTCTCTCTCTCTAACCCCCTCTCTCCTTCTCTCGCAATCATGTGCAAAATAATTTTGTGATTCGAATCGAAAAATTAATAAAGCTTATTTGTGTATAGATTTAAAAAATTGTATCGCTTTATTCACTTCTATTCACTGGCAAAAAAATAAATCTGAAATATATTTTTAACTCGTTGATATTTCTATGAATCGATTTATTTATTGTTGAATCGAAATTGGGTTGTCTCTCTCTCTACCCCTCTCTCTCTCTCTCTCTCTCGCTCTCTCTCTCCTTCTCTCGCAATCATGTGCAAAATAATTTTGTGATTCGAATCGAAAAATTAATAAAGCTTATTTGTGTATTGATTTAAAAAATTGTATCGCTTTATTCACTTCTGTTCACTGACAAAAAAACAAATCTGAAATATATTTTTAACTCGTTAATATTTCTATGAATCGATTTATTTATTGTTGAATCGAAATTGGGTTTTTTTTTACAATTGCATTCGACACTCGCATTCATGCACTGTCATACATTTTTATACATGTACATATTTTTCAGGCTCTCTCTCTCTCTCTCTCTCTCTTTCTCTCTCTGACGTTCATGCTCGCTCTCTCTCTCTCTCTATGTATTTTACTTCATTTTCTTACGTATGTACAACAGTATGTACATATTTCTGTCATATTCCGTGATTAATCAATCCCTTCGGTGTAATCAGATGAGCGATGGAATTTTCGTTATCTCGTATCTTGTTCCATATGTAGCCATTTTGTATAAGGTCAAATCGATTATAACTATTATTTACAAATCAAGCGTAACGAGCCCGGTGTCAATGCGATAAAACAAATATTCAGTAAGATATCTTAACGGCTTCGAGAGAATTTCTCATTATCTCCGGTGAACTCTTGACATGATGTCTTTCGCAAAATTCTTGAATCCTGTGACAAGCCTCCTCGAGCATGTCCATAGGGATCGTGATCACCAGTCTCATGTATGACGGAAAATCGAAGCACTGGAAATATTCAAGATTCGTCGTTTAATAACAATTAAACAAGATAATAAAAAAAAATAAAAAAAATTGAATAAAAATGTCAATAAAAATAAAAATAAAATCGAGCTATCGATAATTGAATATTTTTCGTCGTACCTCGCCAGGAAGACAAAATACGGACTCCTCCATTAGCAATCGACGAACGAATTCCACTTCGGTTTTGAACTCCGGATAACTGCTCAGATCTATGTGCACCTGAAAAAATGGGGGCAAACGTTGTTTTATAAATAATTCGACGGTCGGAATGATTTTAGTTTGATTTAAAAATAATTTGTATTTTTTGTTTTTTTTTTTTTTTTTTTTTTTTTAATAATTTCTTACCATCATGTACATCGCTCCGTCTGGCATTATCGGTTTCAATCCTGGTATTTTAACTAGATAACTGTAACACAATTTCGCGTGATTCTGCGAATGGAACATCGAGTTATTACAAAACCAAACGATCAATTTTTTCCAAAAAATTCACGTGACAAAAATCGTATAATTAACAATTTTTTTAAAATCGATACTCACGTATAAAGTTCGTACGATATCGTCGAAAAATCGTTGCGGCGTTTTTTCTAGAATAGCTGGCAACGCTCCCTGTACAATCGTATTACTGCCGATTATTCTCTGACTGAGGCACATCAATCCTTTTCGTACCTGTCGCATTAACGAAGAAGATTATTAAAAACAATTTTCTCGAAAAATCGATAAAATTCAAATACGAACTATAATTAAATTACCTCTTTATCAAGAATATCTTGACGATCGTTAATAATAATCCAACCCATTCTCCAGCCAGGGACCAAAAACCTGTCCGAGAAAAAATAAAAAAAGAGAGCTAATTTATACACGTATAAATATAGAAATTGTGAACGAGTGGTGAGAAAATTCGTCGCGAGTGCTTTCTCGGGGTTTTGGTATTTTCGTCGCGTACCTCTTGGTCAAACCGCTGCACGACAATATAGGAACTTCGCTCGATAGCGACGCCAACGAGTAGTACGTCCGTCCAGGAAATACCTTTTTTTTCACAGAGAAGAATCGAGACGCGTTATTCACAAGCGAGACAATATTCTTTCTTGTAACAATAATAATAATAATAATAATAAACCATCGAGCATAACAAACGAAGAACAAAATTTTTTTTGTAAAGCTTCGAATGACGTTTATGCTAATTTCCCGACTCACCATGTGCTCGTATATCTCATCGGCAATGATCGGCACGTGAAAACGTGCCGCAATGTCCAGAATGTCTAAAAGATGCTGACGACTGAAAACCGAGCCACACGGATTAGAGGGGTTGTTGATTACGATCGCGGCGGTTTTATCGTCTATCTGCGACTGTAGATCCTCGAGATCTATCTGCCAGCCCAATTCCGGCTAAACAAATACGTTTCTTTGACGAATTGTTTTCGTATATTTCTTTTTTTTTTGTTTCTTGTTTTTTTTTTGTTGTTTCATATTTTTCTTATCGTCGCTTTTCTCTTATTTTCCTTCGATAAATTCTTTTTCGTTGTTATTATTTTGTTAATGGCGTAATTACGCATGTTTGTATAATAGAAGAAATAAATTGAGAAAATTAACGTACCAGGAGATTGTAAGATTTGACGTTGATTCCTAGACCTTCCGCGAGAGTTCGATAGATCGAAAAACCTGGACGGGGAATTAATATATTTTGTCCCTCGCTCGCGAGCGCGGTGATGCAAAGATCCAGGGCGCAGGAACAGCCGCTGCACAATATTACGTCCTGAGGAAATAGGAAATATTTTATAGCTTGATTTTATGATTTGTTTTTTTGGGAGGGGGAATTGGTAAAAATGGAACATTTTTTTTTGATCGATCGTACCTTTGGTTCGACCGTGACGAATTCGTTGGAACTGTATTTAGCCACTGCAGCTCGAGCTTGCTCGTATCCTTTGATGAAAAGAAAAATTATTGTTCGGATGAAAGAAGGGTAATTATTAATTCGACGACGTGTTATAAATTTGCAAAATGTGAAAATCAGCAAGCGTACCTGTGCTGGGTGCGTAACCATTGTAAATTTGGGCAGCGACGCTTTCCTGCACCGCTTCGATCACTTCCTTCGCGGGTTTGAGATTTCCAAAAGTCGTTGGGTCACCTTGACGAATCGAAGGAAAAATTAAAATATTGCGATTACAAATAAAATTTCATTTTTTTTACAAATATTCGTTAATTTTGTTGATATTTTTTTAATCAAATTTTTGCATCGATGAAAATTATCGTTGAACATGAACGATAAAAACGGAAATAAAAATTTCGCGTTACTTCTGATCATCGATAAAACGAGTAACTTTGATTTTAATTATTTTCATTAATTGAGCTAGAAATTAATCATTGAATCGATAATTAATTCGATCCTCGATAATGAATTTAATAAAAGTGAGACAAAAATGGCGTCGTACGCAATGAGTTTTTTTAGAATCGAGCGAAACATTAAAATATTGCGATTACAAATAAAATTTCATTTTTTTAGAAATATTCGTTAATTTTTTTGATATTTTTTTAATAAAATTTTTGCATCGATGAAAATTATCATTAAACTTGAACGATAAAAACGGAAATGAAAATTTTGCGTTACTTCTGATCATCGATAAAACGAGTAACTTTGATTTTAATTATTTCCATTAATCGAGCTATAAATTAATCATCGAATCGATAATTAATTCGATCCTCGATAATGAATTTAATGAAATTAAAAACAAAATTGCGTCATACTGAACGAGCTTTTTAGAATCGAACGAAACACAAAAATATTGCGATTACAAATAAAATTTCATTTTTTTAGAAATATTCGTTAATTTTGTTGCTATTTTTTTAATCAAATTTTTGCATCGAATAAAATTATCGTTGAACTTGAACGATAAACACGGAAATAAAAATTTTGCGTTACTTCTAATCGTCGATAAAACTAGTAACTTTGATTTTTATTATTTTCATTAATCGAGCTAGAAATTACTCATCGAATCGATAATTAATTCGAACCTCGACAAGGAATTTAATGAAATTGCAAAAAAAAAAAATGCGTCAATTTTGACGAGCTTTTTCGAAAGCGCAAGGATATTCGTTCGTAGATCCGACTCACCAATCGAAAGTGCGATCATTTGCTTATTGGGATTCGGCTCGACGATGATATTTTCGACGATGGATCTTATAGGATTGTGAGTCCTTCGCGCGATGTCCGAAGCCCTTACGTTCCATCGTTCACGCGAAGTTATCGTCGGTCCGTTCGACATATCTCACGTATATTTCGATCCAATATTCCCGAATGTGAAAATTAATCTCGCGTTATCGATACGCCTGTCGAATTTTCTCGAGCGTACGCCCGCAATATTATTAAGAGGTTTATCGTGCTACCGATAAAGCGTAAGGATTTCCTCGAAGCTCGCGGCACTTTCCTTCTCTCGCCAAACTTCCAGAAGTTTCCAGTAATAACGCTCGATCGACCTTTCCAAACTCCTCTATACGAGACGTTAAAACTCGTAGGAAAAATAATACGGCGTGTACGGTTAGCTCGTTTTTCGATAACTAAGCCACGATCCGGATGGGCGATCACTTGAAATGGCAGGACCGTGAACGGGAGGATGGTCGAAAGGACTTGTCCGATTGGTCGGTAGGTTTCCACACCTTCTTTTTCATAATTAATTACGAATACCGGACATATATATGTCCAACGATACGCAAAACACGAACTCGCATCCTTATCATCGTGCATCTTATGACGTCATCCCGACTTTTAAAAACTATGTCGTAGCCTATCGTTCGACGATCGATTTTTTGTATCCCAAAATATCGATCGACCAGAATCATCTTTTTTTTATCAATTTTTCCATCTTCTTATCAATCGCTCATACGATCGTTGAAATTAATTTTGTTTACAAATATATTATTTAACATTCAATAAAAATAATCCAAAAACATTAATTTCTCTCAAAATATTTGTCGTATTTATTTCTTCTTGTAATTACAATTAAACAAAAGAAAATTGTGCTTCGCGTTTTGATCCAACTACGAACGAAAATATGTTCTGCAAATAACTACGATTGCGAAGTAACGATAGACGGGCGGTTGAACGGGAATGCAAAAATATGCAAAATTTGGAAATCCTCGTACGATCGGAGTTTGTAGAGGTGGAAATAGGAGAAGGTAGTGGTACCGAAAAGAGAAAAAAAAATGAAATGAAACGTGTGGGGTATTTACTGGATTTAAGAATTCCACGTGGAATGTCGTCTTTCCGGATCGTGTGTGTACACGCTGGTTAATCCACGGAGGCGCGACTCTCATTGGGGCGAGTTTCGCATCGTGTGATTATGGTGGTATAACGAGATACGCGAGAACTCAACCTACAGCTCCTACGATCGTTTATCCGGGGCCTCATGCCCCGCGCGTTAAAAGTTCGCGCGCCACGAGCCTCGCGCATGTTTTTTTCACACACGAGTTCGTAACAAACCTCAGAAATCATCGATAATATTCTCGATTATTCCATCAGACAGCGTCGTTAAACCGTCACTCGCAACTATTTTTACATCTTCCCTCGAAACAAGAAGAAACTAAGAAAAACAAAAACAGCTGTTCAATTTTTTCATAATCATCGTCAAACGATAAATCCTTTATCAACGATTCTTCGAATAAAACAAATTTTATTCAACTATCGTCTTACGTTCAATTTTCCTGGGATCATTTTTTTTTTCTTTTTCTGAAATTCGTAAACTCGCATACGATTTTCGAATTGAAATTTTATCCACGAGCGCGACGAGCTACGTTATAATCGTACGAAAACAAGAAAAATAAACGTATCCACGATGACTTTTCGAATATTGGAGAAATTCTGGAATTGATTAAAATCGCGTGTAGTCTCGTGGTGATGGTAAAGTGGTGGGGGGGAACGAAGTGGCGCCTCGAGTTCGTCGCGAGACTTTGATACACGCGAAAGTCTGGAAGCGCGTCTGGATGACAGTGGGGTGTGTTACCAAGTAGCGTTCACCATGGAACCGCTATCCCGCCACTTGAGTCGAACCTTTCGGCACGCGTGTTCACTTTTTCAGTTTCGTTTCTCCCTCTTTCTCGTTTACTTCGTACTTTACCCCCACTCTCTTCTTTCATCATTTTTCTCCTTTCTCTCACTCGTATACCGATCCTCGTTTCATTTCTCGTTCGTCATGTGACTTGTCTATCCAGACGTGTTCTACGCGACGACTTTCGTTATTTCCAGCCGCTGTTTCCAGAGGCCATCGCATAATCGACGAACTTGCCGGAAAATTTGGAATTTTTCAATATTATCGAACGTAAACTGCGTCTTGTCACGTTTATTAATAATAACAATAAGCAAAAGAATATGAAGAAAAATTGTTTAAAATATTAAGATTTAACGATTAACGATTTATCACAGCTGTGAACAATAATCGTAAGCGTTAATTAATCGCGAAACGAACTTGTTGTTCGTTAACCGGTCGTACAACGTCACTATCGTTTCTCGATAAAAATCGATGCGCGTTCCAAGGATCGTTCGTTACACGCTTCCCGTGTTTATCGTCCGTATGTTTATCATATTTGTTTATCATCGTATCGACGATATCGCCTTATTACCTTTCATTCCTACGATATATCATATGCGAAACGTTTCTTTTTTACTCGCATCGGTCCAGCGCGAGATTCGAGGTGAGAATAACGAAGGACGAAAATACGTGCGAATATTGTAAACAGAACGCGGGATTCCGACTTCTCGTGGAAAACGTGTTATACACGCGTGATACTGTTTGCCATCGATAGAATTCCCAACAATATTTGCGATGTTTCGAATAATTCATGATTTGCGAGAAGCTGACTGTATGTTATTGTTGTTGCAGCGTCCAGGAACAACAGCCCAGCGTATAAATTACGATTCTTCGGTGAAGAGGGGGTTGGGCTCCAGTGCTTTATTATTTCGTATGCAACGTTGCACTAGGATAATATATAGGTATATAATTAGTCGTTGCACCAAACATTTCGTAAATAAAATTGAAGAATTTGTACGAGCGTAATATAATTGTTTATATTTATATATATATATTTTTTTTCTCCAGCAAGCGTGTATATATGTGTGTGGATGTGGGTGTGTGTGTGTGTATAAGTACTAAAAAAAAAGCGACGAACCGGATAAAGTTTGAAAATTAATTATCACGATACAATAGTATATCATTTTATTGGCTATGTAGCAAAATACCTATGTATTTAAATATTTGGTGTCACACGATTACCAGGCTAGAAGTCGTTTAGATTAATATACAATATGTAAATGTGCCATATCGGGTATGGGCAGTGTCCGTGGTAGTTCGATGATAAAAACTTAACTTCGTACGATATTTACGATATAAATATATATTATTTTTACATACTAAATAGTTACGCTAGGCACTTGGGTTTTTTTTTGTTGTTGCGGGTAATGCGTTATTGAAACAGAGAGAGAGAGAGAGAAAAGAAAAGAAGGGAAAACAAAAAAAAACAGGTAAAAAATATGAAACGGAAGAAACAATGTCGAGGAATGGGAAGGGGAATATTCCGGAGACGGAAGAAGAAGAATATTGTTGGATGTGACAAAGATGGGATTTTTTGATTCGTGTTTTTTTTTTCTTCTTTTTGGCAGTTGGATATAAGCGCATTTGTTCGTTCGCTTGGGAGGTAACGAGCGGGGTCGGGAAATAAAATGTTCGTTTGCCAAGCGAGAGAAAGAGAGAGAAAGTGAGAGAGAGAAGAAAAAATAAGAAAAGCGATTTTGTTTCTTCTCGGTATGCGATTTTATACGCGATTAAAAAATATCGACTTTGCTCGTTCGTATCGATTGCCTTCGTTCGTCGCTCCGCGACCTTTTCGTATCTCCCGAAGCGTGGCTTTTCGAGACGTTGTTATTACATTCATTTCGTTATTTACTTATACGATAGATCTTTCTTCTTTTTCTTTTTTTGTTTAATAATCGAAGAAATATACATATATATATATGCATATATATATGTATGTGCATACGTTTATATTTATGTATAATACACACACGCACATATATATATAAATATATATATATATATATGTACACAAAAATTGTTTACAAAAATTTACGTGTTCTTTATACAAACTTGACAACGACTAACTCGACTTCTCAGATTGCCGGCTTTGAGTGTCGTTTTAACCGGCCTCTGGAATTGCTCCTCTATCGTTGCCATCCAGAAACTGAATTCGTTCGCATAATAGTGGCAGTGTCCTTTGGCGCCGTTGCACTCGATGAACGGCGTGGCGCGGAAATCTTCGAGGCAGGAACCAGTACTGGAGAGTGATTGGCCACCACCCTGAGATCCAGCTCCGGTGTACTGAAGGATAGAAGAAATAAATAGTAAAAAAAACTCGGATTCGAATTTTCATTTTTATGAAATCGAATACGTACCATGACGAAACTGTATCCTATCCAAAGTCCTGACCATCCGTTCGGACAGTCGGGGATGTCGAGCGACTGACTGTGAACCGCCAATACGTTCGCTGGTACTTCGCACACGACGCACCTACGTAAGGGCAGAGAAAACAAATGATTCGTTTCATTGTCGATTCGTGAAATCGTAAATTCCATTCATAAAAGTATTCTTCGAGCTTATTCAATCACCTTGAGATGTATTCCTCGATCCCGGTCTCCTCGACGGGCATCATCGGTATCGGGCTGGTGGTTGATAGCCAGTAGGAACGATCGTTACGACTCGCATAGTGACACACGTTGCTGACGTCGCAGAATAGGAAAGGCATCGTCGAGAATTTTCTTACGCACGAGCCGGCAAAACCTGTTTTTTTTTGTTGAAGAATTTATAGGACGAGTTAGATGCTGAAGAATGAAAACGAGTTTCGTGGCGCTTGCCCCCCCCCCTCCTCCTGCCTTCTCGTCTCTTCTCTTTAGAACTTGGAAACAGCCACGCGAAGGAACACAGTGGTCAGTTTTATCTCGCGTGAATCCCCCACAACGATCGTCTTGTGCGCTCATCCAACGAGATTTTTGACTACGCGGCATCACGCGGAAAGCTACTCGATTCTTGCTCAAGGTTATAACAATCACGCCATTGATTTACGGAAAGGCGCAGGTTTTTTTAATTTTTTCAAGTCTTTTATATATATGACGAAAGTTGATACGACGATGAGGAACTGGACGCGAAGAGAATTTACTTGCTCAAAATTAAATTACAAACGTCGTTCTTCGAGAGAACCAGGGACAGTGTTAGAGAAGGGTTTGCCCTTTGAAGGTCGCCGAGTCATTCATATTTGATAGTTAATACTTGCCTAAATCCTGAGCATGAGCTCTCTCATCGCCATCCGTGTACAAAAGACTGTAACCGTCCCAAAGTTTGATGTGCCCCGGTTCACAAACGGGTACGCTCTGACTCTGACTGTGTTTCACGAGAAGAATACCCGTTAGATAGTCTGACGCCTGTTCGCAGGGCGCACCAGCTTCTCCTTTGGGTCCTGGTACGCCAGAGGGTCCTTGAAGTCCTGGTAGACCAGGTGGACCATCAAGACCGGCCAAGCCAGCGGGTCCGGGTAGACCCGGTGGTCCGATCAATCCTATTTCACCCTTGAGACCGTCAAGACCGGGGAAACCGCGTGCTCCTGGCATTCCCTTTTCACCGGGCAATCCAGGAGGTCCAGATGGACCTGAAACGATAATTAGATGTTATTAAAATGTCCAGATATGTATATTACTTTAATGCGTAGAGCGGTAAACGTTTTATCGAAAAATCGAAAGTTGATCGACTGTCGATAATACAGAGAGCACTTGCCTGGATAACCACGATCGCCCTTCGGACCCATCGGTGGCTCGACGCAGTCGTCTCCTCGTTCTCCCTGGATACCAACGAGTCCTACCGCTCCCATAAGACCAACAGCGCCCGGATATCCTCTGTCACCCTTTTCACCGATCAGACCCGGGAAACCATTTTGTCCATCGAAACCGCGATCACCCTTCTCTCCAGGAATTCCATCGATTCCAGCAGGACCTGTTGCAATATGAAATGGATTGAAATAATATTTGTACTTTTCGCAACCAATTCTTTCTAAATATTGATGGCTTACTTTGTAAAGGATTGAATTGTTTAATTCTGTGCGGTTATGGGAATGCTGTAATTTATGGGAATTAATGATCTATAAATAAAAACGTACCAGTGAGACCACGATCTCCTTTCTGTCCAGGAGCTCCGAAAAGACCGGGAGGCCCTTGATCTCCCTTATGACCTCTGGGACCTGGTTCACCTGGTTGGCCTTCGAAACCGGGAGCTCCATCACGGCCTGGCGGACCTTCGATACCGATTATTCCCATATCACCCTTTTCTCCTTGAGGACCTGTAGGTCCCCAAGGACCAGCATCTCCTTTCGGGCCTGGCAAGCCGGGGAATCCAACTTCTCCCTTTTCACCGGGCAATCCAGGCAAACCATCGCGTCCATGTTTTCCTAATAATCCTGGAAGACCTTTCTCGCCCTTGACCGTAAGTCCTGGCAAACCTGGTTCACCCGCACGACCATACTCTCCTGTTTTGTACAAAATATAATATATCATTCAATGTTCTCGGCATTATCTAAAATCGATTATAAATATTGTATATTAATTGCGATGTCTGGCATAAGTCATGCTGGTTGAAATGTTGTAAAGAACATACCTTTGGCACCGGGTCTTCCAGCTGGTCCAGGATTTCCAACAGGTCCCGTCAAACCTCTGTCACCTTTTTCTCCGTCGAAACCTGGTGGACCCTGGAACCCACGATCACCCTTCTCTCCCTCGATTCCATGCAAGCCCGGATTACCAGGTTCTCCCTTTTCACCCTTAACATTTACCGTCGGTCCTGGAGGACCGCGATCTCCCTTCTCTCCAGGAGGTCCAGCAACACCCGGAAGACCATCGAGACCTGACAACAAGTTAGTTCAGGATAATAAATAATTGGAAAATACAATTAACTAAATTGTCAAACGTCTAATATGAGATAATCGAGACTACTATAGCTGTAGGAAATTTACCTTGTGGTCCGAGCTCTCCTTTAACACCATCGAAACCAGGTTGTCCAGGTGATCCCATGTCGCCGTCCAAGCCGGGGAAGCCGGAAGGTCCACGCGGTCCAACTTCGCCAGGTTCACCAGGGAGACCGTCTAACCCAGGCTTTCCAGGCTCACCAAATGGACCAGGGAAACCCTAATCAACAAGAATTATACATAATGATCCAATTATAATTTCTATTATCGATGCGAAGTCGTATACAATCTTTCGTACCATATCGCCCTTAAGTCCAGGGAAACCTCGTACACCTTCATCACCCTTTTCTCCTTGTAAGCCGGGCAATCCGTCCAGACCTGGTGTTCCAGGCTCTCCCTTCGCACCGGGTTTTCCGTCTCGAGCAAAACCAATTCGTCCCGGTTCTCCTTTGACACCATCAAGTCCATCCAGACCTGCAGGTCCTTGAGGTCCCCGAATGCCTGGCATACCAGGCTCACCCTTTTGTCCCTTTTCCGAAACGTCACCAGGTTCTCCTTTTCTTCCCTGTTTTATTAAACAAACAATGCTTTATATCTCATACTTGTACGCAATTTGTATAAAAAATTTAATATCAGGGTATTGAAAACATCGATGAAATTACCATCAATCCCTCCGGGCCGCGATCTCCCTTTATACCTTCGAGACCTATAGGACCAGGTAATCCTGGTGCACCATCAAATCCTCGATCACCTTTTGGACCGGATGCTCCTGGTCTGCCTGGTTTTCCGTCCATTCCTGGCAAGCCAGGAAAACCGAGGGAACCCTTATCACCGCGTTCACCCTTTGGTCCCACTGGTCCATCGTTTCCAGGCCGACCGGCGATTCCTGGTGCACCACGATGTCCAGGATATCCTTTAGGGCCATCGATTCCAATTTCGCCACGATCGCCTTTAGCGCCAGGGAAACCTGGTAGGCCAGCTCTGCCACTTTCGCCAGGCAAGCCTGGTTCGCCCTTGTTGCCATCCATTCCAGGGGTTCCAGGAATACCGGTAGGTCCCGGCGGACCAATCGGCCCTGTATCTCCTTTCTCGCCAGGAGCACCCGGCAATCCGTTTATTCCTGGCTCACCAATGTCTCCCTTCTCGCCGTTGAATCCAGGCAACCCTGGGTAACCGATCGAACCATCTTTTCCAGGTGGTCCAGGCAATCCTTGTTCACCCTTGGTACCAGGAGGTCCCGTGAGACCTGGGAGACCCTTGATCGAGAGTCCAGGTTCACCCTTTTCACCCATTGGTGCTAGGGGGCCCGGAATTCCTCTAGGACCATCACGACCTGGTTCACCAGGGAATCCCATCGGTCCGGTATTTCCCTTGTCACCACGAGGTCCTGGCAATCCTCTAGGCCCAACTGGGCCTGGAGCACCGATTGCACCTGTAGGTCCAGGTGGTCCCTGTGCAATGTAAATAACGTGAGGTTTTAACGATATTGTAATTGACCAAAAATACATTAATGCTTCAAATAGAAAAGATAATCCAATTTATGTAATAAAAAGAAATAGATTTTTTTCAATATCTCTTTATATGCAATCTCTCTTTGCTAGTTGAATCATTATTAATTTAACAGAAGCGTATATTATAAATGTACTCACAGAGATACCTTGCAGACCTCTGTCACCGGGTGCACCGTCGTATCCTGGAGGTCCAAGTTCACCTTTTTCACCTGGAGAGCCTTGATCACCTTTGAAGCCGGGTTGCGTGAGATTTAACGGAGGACATTGACCTGGTGGTAAAGATGAGGAAAAATGATTATACATTGTTTATTACAAGAATTATTTCTTTATCGCATTAATAATATTTACATTTTATCTCATTGAAAAATTACGATTGTTTTGCCAATACTTTGAAAAGAAAGTTAATTACAAGGTTAAACAAATGATCTTACCTGGCTCTCCCTTTAAGCCGTAGAATCCTGGTTCACCCTTCAATCCAGGCTTTCCCGGTTGACCGGGAGCACCTGCTTCTCCTTTTATACTAATACCGTGTTCGCCTTTGCGCCCAGGTGTACCTGGTCTGCCAGGGGTACCATCGTTACCGGGGAATCCTCGATCACCCTGAAATGTTTTTAACCAACAAATTTAGTCTTTCTCAATCGATGTCTCGGCAAATTCATGAATCATCCAACTTTTCTAATCCATACCGGAGTTCCTTTGAGACCAGGGAATCCTTCAAAACCTGGACGTCCTTTCTCACCAGCAGGCCCCTCGGGACCTATCGGACCTGGTCGTCCAGGCTCTCCACGAAGACCCTTGTCGCCTTTCTCGAATTTCAGCATATTTTCGTAAATGATGGCGTTCTCGCCCTGTTCACCTTGAGGACCCGGGCTGCCCGGTATTCCATCTCTACCCTGTAAATGGTAATGTAGCAATGAAGACCAAATACATATATTTAAAAAATGCATATTTTTGGCGTCGTAATTAAGTTTACAGTTGAGGGATGATTGATATTTGAGTGAAGGAAAAGATATCAAGAAAACCTACAGCAATTCCAGGTGGCCCAATAGGTCCCGGAAGTCCATCCGCGCCAGCTTCGCCGGGGAAACCACGTTCACCGGGTGGTCCACGTGCACCAGGTAGACCCGGGGCACCATCCAAACCACGATCTCCTTTAGCTCCGCGAAGTCCCGGCAAACAGTCCTGGCAACGACCTCCTATTTCACCTTTCTCACCGGGTTCACCAGCTGCACCGGGAATCCCATCTCGTCCCGGCGCTCCAACTTCACCCGGCAGGCCCGGTTGACCCGGAGCGCCTGGAATTCCATCGAGCGAATCGCCAGGTCTTCCGCGAGATCCAGCGTATCCTCTCTCACCCTTCTGTCCTTTCTCACCGTCGAATCCGGGTATACCATCCATACCTTTCGGTCCCTGAGCATCGTAAAACATACGATCAATCGAAGGGCCGTTGTTTCTTGATGCACGTATCAAATAGGAATTTAATATTACGACGCGGGTCGTAATAACAATTATTCGAATGAACTTACCATAATGGAAATTCCTTTCTCACCGTGAGGACCTCGAGGGCCTGCAGGACCCATTGGTCCATCGAAACCACGTGGGCCAGCTTCACCGGGAAATCCCGTAAGACCTGGTTCTCCCTTCGTGCCTTTGTCACCTGGTAAACCTTCCGCTCCTGGAATACCAGGCTGGCCAGGACCTCCTTGCAAACCGATCGGTCCTCTCGGACCAGAATCACCCGGATAACCGTCCGATCCACGTGGTCCAGTTGGTCCAGGGAAGCCTCTCGGTCCTTGGGGGCCTGGAGGGCCTGCTCTGCCTTTTCCACCCTGAACAATTGTTTTTACTTATATTTTTTAAACTTGACTTGAACTACTCCTAATTTTTTTAAATTATGTTTTTAATATTTAACACATTAAAATTAGCAGATACAATTATGTTTCATGCGATAATGTGGTTATCAACGTGTCTGTATGAAAAACAAATAAACTCACGCCCGGTGGTCCAGGAGGTCCTCGAAGTCCGCTCACACCCATAGGACCATCGTGACCAGGCTCTCCCTTGCGCCCTGCTCGACCGGGCAATCCATCAAGACCGTCTATACCTCGATCGCCCTTTCGACCCGATGGACCGGGAGGGCCAGAGAATCCATCCCGTCCCTATTTTGTAAAATTGCCAAATTGAATGAAATATTTAATAAAATGTGCCAGAAATGTCGGAATATTCGTCAATTAATAATGTACTTACACGTATGCCTGGAGCACCCGGAAGACCTTTTTCACCTTTTCCACCGGGAGTGCCAGGTATTCCACCTTCTCCAGGGAAACCAATTTCTCCCTTCAGTCCATCGAATCCCATTTCACCCTAAAGAACGAGATTAAACATATCATATTGTATATGAAAATCAATTATTAAATCCAAGACCTATTGACAATAGATTTCCAATAATTTCTTCATTCCATACCTTGTCACCCTTTGGCCCGGTGTCACCAATCGGTCCTGTGATGACCGTACCTACTTCGAAAGCCGACCTGTCTGGTTCTCCAGGGGGTCCAGGCTGACCCTTCGCACCTTTGTCACCTTTCAATCCTTCGAACCCAAGTCCCATGTTACCCTTAGGACCCCTTGGCCCTGGTGGACCAGAAGCACCCTGCGATTACAATGACATTAGTTTTAATGTTGATCGGGAAATAAACTTACACGTCTTATTATTTCCGTCGAAACCCCATAACGCGAACGTTGGACATGTTTTTTTTTTATTCTAGTGAAGTTACACGTATAAAAGTATTTAAAAAATTTTAATCCACTTACTGGAATACCACGTTCGCCCTTCACTCCTGGACGACCATATTCGCCCTGCGGTCCGGGGGAACCCGGTGGTCCTCTAACTCCGTCGATACCAGGTTCTCCTTTCTGTCCATCGTTGAAATTACCAGCAAACGCCGGCTGTCCTTTCTCACCTTTACCACCAGCAATACCTCGAAGGCCTCGAGGTCCAGGTTCACCGGGCTTTCCATGTCGACCAGGAGCACCCTACAATATCACAATGATAAGAAATTTGTCACAATTACCTCTTTTTATTCATGAACCGAAATATAATTTCCACTCACATCGGTACCGTTGCAACCATCTCTTCCTGGCAATCCTGCGGATCCGGGAGGTCCTTGAACTCCTGGAATTCCGTCGATACCGGCAAAACCGGGCATACCCATTTTACCCTATGCAAACGAATTCCAAAGTTGAAAGAAGATATTACAGTAAAAAAAATATTGAAAAATGGAAAACGAAAACTCCGACGTACCCTGTCACCTTTTGTACCCCGTGGACCTTGTGGGCCAGGGTCACCTTTTTCGCCTTTAGAGCCTAGAAGACCTTCGGTTCCTGGAAAACCTCTTTGACCTTTGGGACCTTGAGGCCCGAGAACTCCCGGTGGTCCCTTAAAAAATAATAAAACCAATCGATTGCAAGCGAAAATCCGGAAAAGATTGCTTACATGCGTTAATTATCTTGTCGCGTATATACCCGTGATCCTTTCTCGGCGAAGCATTTCGGCACGCAGCAACCGCCACCACTGCAATTTCTCGGTGGTCCACCGCCCGGTATCGGAACGGCTGAGTAACTGCTCGGATAATTTTCCGATCCCTGATCGTATGCTCCCAGATTCTGTCCGTAGCCAGGATACAGCGACCCTTGACCTTGGGAGCTACTCGAGGACGTGTAACCTCCTCGATCCCCTTCTTTGGTCGGACCACGACCTCCATCGGCGTAACCACCGCGCCCTCCATCCGCGTAACCACCGCGCCCTCCATCCGCGTATCCTCCGCGACTTCCGTCCCCGTAACCTCCTCGATTTCCGTCAGACGAATTTTCACCCGCACCTACGAAATTTTTCAGCAATTCATATTATAACCTTGAAAATCGCGAAATCCGTTACGAACTGTAATCACTCACCTGCTCCTGCGCGTTGGCTGCCACCATATTGGTAAGATGGGTCGTATCGTGGGTCGTATCGCGGGTCGTATCGCGTGCCATAGCCCTCGTTACGGTCGTTGTAATTTCTGGTACCCGTTGTGTCGGGTGAGCCTCCTCGCGAGTAGTCACGATCGCGTCCGTAATTGGAATCATAAGAACCCGCGGACCCGGACAATTCAAAATCCGAATCCTCTCCCCGATCGTGATTTCCCGAGTCAACGCGCGTCAATGGATCCTCTGTGACATTTGGTTGAAAATTAGCATCGTCATCGTTGCTGACATTTATCAATGATTTTATAATTCCCAAGCATGAAACGTAGAGCTAATCAGTGAAAGTGACATTTACCATAATCCCAAGGATCTCTCCCGCCGTATTCTGAAGCATTTCTGGTATTATCTGGTGGCGTTATGTCGCCTCGTCCCCATGGGCCTGCCGTACCGTTGTATTCCTAATGGCAAACAAGCAAAACATTTGGAATAATTGCAGATTAATTATGAATTATTATTTTATACAAAACAATGTCTGTTGGATAATATTCAACTCGTGGCCACTGGCACGTTTGACAATGTGCGCACGTGTCTACGCTCGCGGCTATACTGGCTTTCTGGTTCCACGCCTCTTTCTCTTTAATCACTGACGCGCAGGTGTGGTGCGCATCCCCACCAGGCATACCCTACAGTGAGCTCCAGATGGAAGGATACCAAAGGGCTACAAGTATAAGGGCCATGTGATCTTAAAGCCGCGCCCGCACGCTTGGCAAATCTTAACAAGCCGTCACAAATTCAACCATGTGAATGGAGTGTTTGGCTTGGTTTGCGTAGATTTGCAAGCACTTCTCGCCGATCGGATCGAGTGTCGATTTTTTGTCACAAATCAAAGGGCATTTACCGCAAGCGATTGCATCGCACGTTTGTAGAGATTTGGAGTTTGCGGCCAGTGCCAAGCGTGCGGACGCGGCAACATATCTGCATAATTAAATTAATCAACCCGTATATTTACAATCGCTTTCAACCGAGACACCCGGTATATTCTCCTTCAGACGCCGGTAGCAAAATCTTTTCATTATATATAGAGATATGTGTAAATATCGAGGGAGAGAAAAAGAGAGTACACAAATATAAATATCGTCGTCGTATATTTTCTCTTGATTCAATAATTTCGATGTAATCAGTACGAAGTATGTTCGTGGTATCGGACCGTCGATTACACAAATCCTCTTCTCAAATTTTTTTTCTGTTCCCTTGACCCTCGACCCTTCGACTTCCACGAATTCCGACTAATCGCATTTTATGAAATTTATCTGTTTATTTTTTTTTTTTTATTATCGTTACACGGAATTTAATCAACAAACCTAAATGATTCGACCGCTTGGAAAATACGTAAATCTCGTAGCCGTTAAAAAAAAAAAAGTATCGTCCCATTAATTAACATAATTAATGAGAACGCGAAGTGAATGAATGGAATCCCAGTTTCAAGTGCATTGTCTCCTTCGACCATTTCCTCGTAGTATTTTATTTCCTCCCATTTCTTTTTTTAATTTTCGAACAGCACGCGCGTGACCGGAAGCGGTGGTTACGATAAGAAATCCCTTATCGCACGCACCGAGGGAATCGTCGGTCTCTTCTCAACGATAATATTGTCTCTTTCGCGCAACGACAAAGACAACAAAATACGCTAAATTAAATGGAAATGCAAAATGCGAAGTATTTATATCAACGCAATTGCTTAATTGCACTCGCCTCGGTACGGTAGGAAGTGCGAGCGCGCGAAGCTTTGATTACGCGCGATGAGTCTCGAGTGCTTCGGGGCCCGGAGATATTGCGTACAACGAGTGACAGTGTGACATGCGCGTACGAAGGAAGGTCGAGACCTTGCGTAATACAAAGTGTATTACGCATGACGTAAGGGGTTGCGAACGAACAAGTGACTATTTACGCCTCGATCTAACGCCTTTCTATCGTACATAAAATTTATCTCTAATTTATCGAATAACGCACAAACAAATTCTTGTCAATAAACAATTTTTGTTTTTCAATGTTTTTGCCTATATCATAATTCGCTATGGGACATCGAGTTCCTCCGTGGCAACTCGCTCTAACCTAATTTCGGCCGGCGGACAAGATACGAGTTATCATTTCGTGACGGTTCACGAAATATTCCCTTTCATCATATTTCTCGCCGCCTTCGTGCATTATATTTTCTACATGTATATATATATGTATATATTGATACGTGTGTGTATATATATATATGTGTGTGTATGTATCAATTGCGCAACGTGTCGACCGAGTCTCGCAAGTCTATTGTCGTAAGACGAGTGAACCGTTCTCCGCCCTCTATGCCCCCTCCCCCTCGCCCTCTCATCATCATCATCGTCATCATCACGATCATCATCGTCGTCATAATCTTTTTCAACCGCATCCCACTTACTCTTGTCTCTCTTCTGTCAACAGTGATCTTACTATACGGCATCTTCTCGAGACGCTTATTCATTGAGTCGTACCGTTCTTGATCCGATAGGCCGACGGGGCTATCATTTACAAGATTAATCAAGTGAGAGCACCGGTTAATTAATCGTCTTGCCTTACAGCTGTTAATTTATCGAATAATTCAAAATAGACATTTTTTGTTTCAAATTTTTTCAAATATCGATATGTCATCGATCAAATTCGATTTATTGATATGAAATTAATTACGAGAAGGAATCTTTTTTGATGATATTTCGGGACCAAGGCACTCCTGTCTCGAAAACTCCTGGTCCTGGCTATCGCCGATACGAAACTATTTTTGTCCGTGAGTAAGCGAACCAAAGTTGTCCGCAACATGCATTTTGTTCCTCTCGGTGCATGTGCATATATATGCACATGCATATATGTGTGTATGTATGAAAAATTTAAGCATAATACCAGCATTAACGATGTACGAGTGCATATATGCGTTACCTCGCTACGTGGGCGGACTGGTCCACGTAGCGAGAAACGCTTTCAGCCTCGCGACGTCCCACACGAAAATTTGTTCTTTTAAACCGCGCTGGACGGCCTAGTAACGTGCGATTTTTTTTCTTCTTTTTTTTCATCAAATAGAGAAATCAATGGAAACCAGAGCAACAGTCGGACCATATGGGTTTCCAGGAAATTGATATACGCGTACGCGTTCATGTAGGGAGGAGAAATGTTTTTACAACGATAAAATGTACAAGCTCGGCAGAGATGGGAGGGAGGGAGGGGGCTCTTGGGTCAGTCTCGACCCCAAGTATAGCAGGTATATACATATATAGTCCGCATATGTGAATATAAGTATATATGCAAGTTTGCCGATCTTGGCGATTGGCCCGGCGATACTTAAGGCCCAAAGGGCCCCAAAAAATCCTGGGACTCGTTTTACTCCATGTCTACGATATATCTATATATACGAATATGCGGGAGAAAGAGAAAGAGGAGAGAGGAGAGAGAGAGAGAGAGAGAGAGAGAGAGGTGAAAAACGAGCGAATCGAACCGTGTCTGGCAGCCACATGGGCCGTAAGTTACGGGCGCATCGCGTGAGCCACGCGCTTCGGTTCCTGCATCTCCAAAAATTCTCGCTCATTCTCATTCGAATCGTTAAGCGCGAAAGTTCATAAAAAAAAAGAAGCCGCGTGAAGTAAAACGATACATTAACGTTTCGAGGTGGTTCGTTGTTTTGTTTTTTTGTTCGTTTTTGTTACTCGGTGCGAATGCACGATTATACGTTCGATCGGTATCGAACTGGTGGTGGAAAGGAAGGGAGAGGGCGAGTATAATAATTGAAGGAGAAACCGGAAAACGAGTCGATTCTTTCGCGCTAAGTGGTAAAGCGGAAACATTTCGAAAGAGCATTTTTTTTGTTTAAAATTTTTGTTTTTTTTTTCGTGTATATCGGGCACGCGGTTGCACACGGCTCGGACTCTGAAATCTTTTTTTCTTCGACCCCCCCTCCACCCTCGAGTCACTTAACCCCTTCTTGCGACGCCTACGGGGCAAGACTGGAAGCTAGGACAAAAGTGTGATGGAAATGCGAGCACGCGACTAAACTTTTCGAACTCCCCTCCTTTGACCCAACCCCCCTCCCCTAACCCCACCCCTTACTCGTTCTCTCGCGGTACCCCCACTCCCTCTACGTTGCGCGACGAATGTGATTCCTACTCAGATTCCGCTGAACACTGCACCAAACAGATCGCCCATGAGCTTCCCCCCTCTCCCGCTTCCAGACAGAAATGCATACTTTACGAATATTTAAGAAACACGCGTTTTTCGACTCGAGGTGAAAATACCGAGTAGAAAAAACGGTTTTACGCAAAAAAAAAAAAAAGATTCAAGAATAAAACTAAGTACTCACCCCTGTTACAACGCCAATCAGGCAGACCACGGATGCGACGAATCTAAATGAAGAAAAACAAAAACAAAAAAAAACAATTATAACAAAGAAAAAAATATCTCATTAATGAAAAATGAATTAAAACGATAGTGGATGAAAAATCAACGTGAAATTTAATGTTCGTGTCTCTGTCACTGGGAGAGAATTTCGGCGGTTTCGCGAAATTGATAGAACTCGCCGTCGGCTCGTCTCGCGAAATCGAGTCCCGGACAGAGAGCGAAGTGCCTCGAACGATGCGGTAAAAAAAAATGTCTCGAAAAATGGAGCAAGAAGATCCTCGTCTCAGTTTGATCGGGACGCATTGCGAATGCGACGGGGGAAGAAGAAGAAAGAAGAAAAAAGGGCTATTCTCCGAGATATCCCTGTGCGAGAAGCTCTTCCAGGAACACTTTTGCCAATCCCGCGCGATCGCGCGCGTCTCGAAAGTCACTCTCTCGCCTACTCGAACGTATGCCTACACGGTATCTATGCAGGAGGTATATATATATATATATGTATATATGTGTATATATATATATATGTGGGTGCATACATACATATATATATATATATATAGGACTATATATGCTTTTTCGTCCTTGAGGAAGAGGCTCGAGTGAGACGAGAGCCCCGAGACTTCTTCAAAGCGCGGGGCCACATTTTCGCGATGACGATCGTCTCGCACGAACGATCTCGACCCTCATTCGCATCACACAAGGTCTGAGATTTCAAAAAGAACTCCTCTTACCGAAAAAAAAATGTACGATAAATATTTGTCAAGATCGTTAAAAATCGTTATCGGATAGAAGAGAAATAAATAGATAGAATGAAAATGATCCAAGAGTGGATGAAAGAGAAAAAAAAGAATCGATGGGACTCACCGGAGCGTCAACCGGGTCATGTCGTCGATGCACCCTTTTCCTCCCCTGGGTGAAGGGAGAGAAGCCACAGGCTAAGGGCTTGCTCTCTCACGAGGCAATGCCCACCGTAGCCACCGTGATGAAACTTTCGTCGTGTTACGATAGATGTGAAAAATTTTTGTAACCTCGTGTTAAAATTTTTTTTTTTAAATTTTTCGATACTTTAAAACTCGAACACCCCGCACAAGTGCGTGAGTGCGGAACGTTAACGGTACGACGGAATACAACAAAAATCGCGAAGTGTACTACGCGAAGAGAGATGAACACGGAAAATATCGCGCGGCCGGCACCGTAGAGAGTCGTGTGTGAACCATCCCATCCAGGGAGGGCTCTGAATGAACCTCGGAGGGATAGTAGGTGGAGGCGGTAAACCGAGAGAGAGAGAGAGAGAATGATATCGAAGAGAGGAGAAGAGAGAAAGAGCGAGAGAGAGAGAGAGAAGCCACGCCAGCTAGAATTCCTCCGCCGAAAGGATCGCCCGACGACGATATCGCCTCGTCGACGTTTCTCTCTGGTGCTGCTGCTCGTGCTCGATGTTGCTTCTGTTCCTCTTCCTCTTTTCTCCACTACCACCACTATCGTCTTCAACTACCACCAGCACGACCACCACCACCACCACCACCGCCGCCGCTGCTGCCACTACCGTCCTCTTCGTCTTCTCTACTTCTTCCTCTTCTTCTTCTTCTTCCTTCTCCTTCTCCTCCTCCTCCTCCTCCTCCTGCTCCTCCTCCTTCTTCTTCTCTCGTCGTGATTTTCGCCGGCTGTAACAACCACCACCACTCGGACCTCCTCCACTTCTTCCCTCCTTGCCTTATTCCCGTTCTCTCCTTCCTATTCCCGTGGGCACCACGACCTTCCACCGTGGAAGACACGAAGACGTTCCTACTATACCGTAGTTTCTCTTCTTCCGAGTTTTTGTTACTTTTATTCCTGTTATTTCGTTTCGGTTTCTTTTCCTTTCTCGTTCCTCGACTCGATTCTACTCTTTCGTATTTCTTTTGCCGAACGTACGCGAGCTCGTTGGCTCGTTGGATAGGACGAGTATACGTTGAAATAAAATCGCGGAACGTCGCGGCCTACTCTCCGTTTCCGTTCGCGGTTGCGAGCGCAAGAGCGTTAGCGTTTCGAGTGCGCGCAAAAGTGAACAGAGAGGTGGAGAGGAGAGAAGAGAAGGATCGTGCGCGCTCGAGAGTGAGTGAGAGAGAGAGATTGGTGGAAGGCGCGTAAGGCTGGGGAACACGGCTCGGGATCAGTGGGCCATACTCCGTTCGCCGGAGAGCGTGCGCCGTCGTACACAAAAGCCCGCGGGTGCGCGCGCGCCGGCGCTCGCGCCTTGAGACCGTAGCGGTCGCCGCCGCGTGGTGCATTACTCCGCACGGGGCGTTATCGCACGCGCGCAGCCGACGGGTCGAGCCTCCTCTCGCGAGCGTTGCGCGGCCGTCGCGGCCGCGCCGACGCCACCGACGCTGCGCGACGCCGCGCACTTATTTCTTCCACCGACGCTATCATCATCATCATCATCATCATCAACAACATCGAAGGCATCAGCCTCGTCCTCGTCATCGTCACATCGTCATCGTAACCGTCGCTCCTCTCCCGTCGTAACCATAAACGTTTCTACATTCTACGTCGAAGCTCCTCCGCGTCTCGAGCGTACGAGGCGATATCGGTACGGAGCAAAAACGCGCAAGGATACCGCAGTCGGCCGGTGTCGACTCCGGAAGCGGAGAAGAAGAAGCATCGCGAGGAGGAGAGAGGAAAGAGAGAAGGGAGAATAAGGAGAGACAAAGAGAGAGAGAGAGAGAGAGAGAGAGGTTGAGAGAGCGAGGGAGAGAGAGAGAAAGATCGCGACGAGGGAGAGTCCGCGCGGAGCACGAGTTTTAACCGTAACCGGGAACGTTCTCCGCCGAGCGAGAGCAAACCCCAGGCAAAGAGACAGGCCAGCCACTCGCCGCGGCTTAACAAGCGGCAAACGAGAACTAAATTCGATATATATGTTACATTTTACTTTTTTAATTTCAATCCATTTTTCATCGTAATCTCGTTATCTTTGCGTTTTTTTTTTTGCACTTTTTTTTCTCTCACGTCGTCCATCGATTCGGACGTTTTTCGACGCGCGGATCGAGAGACATGCGGTCTCGCAGCAGTTGCATCCTCACGGAGATTCTGTCAACGCGGTAAATCGACGGTCGAACGGGGTACGAGCTCGAAAGACATATATATATACATATATATAAACAGCGTTTCCCAAAGTGCCGGTAAAACGATATAGACAGGAACGAGTGCGAAAATTATTTTTTTTTTGAACGAAAACAATACGATAAGGGAAAAGACGAGAGGGAGGAAAATGTGGCCCAGGGGTGGTTTTTCCACCTCCTGCGGTCGTCCAAGGACAACGGGGATTCTTCTCGTGCGATCCGCGACCTTCGTCCTTGTTGGCCTCTTCGTCCTTGTAACGTCGCTCGCAACGCACACCGACGCTGTGGTAAGTACAAAAAAAAATCGTTTCTTTTCACATTTCTATCTTTCAACGCCGAAAACTGTCCACATTTATTATTTGTTTCGTCCTTCTTCTATCTCCTCAAATATTTAACGCTCGTATTAATATCCCCGTTTATATTTGTATATGCAAAGTTATTTCGTAGAATCGAGACGTTCCTTTTTAGTTATAACGTCGGCGCGTTTATTTACGTGACGTAGGCGGCAAAGGTGTAACGAACAGGTAACCTTGAATACGCATACGTCACCTATCGGAAAATCTCCTTATTATTAATTTATTACAACATTTCATCCTCTTTATTTCTCATCGTTTTTATTTTACAATTGTTTTCATAAAATCGTTGAATACATTCAATTATCGGTAGAACGATTCGTATACGACACATTTAACTTAGACGCGAGTGAAATCAAATTACGTCATAACATGTGCTCGCACCTAGTTTCGTTACATATTTACTCATCGATGGATTTCTTTTCTTTATTACACACACTCCTTTATTTCGATCGAAGAACGCAGTGCAATGTCCTATTTCCTGAATCATTGCAATAATTGTCAAACTGTCATCGTCGATTCAATATCCCGGTTGACGAGCTTCAACGCCCCCTCCCCTCCCTCCTACACCCTAGACCATTGATTCAACGTTGCATATTATGTATACGACATCAACACGTGGCACTTTGACTCCTGCCTTCAATCATCATTTATATATACTTCACATATATATATATATATGTGATTAATATATAAAATTATATTAATATATGATATATATATTAATCATATATTAATATAATTTTATTATAAATTATATATTATAGATAAAGTATAAATTATAAAAAAAAAATTATTTATTATAAATTATATAATATAATTTTATTATATTATATATTAATATTATAATATTATATTAATATATTATAAATTATTATATCTATAATATAATATTAATATAATTATAATAATTATATTAATATATTTATTATATTAATGTAATAATATTATATTAATATAATAATTCATATTGATATATTGATATGTATATAGCAATATGCACATATAAGCGAATGAAGAGGCCTAGTTGTGGCTGTAAATGGAAATCATTGAAGTCACCACGACTTGGCTGGTTTGCGTATGGAGAACACGCAATATAATACATGTATATATAACTATCAGCGAAACACGAGCGACTTCGATGCCCGTCCGGCAGGAATAATTCACCACCATCACCACCCCGAAGATAAGAAAAAGAGATATTAAAAGACATTTGTATCTTTACTAATAAATACGAATAGGTACGTTATATTGGCCCAATTATAAACGCGATATGCCCTCGAGGTATGAATGAAGCGACAGTTTGAAACTGAAAGCGATAAGAAAAATCTCTCTCCTCGGGGAATGAGAGAGAGAGAGAGAAAGAGAGAGAGAGATGATCGATGCCCAGCTCGAGACTCTGATATTCGCCACGAGGGGGATGGGGACACCGACGATAACCCATTATACGACTTGATCTCATTCCCTTTTCTTGGTAAACCAAAAAAAAAAAAAAAAAAAAAAAAAACGAGGAGAGAAACAACGACGAAAAAAAAGTCCGAAATTACTGAACCCCAGAGTTTATCGCGAACTACTTCTCTCGATTCGATAAGGATTGCGCGGAGGAGTCGCGCACGTAGAGTGCGCGATCGAAGCTTTCGCGGAACTCGACACGCATCGTACACCCCGATCGAATTTATAAAACGCTCGAGGGATGACGATCGAACGCTCGTTTAACTCGGTCACGCTCGTTTCACGCCGAGACCTTCGACATATTTTTGTCCCTGCGAAGAAAATATTGTTTTTTACCTCGTCGTTTATTTATTCATGAATTTTTTCAAATTTTTTCTCTGTCGAATTTGTGAGAAAATTAATCAAATTTCATCTTTCATTCTTATTTTATGAACGTACCATTTTATTTCTTGTTTTTGGCTAATTGTGTGAATAATTTGTTTTTTTCTTAAATATCGATACGTCGGGATTTTCTCGTAATTGTTTGCGTCACGCGTAACCGAGAGATCGAGATGAAGCGCAATCGCTTACGAAACGAGCGCTCGATATAAAATTATCGGATACGGTGGGCGAGTTCAATAGGTCGTAGTTAACCATTCGTATTACGATTAATGACAGAGTTACGCAGTTTTTACGGTAAACGAAAGAATCGATCCACCGCTGTCTCGTATTTCCCGCGTTCGTTTCACCGTTTTTCTTTTAGTTCGCGTTTTGAACGAATTTCTGCCATGGCCGAGAAACTTGACGATTTACTTCGCGGATGTTTCATATCCGCTGAGTCAGGACGAAAGCGAACACGCGGGAGAATATATCCGACGATTCTCGTTCGTTCTTATATCAATATTCGTAAAATTCTCGCTTTTGGAATATTTTCGAAAATATTCGCTACTGTGATTCGAACATAATCAAATTTCTTTTTTTCAATTTTTTCCACGAAAAATGTCTTTTTATCATTCCTTGGTCGCAGGTGAATGAAAATTCGTCTAGAAACAAGAAAGCTCGAAAAATCTGATGATTCTCCGAGCGACGATTCTCGTTCGTTCTTATATCAATATTCGTAAAATTCTCGCTTTTGGAATATTTTCGAAAATATTCGCTACTGTGATTCGAACATAAACAAATTTCTTTTTTTTCAATTTCTTCTACGAAAAATGTCTTTTTATCATTCCTTGGTCGCAGGTAAATGAAAATTCGTCTAGAAACAACAAAGCTCGAAAAAATTCGATGATTCTCCCTCGCGTTCTAGATATCAATATTTGACACACATAGTACACACTCGCGATAATAAAATTTAAAAAAGTGATATGTGTATATCACAGTTGTACGATTAACATTTGACCCACTCGAATCTATGAACCGAGATTGTCCTACAAGAAACACAGAGATAGACAGAGAGAAAGAGAGAGAGAGAGAGACGGAAGGAGGAAAAGAGCTAGATATTGAAATTGATCTCGTACTACAAATATCAAAGTTCAATGCTACACACGCTACCATCGATATTATCCCCGAGTTCCGGAAGCCGGAGGAAGTAAACACGTTGCTACTACTCTACCGCGAATAACTATCATTATCTAGCGGCGATGTTATTTACGTTCCATTTATTAAATATAAAGCGTTTGCCCGTGAGTTCAACAAATTGCGCGAGATCGTTCGAGTTACCGTACTATACCGTCTACTGTTACAGTCGCGTACAGTTTATGGGGGTCAACGTTTAATATCCGCGGCGCGAGAGACCGTGGCAGTTTTCAAGATTTGCCGTCGCGTTATTACGAGCGAGCCGTTTATATCGTCTCGTCTTACTTTACCGAACGCGCGAACGAACGACCAAAAAAGAAAAAAGAAACTGATGATGAAGAAGAAGAAGAAGAAGAAGAGAATGAAGGAGAGACCGATTGCAACCAACATATTACAATGCTACCTGTACATACTCTCTGCACTGCATTCCTCTCTCTCTCTCTCCCTCTATATATATACATATAATCTAATAATAATAATAACAGTAATAATAATAAAAATTATATAATAATAATAATATTATAATAATATTATTATTATAATATTATTATTATTATAATATTATTATTATTATAATAATATTATAATAATATTATTATTATAATATTATTATAATATTATATTATAATAATAATATTATTATAATAATATTATTATTATAATATTATATTATAATAATAATATTATTATAATAATAATAATATTATAATAATATTATTATTATAATATTATTATAATATTATATTATAATAATAATATTATTATAATAATAATAATATTATTATAATATTATTATTATTATAATATAATTATAATAATAATATTATTATTATAATAATATAATTATTATAATAATATTATTATTATAATAATATAATAATATTATAATATTATTATTATTATATTATAGTATATTATGATATACTATTATAATAATATATTATAATATAATAATAATAATAATATAATTATATTATATTATAATATATTAGAATATTATAATGATATTATATTATATTATATTATATTATATTATATTATATTATATTATATTATATTATATTATATTATATTATATTATATTATATTATATTATATTATATTATTCTATATTATAATATTATATATTACAATATTAGAGGGCTCTATATATGTATTATACAGAGAAAGAGAGATATGGGCCCTGACATTACATAGATATACCGCAAAGGCCCACGATGCAACCTACCCACAATTCCGTTGGACCATCGTCATCCGGTCGAGGACACACGCTCGATATTACTGCTTGTTACACAGACATACACATTAATCTACCCGTCGTGACTTTTCTTTACCTTTCCCCTATCTCTCGTCCTCTTTTTGCCTTTTACCACTCTTTTTTTCGTCTCTCTTCAATCTTATCCTCTTCCTCGCTAGCTTGCTGGGCTATATTCGCGGCACAATTCTCGACCCTGAAGATCTCGGGTATTGCGAAGTCACATACTCTTGCGATCTTTAGTTAACGGTGGGAATATAAATTTTTCTTTCTTTTTTTTATCTCATAACTCGGTGAGAGAAAATGTCGTTATTGGAGTCGAAACGACGATTATTTTTCCAATTTTTTTAATACTGTACTTGATTTGGAATGATTTTAATTATGAAAATAAAATTTTGTCTTTTTGTTTTAATTTATCGCAAGAATGTTTCTTGGAGTTATTGCGTATTATGAGAGTTAACGATACGAGAAATAGTTTGTGCGTATCTATGGGGTGTAACGTGTAACTAATTGCAATGGACGATCGAGCGACGGGGAGAGACGCGATAAGCGATTAAGGCGCCTCTGGTATACGACTCTCTCTCTCTCTCTCTCTCTCTCTCTCTCTCTCTCTCTCCCGCCCTCTCTCTCTCTATCTCTCTCTCTCTCTGGCAGCATATCCAATCACTGTTAAACAATAATTTCATTAAACAGCTCGAGGAGCTTGCAAAGGGTCATTATTCTCGCTTTCAGGATGAATAAACGTGCCCTCCCCCTTTCTCACAGCACGTCGCGCTCCGACCAAAAGAGAGAGAACGTACGAGGAAGCGTATTGTACGTTTCACCGTAGAGTTTTGCATTCGCGAGCGATACGAAAAGGAATGGAGGGCACCACTCCAGCGGCACGAAATCGGTTCTCGTGCCGGAGTACCAGAGCTGGATGAAACGACACCCAAGAATACTCCGCGAGAACGCGAATAAGAATAGAGGCGAGATCGGGGTAAAATGAACCACGAGTCGAATAAGAAAATTCGAAAACGTCAATATTTCACCCAATCTCTCCAATAACAAGGTATTTTCCCCTATTCGTCTAATCTCCAGTAAATATTCGACCTTAAAATTCGTAAATAAAAACAAACATTCGATAAACGATTACCGACTGTTTCATTCGACCCCATCGTGTGTCCAACATGTAAGATGCATGGAAGAAAGCTTCCGGCCTGCAAGCAACCGTAGAATCGCGTCAACGGGTTCAAAAACCTTACCGACGTTCTAAATATTTAGAGACGAATATCTTTCGGCTCGTCTCACGCCACGAACCTCTTCTGCGTTTCTTCTTCTCGCTTTGCGCACGAAATTTTCTACTCGTAAAAAAGAAATAACACGAAGAGAAACAGAGAAACAAAGACAGAGAGAGAGGGTAGAAGAAACATGAAAAAAAAAACAACAAAAAGCCGAAGAAGAAGAAGAAGAAGCAGAAAAAAAACGTTTCGAACTTTCGAAAAGCAAGCGTCGGGTGAGAAATGCAGAGGGCGTTTTAATTTTATCTCCCTCCCGTTCGCCCTATTTTTCCCATACATCACACGTTTTATCGCCTCTTCGCTCATTTCTATTTTCGAACCGAGTGTCGTCACTGCAAACACGTCGCACTCTTATAACAATACTCTCCGAAGAAGTCGTATAATACTTGTATAAATTTCATTCGTAAATGGGAATACGAGATTTGTATAAAAAGAACTTAAAAAAAAGCACGAAATAAAAAAAAATAACACGTATCGAGCTTTTAATATACGCGGTTGATATTAATGCGATAAGGATATTATAGCCCCGATAAGGAAGCGAACGGTGTCGGCGCTTACGCGATGACCCCTCGAGGGGCACATCACGATAATTCCCTCCGACACACACACACACACACAAACGCACATAGACACTTCAGCGAAAACGGAGATTAGCAAAAAATACCCCCCCCCCCCCCTCCCACTCTCTCTCTCTCTCTTACTCTCGTTATTATTACTATTTTTTTCCTTTTTTCCAAGTCTTCGTAGAATCCAGTATACGAGCCTAATAATAGCGGTGTGTACAACACCACGTTCATGAAACGAGCCGCGTTATGAAACGTCTTACTATATAGACGAGCTATACTATTTTATATACAAGAGCGTATATCGTATGCGATGTACGAATGAAATTCGCAATTGGATTATTACATGTATGTTTCGCGAATGAACGTTGAGACTGGGGGGCAGAGGGTACGGGGTACCGCAGAATTATGTCACTCACGCATATAATAGCACTTCTGTAACATTCATCTTGGCGGGGCAACGTCGTCGGTGGTGCGTTTCGTCGAGGTTTGAGGCTGCGAGTGATGCATTGCGTCATTGAACATTCCCGACGATCCACCGCGAGATTAAGGAGAACGAGAGAGAGAAAGAGAGAGAGAGTGTAAAGCCGCTAAAGAGAAATCATCGAGGGCGGACACGCGCGAGAAGAGTTGATTGAACGGTTCTTCTTCTTCTTCTTTTTTTTTGCATGGATGAATCAAACGTACCGGGTGGTCGCACGCTTGTGATATCTCCCTTCCACTTTTCTCTGTCTCTGGAGAATTTGTATTAATTTTTTCTGGTGTTTTTTTTCCTTTCTTTGCGCGTGCGTTTTCTCGGAAAAACGAACGCGACCGTGTCCGAGCTTGGAATATTCGAATACGGGGAGGACGAGTACCGGGAGTAACGAGCTTTTTTCCAGGAAAACTGGCGGTTAACAAGCTCGTTGCTTTGGTTTATCGCGAGAGAACACTCGTTACTTTGTTACTCCCATGCGCGAATCGGGAGATTCTCGTCGTGTGAATGTCGATCGTATCGAGAAGACTTCGCGACGCGAAATGCGTTTGGAAAAATTGTTTTTCTGAGATTAATTAGTTTTGATGTGGGATTTTTATATTTTAGCAGGAAATATGATTTGCATTCGATAGGAAGTATTTTTGTTTTTTTAAGATTTGATTAAGATTCGACTTTGGCTTGGAATATCAAGGGGGAAATTTATTAAAAACGGAGATTAATTTAGGTAGATTTTTGTTTTCTTAAGATTTGATTAAAAATCGATTTTGGTTTAGAGTATTAAGGGTGAAATTTATAAAAAAAACAGAGATGATTTTAGATAGATTTTTATTTTCTTAAGATTTGATTAAAATTCGATTTTGGTTTACAGTATCAAGGGTGAAATTGATTAAAACGGAGATGAACTTAGGTAGATTTTTGTTTTCTTAAGATTTGATTAAAATTCGATTTTTGTTTAGAGTATCAAGGGTGAAATTTATAAAAAAAAATGGAGATGAATTTAGGTAGATTTTTGTTTTTTTTAGGTTTTATTAAAATTCGATTTTGGTTTAGAGTATCAAGGGTGAAATTGGTAAAAAAAAACAGAGATGAATTTAGATAGATTTTTGTTTTTTTTTAAGATTTGATTAAAAATCGATTTTGGTTTAGAGTATCAAGGGTGAAATTTATAAAAAACAGAGATGATTTTAGATAGATTTTTATTTTCTTAAGATTTGATTAAAATTCGATTTAGATTTAGAGTATCAAGGATGAAATTTATAAAAAAACAGAGATGAATTTACGTAGATTATTATTTTCTTAAGATTTGATTAAAATTCGATTTTGATTTAGAGTATGAAGGATGAAATTGATAAAAAACCGAGATGAATTTAAGTAGATGTCAAAGGGCCTGATATTGATGACCGCACGTTGCGCCGTGGCTTAAGACGCAACGTGACCCCGATTAGCCCATATCGAAATAGAACGCGACATGCTGCTTGTCGTGTATATCAAAATGATATTTTTAGATTACTGGAATAAAAATCGAGTTCCCCCGTTCATATAATTTCGAACGTTTTTCATTTAACGATTCGTCATAAAAGAACGATTCATGAAAAAAAAAAAAAATGCACTTCAAGATATTTTCATATTTTTTAATAATTGAATATTGTTTTATCGTCCTTTCAACAGATTTGCAAAGACGTGAAATGCAACTGTACCGGAATAAAAGGAGTGCAAGGATTTCTCGGAGTGGCAGGACCTCAAGGACCGGAAGGACCTCCCGGTGATACCGGACCGGATGGACCGATCGGACCAAAGGGCGAAAAGGGCGCCGGGGGTGAATTCGGCGGGACCGGCGAGAAGGGCTATCGGGTGAGTCAACGATCTTTCAATATTATCTCAGCCGTCTATATCCAGCCACGAATGCACTAAAACTATTTTTTTTTATTTCATCCCACAAAATGTCAAAAAAAAAAATTCACGATAATGAAAAAAAAACGAAAAAAGAAGTTACAAAATTAAAATATCGCAAATATGCAAGGAAAATTGCAATTTCGAAGGGTACGTTGTGAATATTCGATTTCAATTTATCTCACAAAATGTTTAAAAAATTCAAAATAACAAAAAAAAAGAAAAAAGAAGTTACAAAATTAAAAAATTGCAATTATACGACGAAAATTGTAATTTTGGGATGTACGTTGCAAATATTCGTTTTTAATTTATCTCATCAAACGTTCAAAAAGTTCTCAATAATAAAAAACCAAAAAAAGAAGTTACAAAATTAAAAAATTGCAATTATACGACAAAAATTGTAATTTTAGGATGTAGGTTGCAAATATTCGTTTTTAATTTATCTGACTAAACGTTAAAAAAGTTCTTATTAATTATCAATAATAATAAATTAATTATTAATAATTTATTATATTATTATTAATTTATTATTAATTTTGTAAAATTAAAAAATTGCAATTATTCGAAGAAAATTGAAATTTTAGAACGTCCGTCGTATTAACATTTCATCTCGTATATCTCCCTAGCATCGATGCGTTCTAAATAACAGTCCGTAAAATCGTCAAAAACAAAAATAGAACGAAAATTTCAAAAGCTTCGTTCGAAAACCAAACGTACACACGAGCTTGGATCGTGGTACGAGCTCTAAGGAAAACGAGAAACTCTCTCGGACTGGCCATCGACACCTCCTCGTTCCCCTTTAGCCATGTACAATTTTACGAGGCCTCGCAGTTTCGGTTTATTATCTTTACTTCGCTAAATTTCCGGGCTAGTCGCAATGACGTACCGAAGCTCGTTCGTCGAAAACGAAAAAAAAAAACAAAAAAAAACAATTTTTTTCCTTTTCTCGTTCTTTTTCATTCGTCAAAGCTCGAGCGGGTCAGGCCCGAATCACGAATCGATTTCGCAACGGGTTACGAGAAAAGAACGTCCGGGATCGCGTCACCGCACGCAACGTTTTTTTTTTTGTCACCACGACGATTATCGCACGAGCGATTCACAAACCGTATTTAATATCCATATAATGTTTTTTTTTGTTATCCTCCTTGGTCCAAATACATCTCGCAATCGGTCTCCGTCTGTTCGTCGCGTTAACGCGCAACTCTTATTTTTAATTACTCAACGTCAACCGCGCATATTTTCTGTAAAATAAATA
This sequence comes from Netelia fuscicornis, assembly GCA_946811545.1. Classification (NCBI taxonomy): domain Eukaryota; kingdom Metazoa; phylum Arthropoda; class Insecta; order Hymenoptera; family Ichneumonidae; genus Netelia; species Netelia fuscicornis. The sequence continues at coordinate 5,194,837 of OX328011.1, read as the reverse complement.
GCTATAGCTACAGACACACACGCGTGTGTGCGTACGTAAGAAAAAAAATTGGTGTCATGATTCGTGTAGCAGAAAAATTCGAGGCGAGAGCGTGCAGCGAAAGATTAAAAAGCGGGCCGAAAAAAAGCAAAGAAAAAAAAAAGCGCGCGGATAAAAAGTGGCCGAACGAGTCGAGCTTCTCGGTTCCCGGCGCGATCTTCGCCCTCCTACGAAAACCTCTCTCGATACGAGAGAAACGCGAAGAGGAGACGAAAAAAACAAAATAAGAAAAAAAGAGAGAGAGAGAGAAATAAAATAAACGAGGCTAACACACTGCTTGACCACGTTCGGTTGAATTTCGTAATTCTCCGCTTTGGTCACTGGTTTTTCGTTCATGGACGTCTCGATCTATGTGGGTGGCACGTGCTCCAATTAAATACCATAAACATCTGCGAGGGTCTTCGAGAATCGACGCGACGCTGAAGAGAATAAAAAAAAAAAAGCGCGAACTGTTTTTCACTCGAAGTCGATTTTTTTTTAAATGTTTTACGCACGCGCTGAATTATTTTATCAAACGATTTATCCGGCTTTTTCTCGTATCGTTCGCGGGCTGTGTAGAAATTCGACCGATGGCTTATGATCTCGTTCTCGTAAAAGCCAGGAGAAAAAATGAAGAAACATATGAAAGGAAGATGAAAAAGAAAAAATCTGTCAACTCGCGCATAACGATACGTGGGATGACCAAATCTTCCGTATATCCACGAGGGCGACACATTCCATCGTGTCTCCGGACGTCGAGATCATCCAGATTGAAATGTCGTGATCTCTTTCTCACTCTCTTTATCTATGTCTCTCCTCGCCCTCGCGGTTATCATCGCCTATATACGACGCTTTCAATTGAATCGAAAAACTTGCCATCTGATAAACGTTACACAAACCGAATAAAGCGACTTCTACGCGCAGGAATTAACATTCGCGTACGTCGTTGTACGAATCTTCCTTGATCGTTTCGCCTTCCACCATCGTGCGCTCGTTAATTCCCGACAATTTTCATTATTATGATTTTCATCATTAAATTCGCCAACTTGTCTCATTAGTCGATACGAATTACAATTTTTATTGTCGTGACAATTGACATTGTTTTTTCGACGTCATTTTTTTACGAGACACTCTGACTTTTAATTGCGATAGTAAAATATTCAGACGATATTAAGAATTGAAAGAAATAAATTAATACAATTATATTTCCGTTTATTACTTCGTATCTACGTCCTATAAATATTTGTATTATTTCTTTTTTTTTACTTTTTGATATAATATAAATGATATTAATTATATTATATGTATTATAGTAATACTAATAATTGAATCATTTTGATATTAATATAATATATATATATATATATATATAATGATTTCTTGCTTTTTGCTATAGTATAAATAATATTATTTATATTATCAAAATGATTTATACTTTATATTATATATATTTTTTCTATTAATATCAAAATTATTTAATTATTAATATTATTGTAATATATATAATTAGATATAATATAAATAATATTATTTATATTATATAATTATATATAATATAATATATCTAATTATAAAATATATATTATAATAATATTAATACTTGAATCATTTTGATATTAATATAATAAAATATATATATATATATATATATATTTTATTATTACGATTTCTTGCTTTTTGCTATAGTATAAATAATATTAATTGTATTATATATACTATGATAATATTAATGTTTAAATAATTTCTATATTAATATAAAAAATATATATATATATTTTATTATTATTTCTTATAAATATTTTGTCTATTATTATTTTTTCCTTTTTGAAATAATATAAATAATATTATTTATATTATCAAAATTATTTAACTATTAATATTATTATAATATATATAACTAGATATAATATAAATAATATTATTTATATTATATAATTATCTAATTAAATATATGATAATAATATTAATAATTAAATAATTTTGATATTAATATAAAATATATATATGTATATATATCGAAGTTGCTTATCTCGGTAATGCAAATCGTCCGTTATGGGATATGACGAATGGCTGGGCCGAGGGCCCCTTTCATTAACGTTCATCAGTCTGCGAGAGGCAAACAAGTTTACGAGCAACGTCTTTGAGACTGTCTGCGTGCCCCTGTGTATTCCTCCGCCGCAACTGCATTTATGTACGAGCCATACACATATATATATATATACAAGAAGGAACAAGAGAATCGAGTACTCTCGAAACGTTTCTCGTTCCTCCATAACTCTTTCCTTCCCAAAGCTGACGTCAGAATCCGTTAAAGCTCTATATAGAATATACATGAATGGCCTCGAAACAGCTTGTGCAAGCTCCGAAGTCCACTATATACACACATTAATGCACTCATGAAAATTACCGTAGGAGTCAAAACTATTGTATATTCGCCATTGCTCTTTGTAGAGATATATCTATCTTTCTCTCACTCTCTTTCTCTGTCTTTCTCTCTTTCTATCTCTATGCCTATCTCTCTCTCTCTCTCTCTCTCTCTCTCTCTCTCTCTCTCTCTCTCTGTCTCTCTCTCTCTTTATATCTCTCTCGCAGCAAGTGCTCTATGAAAATTTATCGTGGGCGTTATAATGACAACTATCTCAGTTATCTAGCCTTTGGCATTGATCCTCGCAAAGTAACCGGGAGTGCAACGACGAATAGTCGAGGTCGTACGTCACCCATTACACGCGCGAGCCGTTAACGCACAATACGTAACTTAGATCCGCCATTTTGCATCGAACGAATTTCATTTTATTTTCATTTTTCATATTTCACGTCAATTCTGTTTTCTTTTTCTTTTTCATCGAATGAAAAAAAGACAATATTTTCACCGGGGTACGATGAGAATTGATGTCAATATCGTTTCATGGCAAAACTCGCGCGTCCTTGCATCCGGTGGATCGTTTCTCAGATGCTCTCAATTCTGGCGATTAGTCATGTTGCGTTCGAAACGGAACGAGAGAAAGAAAGAGAGACGCTGGGAAAAGAGGAGCACGCGCACGCGATAACGATTCGTCCGAACGGATACGTGGAGGCCCCCTCGTTCCTGTCCAGTTTTGTCTATATCTCTTCGCCTGCGGGGGTGAGAAATCGACTTCCTGCGTGACAAAACTTCACGAAAAATCCGGGACGTGTCGTTGTTGCGAATTAATTCAAAAAAGCCAAAAAAGAAAACAAACAAAAATTAAAGACGACGAAATTCGATGATTTTTCTTAGAATAAAATTCATAGATCAAACTATCATTAACCAACGAACAGATTTCATCATTTTTGTCGAATTAACAAATTTTATCGAACTCTTTATTTTCGATTTTTGCATATTTGGCCAAGAGCTACAAAGAACGTGACACTTTTTCATAAAATATTCAAATTGAAGAAAAAGCAAAAATGTGAAATAAAAAAACATGAAAAATGTAACTTCGAGCAATAAACAAAATGAAAGAACTGTTATTAACGGAAATATAAATTCTTTCTCGTTCCCGATACAATTTCGCGTCCGACACTGATGTTCGAGCGTATAATCAATCCGTTATCATTCCTATGGAGGAGTAAACACGCGAAATATCCAACGTGACGCACTTCCTGCTGGTCCTGACGATCTCATCCCGACGACGAAAGTTCGAGTCGCAAACTACGAGTACGAACCATTTTGTCTCGCGAATAACGAGTCTGACGAATTATACGCGGGCTAACGAACGACATTTTCATACATTTTACCCTTCCTCCGGTATAACCGCGAGTGTTAAACGGGACAAAGGATTTTCTTATCTGCTCGCGCTCCGTCACCGATAATAAAAAAAAATATCAAGGCGAGAAAAAGGCCACTGTCGAGCTGCGATTTCCGGCGTAAATAGTCCAAGAGCCAATCGAGAATAACGACGCCACCCCGGGGAGAACTCCGGTTAGTCGCTCGAAGGAACACGCGTTGGTACATTTAGATAGACCGGAGGGAATGAACAATGAAGAATTGTAGTACGTCCAACAATGAATGAGATTGGAAACGAATGGTTTAATGAATAATAATAATAATAATAATAATAATAACAACAATAATAATAAAATATAAAAAAACGAGGACGCAGCACGTGTCAGCCGATAAGCCACTTCCCATTGACAAGTAAACTCGGTCCATCGGGAACGACCGGACGTACCACGATCTCGTAGCCAGATACTCACCACCCACCTTTCAACTCCGCGTCTCTCACACATTTGCTCGGAAATAGCAACGATGATTCCTCACCGTCGTTCGGAATTTATCATTTTCATTTCGTCGTTTAAAACATTATTCCAATTGCGTAGGATCGATCCTACGCGAACTACTTGATTGAAAATTGCGACTCGTCAATTCACGAAGGATGAAAAATCCGTCAAATCCTGCATAGTCCTGTCGCACTTTTGAAAATTATATTTTGTTTAACGAAAATAAATAATCGAACTCGATGATTAATTTACATTTTAACATTGTTTTCCTAAGAACATAATCTTCGAACGAGAGGGAATAAATTATCGTTGCACTCCTGAAACTCTGGAGCAAGAAAATCTGTAAACAAAAAGAAGAAGTTGCTATAGGTATGAAAAAATACGTTAGAAAATATGTTTTCTTCGTGATGTTTTGTAAACTAGAAGAAGTGGCTTATCGTAAGTACACGATAGTAGAAAAATTTCGAAATGTTCGTTGGAAAAGATTTTTTTTTTTTGTTTTTTCTTTTTCTTTCGGGAAAGTGGTACACGGTCGCACGTGCCACGCGTATATCACGTAACGTCTCAGCCTCCTTAAACGTGCGAAGAGCGCGTAATCCAAGACTCGGAGCATCCGTACGAGACCGATTAGAGGAATGATAAGAACTGGAAGCGAGACAACGAGAAACTCGTACTTTCTTGTACACGTAGTGGATCTTCTCATTCGCATGGGAAATAAAGGTTCTTGACTTCGATACGTCGTTGAGCGGTTCGTTACGAGTACGAGAGAAGTTTTTTTTACCACCCCACGATTTCACCCTGCTATCGTTTCTGTTTTCTGCGCTTAATGATAAGTCGCTTCTCAAATAGGTCGAAGCGATAGCGAACTACGAGCAAATTTTTTGATGCGTAACATATACAAGACACTCTTGGTACAATTGCGATAAAAGTATTCGTCGCGACAATCATTTTCAGTTCTATCAACGACGATGCATTTTTACAAGCAGACTACAATTAAGCGAGATGCTCGTTTCGCGTTCTCATAAACGACAATAGGCAGTAAAAAAGATGTCGTATGTGCGAAAATTGAAACGGGTCGAAAAATTATTTCGCAAATACATGGTTGCGAGTTACGAGAGACTGCGTAAGATTTAATACAGGCTGAAGATATTTTATGAAGCAGACATGCAGGCGATTGGTGCATAAGGAGAACGCGACAAGTTGACTCTCGCTCCTTAAAAGGCGAGAATTTTAATGCAACGAGGGCCGGAGAGCATCAATTTGTGGATTATTCCTTGTCGTAGCGGTTCGTGCGAAATAAATTGTGTCAGAGATTATCGTCGCTGCGTAACCGACTGCGAGAACGTACAGCTTCGATGACTCATTCGGATCTCGAGCTCGCAGAATCCCGCAGGCTTTTTTTAGTACCGATATCCCCAATGGCGAGTTCGAGTAGGAGACGAAAAAAACAAAGTTTCCGCACGAAGATCGTTGCGAGGAAGAAGGGTCGAAGCTTCTTCGAATAACGTCGAGAATTTTTGCTGACACGTGGTACGATGAAATTCAACGTCCTGGACGACACGTGTTTGCTAAAAGTCTCGTGAGCGTAAAGCACGTTGCAATTTCCACGTAAAACTTCCACACGTGCATTCGTGGCTGATTTAAGATGTTTATGTTAAACCGACGAGACGGCTTATTTATTTCTTGCTTCCTGATGACTCGTTAGGGCGACGAGGGTATCCGAGGATTCACAGGAATTCCAGGACTTTCGGTAAGTCTCCTGGCAATTTTAATGTCTCAATTTTTTTTTTCTGGGAATAAAAGGAACTGTCATTAATCGAACGGTTGAATCTAGGGACATCCTGGTATAGCTGGAGTTACAGGACCCGATGGATTGGATGGTTGTAATGGAACCGACGGACGTGCTGGGGCACCGGGTATGCCAGGTCCTTACGGAGTTCGCGGTCCTCCGGGTCCCATGGGTGACCAAGGTCCTGCCGGCGAGCCAGGTGATGGTGGAATCAATTCCGTCGGGGTGAAAGGAGCGCGAGGAGATCCTGGTTTCGATGGACCCAAGGCACGTTTATCGTTCTCTTCTTACTTCTTCCTTCGGTCGAGATTAATGATTTTCGCATATATTTTCGTAAACCAGTTTATTCATTTTTATAGGGCTATGACGGACCTCCTGGTATCCCTGGAGAACTTGGATTCCAAGGACAAACCGGAGACCCTGTAAGTAATATAAATCTCGATTAAAATCCATTTTGAACGATTGAATTTGTCGAGAGGTTTGTTTGTCGACGCGAAAGTAAAGCGTTCGTGTCGACTTCTCGCCAGATTGTAACGCGACACGATCCTGCAGACTGTGACAGTATTTTTGCTGATTCGACTGGTCGTAGACGTCGACACGGCGCAGCATCCTCTTGTAATAAAATTCCGACTTAACTCGACGACTTTTGAGAAATCGTGACGCTGGCGAGATGGCACGCGTTCATTCAACGGGATTTTCTGTAACGTTGAACAAGAGACGATGTTTTACACATTCTTTTTGTCACGTGTCACGTGCGGACTCGGGGGGGTCATTGAGAAATCCCATTAGAAAAAAATTCAACTTTCCTTAAGACGATCGAATTCCCGAAAAGTAACGAAATATTACGAATGACAAGAAAAATATTATGTTTCCTGTAGTCTGTTTCAAACCCTGAGAATTATAATTTGAAAAATTAGTTAAAAGCGGCGTTTGAAAAAAATTGTTAAAGAATGGATTAAAAAAGGACACTAAAGTTATGAGTTGGAAACAAAATCGATACAATTATTAATGATTAAAACAGGGATATACAGGAGAACCGGGTCTACCAGGAATGCAGGGTGAACCTGGTACCCCAGTGTATGGTGACAAAGGATCGCAGGGTGACGAGGGTGACCGTGGAGATCCTGGAACAGGACCACCGCCGGAATTCCAAGTACCACCTACGTACACGTCGAAACCGGGTCCTCCAGGCCCGAAAGGTATTCACGGTGATCGCGGTGATCGCGGTCGCAAGGGTGAATTCGGAGTGACAGGGCCTCATGGTAGACCGGGTTACGCGGGTGTCAAGGGCGTCAAGGGGGAACAGGGCGATGATGGTCCCAGAGGAAAACAGGGTATCGAGGGTCCGGCAGGTCCTGCGGGTGAAAAGGGTGAGAAGGGTGCACCGGGTTACGCGGGGCAACCCGGAGATGACGGGTTAGACGGTGAAGTCGGAGAGACCGGAAACCAAGGAGCTCCGGGAAAGCAAGGAGCGGCAGGTGAAAAGGGATTGTATATTCCTGAATTGGACGAAATAATCGTTGGAAACATTGGAATTCAGGGTGAAGTTGGCCCTCCTGGTGAACCCGGTCAGCCTGGAACACCGGGACGTCCCGGTTTGGTAGGATATATAGGACCTCCCGGACTTCCAGGACCTCCGGGTCCTAGCGGTGAGAAAGGTGCCAAGGGTAGTTCCATCAAGGGCGAACAAGGTGACGACGGTCTGGCTGGACAAGTGGGACCTCAAGGGCCCATAGGTCGTCCTGGAGGTGTCGGACCTCCGGGAGCTAAAGGATTTCCAGGATTGACGGTTGTTGGACCACCGGGACCGGAAGGAAAATCGGGCGTACCGGGCTATAACGGTCCACCGGGAGAACGTGGCGATCCTGGTCCTCCTGGTGACAAAGGTTTCCCTGGAAAAGGTGTGAGAATTCGCGGACCTGCTGGAGAACCTGGTTTGCCAGGAACTCCTGGACGTCAAGGTCCCGATGGTTGGCCAGGCTTGCACGGACCCAAGGGAAAGATGGGTTTCCGAGGTGACGACTGTGGCGTGTGCCAGCCTGGTTTTCCAGGAGGCAAGGGCGAACACGGAGATTTCGGGGTGAACGGTTATCCTGGCTCACCTGGTTTCGCTGGACTTCCTGGACCACGTGGATTCAAAGGAGCACAGGGTAAAATCGGACCTATGGGACCTCAGGGTCTCGACGGAGATGCTGGTCGTCCTGGAATGGCCGGACCTCAAGGTCCTAAGGGCGAGCATGGTCTAATAATCTGGCCACCCAAAGACAAGATTTACATCGAATCTGGTGACGTCGGTGACAAAGGATTCCCCGGGCCCGAAGGACCCATGGGTCTGAGGGGTCGCCCCGGTGATTTGGGTGACAACGGACCAGAAGGTCCAAAGGGAGAAAAAGGTGATCACGGTTTTCCTGGGTTACCTGGACGTGATGGTCGCCCAGGCTGGAACGGTGAACCTGGTGTCAAGGGCGAACCTGCCAACGAGTCGATGGAATATCTTCGTGGTGATCCTGGCTGGCCTGGCGTGGACGGTTTACCAGGGCCTCAGGGTGAAACCGGTGGCAAGGGTGAGATCGGTGACTCGGCTGCTTACATCATGACGGACATTAAAGGACAGAAGGGACGGAAGGGAGAACCGGGTGAACGAGGTAAATAAATAAATTTTATTTCCTATTGAAAAAATGCCATTTTTAATTAAATTTAAAAAAGAGTGTAAGCACAGTGTTATTGAACTCTGATCAACACGTGTTAAGTTGAGTGATTTTACTGTTTATTATAGGCTTCTCTGGACGTAAAGGATATCAAGGACTTGCCGGAGCCGAAGGATTTCCCGGTGCTCCAGGTTTCACTGGCTCACCAGGAATATCAATCCAAGGACCCGGAGGTTTGAAGGGATATCCTGGAATGCCAGGAGACGAGGGTCCTCGTGGTTTTGCTGGAACTCCTGGTGGACCCGGTCCTCAAGGATTCCTCGTACGTCATTCTATTCTAAAGGAAAATTCCAAATATACCCAGAAATCGTTTTTAAATTACAATCCGATACTTTCGTTTTTCAGAGCCCTCCAGGAAAAAAGGGAGAACGTGGTGATATGGGCTCAAACTTGAATTACGGAGAAATTGGCGAACCAGGTTACAGAGGTGCCAAAGGTGACATTGGGGAAGCTGGTCCACAGGGTAACCGTGGAAGATCCGGTCCGGATGGACCTAAAGGAGTAGTAGGAGCTAAAGGTGCGCCAGGTTTCGAAGGACTTCCAGGACTACAGGTAAAAAATAAACCATCCCATTGATAAAAACGATTGCTCAAAACTTACAAATGTTTTTTTCTTCGTACATTGGTTATTAAGACCTTTTTCATAAAGATGAAACAATTAATAGAATAAGATTTAATTATTCATGCCTATCTAATTATCTTTTACATCATTTTCAGGGCTCGAAAGGTGTCAGAGGTGACAGTGTGCAGGGTGTGCGAGGTTTCCCAGGTTTGCCTGGTAGATCAGGTTTTCCAGGAATGATCGGAAGCGTGGGTGCCAGAGGTACTTTATTGCCACCATTATTACACTGGACACTTTATTATTACAATCTTAATTGCAATTCCACTTGTCTTTTATCATTCATCAGGACCCGATGGAGTATCTGGATTCGACGGCATGAAGGGATTGAAGGGCGAAATCGGTTTCCACGGACGCCGAGGCGAAGACGGAGACCAGGGGGCTCAAGGTTACCCAGGAATGGATGGAATTCCTGGATTAACAGGACCAATCGGCGAAGACGGCGACGTGGGTGAAATCGGTGAGCCTGGACCACGTGGTTGGCCAGGTTTCGAGGGTCAACCCGGATCACTTGGTTTTAAGGGCGAGAGGGGTGAAAACGGAAGTCGCGGATATCCAGGACCCCAAGGTCCACCGGGTTTCAAGGGTGTCGTTGGTGACATTGGTCTCGTTGGTTTCGACGGTGAACGTGGTGAAAACGCGTTTAGTGGTCCTCAAGGTGACATTGGTGAGCCAGGGTTCATGGGTGAAATCGGACCACCGGGTAGAGCTGGCTTTAACGGCAGACCTGGATCTCCGGGAGAGCCGGGTCCCGACAGTTACGGATTCGACGGTCTCGTTGGTCTCAAGGGTGAAGCGGGCTACAACGGTGCCAATGGACAACCCGGAATAAAGGGAGAGTTTGGTGACATGGGACTGGACGGTTTCAAGGGCGAACGAGGTCAAACCGGTGCGAAAGGCCGACCTGGATCTCCTGGTAACTACGGTAAAGACGGACCAAAGGGCGAAATAGGTCCTATTGGACCTGCTGGATTCCCGGGTCCCAAGGGAAAACGTGGACTCGACGGAGATCCTGGACGTATGGGACGTCTAGGTAAATTGTAGTTCGTCGCACACTCGATAACGACTCACTCACTCTGATTTACGTACTTATAATTTTTTCGATTTCAGGAATGCCCGGTGACCAAGGTCCACGTGGTCTTACCGGTTTACCAGGTAGGTTTGGATTCAAGGGTGAGATGGGTGAGCCGGGATACCCTTCGTTCTTCGAAGCCGATCGTGGAGACTTTGGTGATCAGGGATTGGATGGCCTGCATGGAAGGAAAGGCGAGAGAGGTGACATTGGATTGGAAGGATACATGGGACGCAAAGTAAGAAAAGCTTCATCGATCAAGATAATTGTTTTCAAGTCAGAAATATTCGATGTATAACTCAACACTTGTGGTTTAATGGTTTTCAGGGAGAACGCGGAGATGACGGATTCCAAGGCCCAGAAGGGTTCGAAGGCTTGCCAGGCCTTCCGGGTCTGCCGGGTGACGAAGGTCCACGAGGAGCTCCAGGTAATTTTCCAAAAATTATTCAATGAATGTTCACATGCGTTCTTGTACGTGGATTATAATTGTGCTAATTACAAAACAAAAATGTTTACCAGGTCTACCGGGACAATTTGCTGAACGAGGTGAAGAAGGAAGAGCTGGGCTCAATGGACAACCAGGCATTCCAGGACGTTCTGGACAAAAAGGCGCACCCGGCGAATACGGACAAAATGGACCAAAAGGAATCTCCGGTGAACCAGGCAGAGTAATTCCCGGACCGAAAGGAGTCCATGGAGATCAAGGTACGATTAAAAAATAGCTATGAGTTGTTATCATATTTTATGAGGGAATAAGAGAAAGAAATATCGAGGAACTTATCGTCGTAGGTCCACGCGGTTACCCTGGTCGTCCGGGAAGTCCTGGACTCGACGGTTTGCCTGGCTTCCCCGGTCCCGAAGGTCCTAAAGGATACGTCGGTGAACCTGGTTTTTCGGCTGGTGCTGCAAAGGGTGAATTCGGTGATATAGGATGGGCAGGACCGAACGGACGTCCGGGACTCAAGGGTATGCGAGGTGATGCAGGACGACCTGGTGCCCCGGGAGTGCCTGGATTCAAGGGCGAGAGAGGTGACACTGGTGAACCAGGATTAACTGGTCTGCCGGGTCCGGATGGACCACAGGTCAGTGATTAATATTTATTTAACAAGAAAATATGAACGTTCGATGACTCAAAATTAAAAATGGTTAAAAAATAGGGACCGAAAGGAGAGAGAGGTTTCAATCCATTCTCACCTTTCCCGAGGAAAGGTCTAGTTGGTGATATAGGTCCTCCTGGACTACCCGGTAAATATAACAATAACAAGCGTCTATTATCTCGCTATTGTAAAAACTTTGATTTATTAACGTGTTTTTGTCTCTCAGGATTCCCCGGACCGAATGGAATGATGGGAGAGCCAGGTTTCGACGGGTTGCCAGGTCTCGAGGGTGAACGAGGTATGACAGGACCTCGCGGACCGCCTGGTCCCGAAGGACAATACGGCAGACCAGGATATGAAGGACCTCCCGGTGCGATAGGACGTCAAGGACCACCAGGTGCAGTACTTGAACAGCCTACGATAAAACAGAAATTGATTCGTTACAACGTGGCCAATGTATCGTTCGTTTCAACAGCTTAAAAACAAAATTTATATCCTATATACAGGTTTCGCCGGAGCACCCGGAGACCGAGCTGCGCCGGCTCCAGGTCCTCGAAGTCGAGGTTTCCACTTTGCTCGACATTCACAATCCGAGATGATCCCTCTTTGTCCAAAGAACACGGTCAAACTCTGGGACGGTTTCTCCCTCCTTCATATCATGGGCAATGGACATCCTTGGGCTCAAGATCTTGGTAAGCCTGCGAACGACACACAAATTTGTCATTTTTAAACGATTTTACAACTTGAAAACTAACGATACGATCTTACATTTGTCCAGGCGCACCCGGTAGTTGTCTAGCTAAATTCTCCACGATGCCATTCATGTTCTGCAATTGGAACAACGTCTGCGATTACGCGCAACGAAACGATTATAGCTACTGGTTGAGTTCGACCGAACCGATGCCAATGATGATGACGCCAATACCAGCACAGGAAGTTGGCAGATTCATATCTAGATGCGTGGTGTGTGAAGCTCCGACAAGAATGATCGCGGTACACAGTCAATCCATGGCGATACCAGATTGTCCAGGAGGATGGGAAGAAGCCTGGATCGGCTACAGTTTCCTCATGGTAAGTAACTTGGAAATTGACCCGAAAATTCAACTTTTCCCCAAAACGATCTAACAATTTTCTTCGTTGGACCAACAGCACAGAGACGCTGGTGCAGCTGGTGGTGGCCAATCTCTCATCTCGCCTGGCTCTTGCCTGGAGGAATTCAGAACAAGACCCTTTATCGAGTGTCGTGGTCTCGGTACTTGCAATTATTTCTCAACCGCGGTCTCCTATTGGCTAGCTACGATTAAGGACTACGACATGTTCCGCAAGCCGCTACAGCAAACTTTGAAAGCTGATCATACGTCGCGCATTAGTCGTTGCACGGTTTGCAGACGTCGACAGATAACCGAAGAATCCGACAATAGGTTGAAGCCTTTCAACTCGAACGGTCATCGTTATTCACCACCGAACCTCGAAGATAGAAACGTGAACGATCGTGTACCGGAATGGCAACGCCGACGTCAACAGGCAGCCAATCGAAATGGAAGACCACCGTACAATCGTGTACCGGGACAATTTCGTAGACGCGGACGCATACGCAAGCCCGAACGAATCAACGAGATATCCAGCAAGAATACACGAGCGTGATTCGACTGGAAACGAACGAGCGTCTAATTATTAAATCTAATGTATATAAAATAATATTATAATATAAACTATTGATTGTTTCGTCCCCGACGCCATCCCCCTCTTCCCCCAGCTCTGCCGCAGTTAAGTTATAAACGAATTTCTCCAGGAATGTCGTTCCGCGTCGATTACACCGACCAACGCGACCAATTTCCATGCACCAAGTGCCATACAACAAAACAACAAAAAAACAAAGAGCAACAACAATCTTATCCCAATTTAACGAAATACTGCCAAATATTATATCTATTAGATGCGCCTGACCGTATATATATGTATGTAATGTTCATTAGCTAAAAATCTTGGAGGAAACAAGCGGAACTTGCGATGTGACGAGAGAGACAGTTTTTTTTTCTTCTTCGAAATAACATTGTATCATTTATCGCTTAAACGTAACTATGTATCGAATTTTCAAAATAAACGAATTTTATATAAGCCCCAACATCTCTTGGCGAGTCAACGAACGATCGTTCGAGTTTTTGTTCCCTTAATTTATTCCCCGTAGAGCTTTGGATAGCGGAAATCTTACGACGATGGAAAGTAATTTGTTACGTACAATGTAAACGATCGCACAGCAGCGTCGAGGTGATCAGTAAGCGCACACCCTCGGGGGAAAAAAAAGTCGGTATTATATTTATATTTATAAAATTATTCATCATTAGAAAGCACATATGATCTATCTATATGACATAACTCACTATATACACACACACGCACACACGGACATACACACGCGTGTGGATAAACATACGTGCGAAACGTCGGCACACGCAGGTAATTCTACGCATCTCACGCTGCGACACAACACATGTATGTATGTTCATGTACATATTTCAGAGCGGCTCACGAACGTGTTTCCCAGAGAGTATACCTTTTGTTTTTGTTTTGTTTGTTTGTGTGTTTTTTGTTCCTTTTTTTTTATCGCACTTCTACATTTGCTCATCTTTGTTCTCTTTCTTTGTCGAGTGAAAATAAAATGTAGCGGAGACGTGGTGGAGGCCGATCGCGCTTAAACAATCATACGTTTTTTTTTGTTTTTTTTTTTGTTTGTTTTCTCTTTTATTACACAACAATGATTTGATCTCTGTTTCGAATAAATGCAGGCAGGAAACACTGGAGGAAATAGCGAAGAATAAACACGTCGAAGGAGTCAAAAGTATCACGAGGCTTGCGGAGGAGAGGACTAAAATTAATATCGACGATAGAAAAATTATCTCGTCCCGTGTTGGGTATATGTTTTTTTTAACGTTCGTCGTTTTCTTTTTGTTTTTTGCTTTTAAGAAAAAGAAAAGTATCAAGAGCGAGCAGATCGCAATGTTTCCTGCGTAGCATTGAAACAATGTTATCGGTGGTACTCGAATCCATCGGTCCCATTTATTACCGCTTCTCCTTTTCTGTCTTTCTCCTTTTTCTCTCTCTCTCTCTCTCTCTTTCGGCCCCTTTCTCCTAACGTCTCGTTCTTTTTAATCTCTTGTAGCCTTAATAATTGCCGATAAACTCCATGGAAAAATAAGACACTTGCGTGAGATTTCTTGCATATGGATGCATATATACACATACATATGTATACATATACATATATATAATTAAATGTTTGGTATTTATATAACAGATGTGGTTTAGAAGTGATTTTTTTTTAGTGTGCATCTAAGACCCAAAAAGAGATTTACCGAGCTATGCAAAATAGAAGGTCATTTTCTTTCTTTAGTACATATATATGCATGTATAATATATATGAACTTCTTTTATATATATATATATATATTTATATATATATAAAGGTACCCTTATCATAGAATAGAAATATGCATACGCCAAGTGTTTCAATAATATTAATATCGAGATATCATTAATCATCAGAATAATAATAAAATAATAGTAATAAACCTTATAAATATGGTAATAATATAGTAATCGTAACAAGAATATTGGTAATAATAATAATAATAATAATAATAATAATGATCATAATGTCAATAATAATAAAATAATAGTTATTATATTATAATAATTATTATAATCATAACAACAACAAGTATTCTTTGTCACATTTTGGTTGCAGATTCTTACAATCACAAATATATTATCCATAATATAATAGTCAAAAAGATGTTAAATTAAAGAGAAAAAACGTGATAGTGCTCTATTTTTCTTCTGTGTACAATAATTAAACCTATAAATAGTTCTATGTTCAACAGCCAGTGGTATAATAAAGTATACCTTTTGAGGTACCTACGTAGTTTCTTTCAGTGATACCAAGTACTGTGCCTACCGAGTACGCGGAGTTTTTCTTTCCGACTTCGTCAATATATATATTCTCTTTCTCCCCGTGTCTCTTCCTCTCTAACATTGGTCTCTTCAAATGTTCATCATTTTTCTACTTATTAATTGTTTTTTATCCTCTTTTTTTTTTATCATCGTTTACCCTTTCCCCAAAAGAAACCTCGCTTTTTTTTTTTGCGTGTACCCGTTTCTCGCGTCTGAGAAATACCCAAAAAGCCTTCGTGTTTTTCGTTTCAGTAAATTCAATACCGATATCCCTGTCTCGTCGTTCAATTGTCCTCATTCGTCAACGATCAAAATTAAACCAGCGCGCATAATCTCTCCTCGTGAAAAGTACCGCGTACCAGCTGACAATTGTATTTGGCGATACGTATCTGCATACTACTTATACGTGTAGTATTACATACATAATACAATAGTATCCATTACGTATTTATAGAGCGTGTATCGTATGTAGGTGTATTTCGTGTTTTTTCTTTTTTCCTTTTATCGCAATTGTTTTTTTACGTTTTTTTTTGTTTCATTTCATTTTTTTTTTCTTCTTCTTTTGTTTGCTTTGTTTTTTTATCCTCTTACTCAAATATAGTATATTACATATAATAAATCTTCACGGTGAAAGGGGCCAGCAGCCTGCAGTCACTCGGACAGTAACTTCTGCAGCAGGGACGACTTTGGATCACCTCGTACCGCCTCCTCCATAGTAGTCTGAAAAAACAAAACACATTTATTTATTCCTTCGCTACAGATCCATCCTATCTTGACGTTCTTTTCTCGTTTATCAAAGGGAAAAAAAATGAAAAAAAAAAAAATAAACAAATACCTATGATCTACATATCTTTCGCATTATTTTTTTTTCCATGTTCTTGTCGCGATTCGACAAATCGGCGCTATTCGCATCGGCAAAGAAAAATGCTAGTCCAATCGCTTCGATGATAGATAGTTAAATATATACTTTTTAATCGTATAGGCAAATCACACAAGCTACAAGTCAGAGCGACATTCCAAACGCGGTTTACCAGAAGACCATGTAATGAAAAGACCATTAATCCAACTCGCTGCTTCTACTGCGATAACAATGATGATCACTTTTTCCGAGTCTCGCGATAGTGTATTCTCTTTATGTTTTCTCTCAGCTCATGGAACAAACTTGCACTAGCTCCAATGTCGATCTCGATAAAGGACGAATCCGTACGATTAATTGTTGCGCATTAAATACGACTCAAAGGCAGCCAGCGATCTCGTCAAAGCAGTTACTTTTGCATTACGTTAACAAAAGCTACGTACACACGAGTGTGAGAGATAAGTAAATAAAAGAATATAAAAAAATTAATAAATTAGAATAATTTGTTTAGGCATGTTTCGTTCTTGTTGTTTTTCTTCTTGTCTTTTTTTTTTTTTGAATCAACACACAACATACTTCTTACAAACGATGCTTTTCTGTTCTACCTACTCGATGAAAAATCCCCTTTCGCGTCACAATTTGCAATTCTACGAAATTTCATGTCCTTTGTAACGCATGCAGCTTTTTTTTTCTTTTCGTTTTGTCGTTCACAATGAAAATTCAGTTCCTAAAGTCGTTATCGAGACAAGTCGTAGCGACTATTGGTAAATTAAAGAAACAAAAAAAGGAAAAAAAAAAGAGTGGTAAATAACAAAATTCCTAAGCGCATGAATCACGTGTTCGATTCACTGTGAAAAAGCATTACCCTCGGCTAACTAAACGCGAGTACGTTGTCCAAGAAAGAAAGGCCAAGGTACTCGCTCAATGAGAGCTCAAGCTTTCGATATGACCCACAACCTTTCAGCCAGAGAGAGAAAATTATATATATATATATATATATATATTTATATAACAATATATATAAATATATTAAACAGTATCAACGCCAAACATTACAGCGCGAACAAGTCGCTCGACTCGCCAAAAAAAAAAAAGAAACAAAAATTGTTCTCACTCGTCGCTCGAACATTCCACAAATTAAAAAAAATAAATAAACGCAAATTCCTAACGCGCGTTGAAGAAAATTTCGCGACAAGTATCAACGCGAAATCAGACTCGTTCGTCGAGCGACATTGAAGAATTATATTCCATACTCGATCCATCCGTCTCGTTCGTTACCGTTCAAAATTTTATTTTCATCGTACAATTTAATCAAACAAAAATTTGAAAACACATTCAACTAAATTGTCAAATATTGAATTTCGTTTTTCATCTGTGTTTTTGTTTCCAACTGTAAGTCGCAGTTCGACAATGTGAAAAATCATTGAATCAAACGAATCCGAGAAAGAAATACTCGATCCACTACTCTACGTAATTGTATCAGTGTGTTTCAAAAAAACATGCGAAGAAAGCAATAGTATAAACTATTTTATGTCTATACCCTACGA
Source organism: Netelia fuscicornis (assembly GCA_946811545.1). Classification (NCBI taxonomy): domain Eukaryota; kingdom Metazoa; phylum Arthropoda; class Insecta; order Hymenoptera; family Ichneumonidae; genus Netelia; species Netelia fuscicornis. Next base: position 5,176,942 of record OX328011.1, on the reverse strand, counting down.
GTCACAAACTCTCAGTGTTGTAAGGTATAGGTAACACGTATATCTATATATACATACGCAAACAAAAAAATACACACACATACACACATAATTTATGTATATGTGTATAGTTATAAATATATGTATATATGTATATACGAATCTATAATAAATAATTAACATGTCGTGCACAATAAGTTGTTGAGAAGCCAAGCGAAGAGGGAAGACAGAGCATACAAAATCAAAGAAAAAAAATGTATATATGAAAAAAAAAAAAAAAAATGAAAAAAAAAATTACGTAAAGTAATTGTCGGAGGGATCTTACCCTGGAGGAGGAGGGGGCACTTCCGGCACTCCCAATGGCCCAGCTCTTGGCAGGGCCATCGCTAACCACAGCCTCACCTAGTTGGGACATTGTAACAATACATGTTACCAATAGTCTTAACATGAGTTTTGCCTTGGAATAACAATGCTTTTTCTTTTCTTTCTTTCTTTTATTCTAATCGTTTTCCCTTCTTTCGCTTTGTTTTTTTGATCAAATGAGATGACGTAATTAATCAACGAAACGCGAAAAAAAATTTAACGTTTACGTTCACCTCGAATGCTTCTTCACTTGAATTGTTTTTAATGGATCTTCAAATCGTTAATTCGTGGCTCTCGTTTGTTGTACTCGGTTTTATTCAGACAGAATGAGAGAGAGAGAGTGATGTAAAAAAAAATAAACAATTAATCTAAAACCTCGAAACTGGAAAGTAATACTTTTTCACAGAATCCATTCAATCGTTTTTTTGTCCGTGGGGCTATAGTTCTAGAGTTGCAGTAGCGATAGCGTCTATCGTGCTGTAACTATTTTTTTAATAACTGGCAAGGATTTGTATATATATATATATGTGTATATAAATATATAAACGTTTACAACGTTTGAATAATGAAGAAATATGCGGAGAGATAAATTGAATTAAGATTATAATATAAGGGTGAATTTTATAAAGTGTAACAGACTTTATTCTAAGGTAGATGGGATTGTTACAAACAAAAGTTGCAAATGTACATTGGGGATATTTTAAATATTTTACGAGATATGAAGTTTTAAAGTTGGTCCAATCAGAGCGCGCCGAGAAGCGTTGGAACCGCCCACTCCCCGCCCTAGCAGGCAATGCCAGAGAAATAAAAATGACTGCGTAATGGTATAATAAATCAAATTGACTGCTCTGAATTTTGCAACCCCAAATGTAACGCTCTATACTGTGCTATCTCTAGGACTAGGGCGAGAGTGGGCGGGTCCAACGCTTCTTGGCGCGCTCTGATTGGACCAACTTTAAAACGTTATATCTCGTAAACTATTAAAAATATTCCTAATGTATATTCGCAACTTTTGTTTGCAATGATCTCATCTATCTTAAAATAAAACCTGTTACACTTTATAAAATTCACCCTGTATAAGGGTGAAGATAGGGCAAGGGTGGACTGGGGGGTACGCAGTGACAATAAATAACGAAAGATGCGCTCGGGTTTATCTCAATGTTCTACTCTCAACGAGCTACTGCGTAGAAATCCGTTCAACGGATCGTTTTTTAATTCAGTTTTCTGTCTTGTATTTGTTCTGTTATTTTCTCTTTTCTCTTTTACGAACGATACATTTTCACGTGCTGTGCTGTGAGGGTGGTCGGGTTCGAGGGGAAGGAGTGCTAAATGACATGTCACGATAAATCACAAACGAGTTGTGCCGTTCCATTAAAAGTATTCGTATCACAGATACAATTTTTCGTACGTTTTGTTTTTTTGTGTTTTTTTTTCTCTCGATATAATTAATCTATAATCTCGTTTTATCACGAAGGAACTGTCCAGGGACATCTATAGCTCGGTGTGTCTTTGAGATACAAAGAGTATCACGCCCAAGAATAACTCTCCGCTCGTTGGTCACTTAACACGCTAAGATTTACTTTTTCTGTCCATCTCTTTTTTGGTCTCTGGACGAAACTTACCTGCCGAAGACATTTCAAACGGCAGACCCAGAGCCTCAAGATCGTCCTGGGTAACTTGTCCCGAAAGGTTGTTCTGCATATTGTTGGGTACCCTCTGTTGCGTTCTCGCCCCAACCACGGCTCTCAATTCTTGTCGCACGAATTCGGAAGTCATGCTGCTCGTGCTGCTCGTATTACCTGTGAAAAATGCAAAACCAACGTGGAATTATTTTTACGATATTGTCGAACGAGAGTCGAGGAGGAAGAAAAACAAACAAACAGAAAGAAAAAAATAATGATCCGAAAAGTTGGACAAAAATTTGGGGGACAGAAATTAATCGCAGTAACGTGAAAATATTGCGATATAAAATTGTATACGTAAATGTACACGTGGAGACGTAGTTCATGGTGTAAACAAAAAAATTGTCTCCTAATTGGGAGAATAATAAATAAATAAAAATCATAATAATAATAATAATTTTTCTTCTTCTAATAAAGATTCAACTACTGTGGCTGCGGGTTTCGGGTTCAAATTCTACATTAATCAAGTCTCGATATTACTGAGCAACGACAGGTCGTTTTTTTTTTCTTCTTTTCTTTTCTTTTTTTTTTTTTTTTTTTTTTTTAATTAACTTATTGGAAAACGATTTTTGTATAATTAACGATCTAGATGAGTTACAAAAGGCGTGGGTTTTTCTACCGAGGGATACCCCGTGAAAAAATCGAAGAATATCCGGCAATGTTACATTTGTGAAAATTGTAAGAGTAGGAAAATTACTTTTCTTTGTTTTCTGAAATTTGAGAACAGACGTGAATTGTAACATGACCGAATATTGTTCGTAGTTTGATACAAATATACAAGGAAAATATCGAATGTATCTACCATTACTGCTCGACGGGTGACTGTACATTATTATTTACAATTGATTCCTCGCTCTCGCAGTAGTTATATATGACGATATGAACGAAATTAGTACTGTATGATTTTTTTGTTTTTTTTTTTTTTTTTTTGGTAGAAAGTGCATCCAGTGAGCATAGTTATGACACGGAATAAGTGCTGAAACAGCAACGAAGCACCATGCAAAACACTTAACACTATACAATTCACAAGGTAATAGTTGTAATTATTACAATTCGCCGTCTCTCTCGCGCGACGAAATCCACGAGCGATAAATGGATACACTAAAAAAACGTTTATGTACAGAGAGAGTGATAGAGAGAGAGAGAGACAAAGAGAGAAAGAAATAGAAGTGAGGCGAAGACGGTTGGCGAAGCTTGGTTACGACAGATTTCACATAAATCTCGATGAGACATCAAACTCGTCGAATTTTCCTCGTGAAAATCCTTCTAGTTTTGTTCCTCCTCCTTGAGAGAGAAGATGCCATGGAACAATGTCGATGAGACGTCGTTATCCTTCGTTCGCACTGTCGTTCTCTCTTATTGTTTCCACACACTTGCCTCAAAGCTCGCAGATTCCATTTACCCATGAAAAACAAAAATAAAAGCTCGCTCTCACGATTCTTTCTCGCGCGACATGTGACACAAAGCAGAAGATTGAGGATCGTAGCTCGTAGAAGAAGGGCTCTAGGGAGAGCCCCTTGGACGAATGTGCGAAATGTTGAATCGATTGAGTGATGGAAGTGATTGATGGAATCCGTGTTAACACATTGCGATACCACAAGCTCATGAGTGTTTTTATATGTTTGTGATGAATACAAAAAAAAAGAACAAAAATACAATCGACGTGTCTGTCGTTATGATGAAAGGATTGGTGCGAACGTGACGAATGTTATACATGTACAAGTGGCAGACATAGGTGAGAGGTGTTTTGGAAATTAATAGATTTCCGTGAAGGTGATTCGAATGTGATTTGTGCTCGATAAGCTCGCCAGTGAAAATTGGCATCTTGCTGGGCTGCCGATGATGTAACAGAATTTCTGTTTTTTTTTTGTTTGTTACTTCTGATAAAAGGAGAGATGTTGGTGGTGGTGGTGATGGTCGTGGTGGTCGTGAGGGGATGATGATACAGTGATGGTCACATGACATTAAAAGGTCACATGACTTACCACCCATTTGGTGACCAGCAGGATTACTAGAAGGCATAGATCTTGCGTCCTGAGGATCTCCAGGTCCTGTTCCGTACATCGAGACGGATGTTCGATCGTAACAAAATTGATTGTTCTGCATGTCGGCGTTGTTGATGCTATTCGAGCTCGTATGATAAAGCATGGAAGAGTGTTGTTGATTAGAGTAATGTTGTTGGCTGTTGGCGGGATTCTGTTGATTGTGATTCGACGTCGGTGGACAACCGCTGTGCGGATGACTAGGTGATAATAGTGGTTGATCCTTGCTCACACCACCGCCGTAATGTCGCGGTGAGCCAAGACCACCTGAAACATTACGTTGAATCTACCACGATTCTTCAAAATAAAGATTGGGGAATAACTGCGGCCGATAAATGACCGAGCACGGGGCATGCTCTCTACGACACATCGTCCTTTTCTTTTTCGCAATTAAATCATTTTACGAAGACAAACTTTTGATGGAAACGAGAAAACGAAAACACTAGAAAGAAACGGCATTCCTCGTGATTTTTCGGCTCAACCGAGGGGCGTGGGAAAGCCCACGTTGGACGGCCGAGCGAACAAATAATGCATTCGAATATTTTAGACACAGAGAGAGAGAGAGAGAGAGATAGAGAAAGAGAGAAAAAAATATTCGTTAAAACAAAATGTAATCTGAAAAAGATCAAGATATTGAAAATTGTACGATACTTACCTACAATAATTTTATCGTGGAAACTCTCGTCGCACAGAGTTTTAAGACGATAATTGAAAATAAAATATGAATAAAATCCAAAGAGGAGAGGCACTTTATAATTCCGTCGAAACGTTCGCGTAACGGCGCGGATGTTTCATGAAATCGCGAGTACGAAGGGCACGATTTTCTTTTTTCCTTTTCTTTTTTTTGTTGTGGGATTGGGCTCGATGCCCGAAGATCGTAGGACGCGAATAGAGTTCGCGTCAAAAATATCCGAGGCGATCGTTGGATCGATTGAGACGATTTTCAAAATCGGGAGAAAATCGAATGTTCCTTAGAATTACCTGGTAACTGCGTCGTAGCGGTTGGCGTCGAAGAAGCTCGCTGAAGACGATACTGGGCCGTAGGATTAGCGGCATTTGGATTAGGAACAGGGGGAAACTGGCTAGCTGTTGGGGAAGCAGGTGGTGGAAATGCCTCGGCCGAAAATGGCGACTGTCGCGCCGAAGCCGGTGTACCTGGCGATGGCATTGATCGTTGTTGCTGAAGCTGTTGTTGAGCCGGTTGTTGCTGTCTCGCTTGATTCACGTTGAACATTCTCGGACTGTTTCCATAGTTTCCCTGCAAGAATTATCGATTATAAAATACAATCGTTAATTCCTAAAGTCGAAAGTCAATCTTTCGCTTCACAATGATTAAGCCTTACTTGCGAAACTCGAGGTGAGAGCGGCTGAGGATGTGAAAACGACAGCATGCCAGCTGGCGAATGAGGGGAAAGCCGTGCTGCAGCGGCTGAGACTTGTTGACCGCTGTTGAAATTGTTATTGACGACCGAGCTAGAAAAGAGTAAGAAAATTTGTTTGACAAAGAGAATGTTGTATTTACAACGAAATTTGTGAGAATTGGATATTTACTGTTGCGGTAACGTTGCCGGATGGGAATAAGAGTGCGAAAGGCGGTGGCCCGAAGGCATCTGGACGGATCCCCCATAGCCCGGCGAGACTTGAGAATCTGGTACGTTCGAACGCTTTAAGAAAAAAACAAATTCTCGTTAAAACTTGAATTCTAAACGTGACACATGGTCGGTCGTTGTTTAACCCTTTGAGCCCTAAGGACGCATATATGCGTCAGCCTATGCGTCTGCGGACTACATAAGCTTGAAAGTACTCAGGTCTCAAAGGGTTATAAAAGAAAATCTATACCTGAAGCGATACATTTGGTGCTACGGTGTTGTTGAGAAGGCTATCGATATTGTGAATGCCCGATGCTATTTGGTCTGGCGCAGTAGCGTTCGAGGGTATTAATAATTGTTGTTGTTGCTGCTGTTGCAAAAGTCTCTGTTTCAATTGTTGTTGCTGCTGTTGTTGCTGCTGTTGCTGTAACAATTTGGCTCGTTGCTGCTGAAGTTGCGTGAACTGCGTTGCGTTTTGTCGTATTCCCGGCTGAGCGTTGAATCTCGCCCTCGACGGTTGTTGATATATCGGGGGCGGTTGATAATTGTGACTGGTCGTCACGGATGTGTTGCCCAGCTGTAAAAAACAACATTCAGTGTCTCAAGCCAACGTACAGTTTTGCAATTTTTTACTTTACATTAACCCTTTGAGCCCTAAGGACGCATATATGCGTCAGCCTATGCGTCTGCGGACCACATAAGCGTGAAAGTACTCAGGTCTCAAAGGATTAAAATTGTCTCAAGGTAAAGTCTTACCGCTGTCGAATAAGCCGGAGGAGTACCGGGCATCGTTATCGTGGAAGACGTGGGGTTAACGGCGTTCTCGCATAACATCAGTGACTTCTGTATGGCATTAATAGCCATTTTTTCATTCATATGAGGGGTCTCTATGGCGTCCAATAGATTGGCTATCGCCGATGACTCTGTCAAACGAGACGCTAGACCTATCATACTATTACTATCTGTTCCGCTCTTTATAACACATAATTTTCTATAATGTACAACGCATGAAATCCAAGAATGGACCATGAAGAACGAGGTCAAAAAAAAAACTATAATTACCCGCGATAGCCTCGTCCGGTACGATCTCGATAACTTGATCCAGAATATCGGATAGATCCGGATCGGACGATTGATTGTCCCACGAGTTTGGATCAATTCCAGGAGGGCGATATTCCCCGCTACTGCCAAATTCCGAATCCATTTGTCCCATCTGGGGCCTTTGTTGCTGTTACGATCGTGAAAAAAAACGTGACGGTTAGTGACGGAAATCAAAATAACGAGAAAAAAAGAAAACGAGAAATCATAAACGTCAGACTCACTTGACTTAGCATGTGACTGAGGTAGATATTGGTTGCTTGACGAGGTAGTGACCTCGTTTGGTTTTGAAGCGGAGTACGAGCTGAGGTCGCTGTTGTCGTTGTTGTGTTGCTGACAATTGGTTGCATACTACCGCCTGTCCATGGCTGTTGCTGTTTCAAGCGGTCGACAACGCGTGGCAGTTTATCCTACAATTTTCATTAAAGAAAAACAACGTTACACAATTGAAAAGAAAATATTTCACAGAATAATGTACGACAAGAACAAACATTAGGAAATATTTGTCAATGTACCTGCGGAGTTGCCGATATCACAGACGCAGGTATTGGCGGAATCGTCGTTGGCTGCGACGGTTGCTTGGCCAACAACGATGCCAACATTTTATTTTTCTCCCACAATTTACTCGTCGCGTTGCTGGAAACTCCGGTGCCGGATGAAGATACCTGATGCGAGCCGTCCATCGGTCGTTTGACCGCCATATTCATATTTCCCTCCTCGCCCGGCCTCTTCTGCCCAACCTGCGAAGTAGGAGGATGCGCATGATCTCCTGGACCCGATTGGGAAGGTGATGGCGTTGCAGCACGGAATCCAAGACTTCGCAGCAACGGATCGTCGTCCCGATTCTAAAAGCGAAGGAAAAGAAAAAATAATTTGCAACAACCAATAATGAAAATTCAATCGAATCTGATACAAATTTAGATTTTTATTCTTACCTCCCGTTGTTCCTGCATCTTTCTCTCCTCGTCGGGATCCTTGAGCAGCTGCTGAAGAAGTTCGTTCTGTTTCTTCAGTCCCGCTCGAGCTTCCTCGTCCTCGTCATTTTTCTCATTTAATAACTTAAAATGCGACAAATGTGAGTATCGAAAGTAAAGCATGATTACAAGTGATCGTACGTAACGAAGTTTCGTGACGTTCGATGCTAAGGCAGGAAGGTGTCGAAAACGGGGTCAAAGTCTCGTAGCGATAGGCACCGCTCGAGAGATACGAAAAATATTCGTTCTCGTCTCGCGGACACCTCGTTCAACTATCGCATCTCGATCTTCGCAAGCACGCGATGACGTCGTGCGCGATGAAGGAAAAAAAAAAGATGAAAATATCGAGCGAGAAGTTAAGTAATAAAAGGAAGAAAAAAAATGCATCCGCATGGAGCGTCAGCTAATCGCGTTCGCTACTGAGACCGTAATACAAGACCTTCCATCCTGCTCGACGGACGTCAACGATCTCGCGAAGAAGCGCGCGCGAGACTCGGTAAAGAATCTCGTGAGAATCGACGAATACGTTTCTCGTCGTGGCCGTGTCGAGGAAAGAAAAAGAAAAAAGGTGACAAGAAGAGAAAGAGAGAAGGTTAGGTAGAAGAAAGGAAACGAAAGAGAAAAAAGAAAAATTCTTTACCTGCAAAAGCATGTTGTTGCCGAGCGAAGATTTGGAATGCTCGAGACTACTTTTGCCCACGTTGCTCGGACTCATACGAACTTTCGCACTGTGCTCCGAATGATAATCGTCCTCGTCTTGTTGATTCAACAATATTTTTAATATCCTATGCTCGTTTTGGTTGTCATTGTCGTTGTTGGTATTGTCCTGGTTGTCGTCACTAACACTGGCTCTCTTGGTCAACAAGTTTCTGAGCCTCCCGGATTCCGTAGGCACTACACTGTTTTGAGTCTCGTGTGTCGAGGACTGTTGCTGCTGCTGCTGCTGCTGCTGCTGCTGTTGTTGGTTTCCCATGTTTGTTGGATTGTTGGCATCGATAACGACATTGGAGTGGGCATTAAGATTGCTCGTAGGATTCGTCGAGCAAGCTTTGTTATCGTCGTGTCTCTTACTGGTCGACGGTGCGCCGATGTTGAGGGTGTTGCTCTGTTGTCCATTTCCTCCGTTGTTGCCGGTGGCGCCACCGACGACTCCGCTACCACCACCGCCATTAGCATTGACAATGCCACCGGTGGTATTTGACATGGAGCTCTGGGTTTCCTGAAGCGGACTGAATTGGAACGAATTACTGAAGGTGTGAGCATTGACGTTGACGACCGTAGTCGGACTGTATGGGCGCATGGGACTGCAGTGAGAGGCCGCGACGATCGTCGTATTAGAAGAGGAGTACGTTCCCTGTGGGCTCGGAGATTGCGTATTTGGCTGTGAGGGTGGTCGTGAATTCGTCGTTGGACATACGGCGGTGCATCCGCTCTCTCTAGATTCGGGCCTGTCGGTGGTGGGCCATGCGCTGCTACTGTCCAAGTCCCATGTGGAACTAGGAAAAAGCTCGAACTCCAGATCCATGTTGCTCGTAAAATGGTTGAATGGATTGCTCGTTGCTAATGCGCTAAGGGGATTGTTGCACGTGTCCCCGGTTGTAAAGGCGATCGAGCCAGTTGTCGAGCCACCGTTTCCCGACGAGGCGACGCAACCACCACCACCAACGCCACCACTGCCAACGATCGACGATGAATTCGAGGCTGCCGACGACGACGAAGACGACGTTGTCGTCATACATACGCCACCACGACCACCACTTACACCACCACTCACTTGACCGTTTACATGACCGACCGACATCAACGGCCCACCCACGTTATTGTTATTGTTACCATTATTATTATTACTATTATTCGCACAACGGTTACTAGGGTGTCCTGAGCACATTTTGTTGTTGGAAAGCTGACCACCCTCGCTAGGCATTAAGTCATTGTCCCTATTTCCGATCGGACAAGAACAAACAAACAAACAAAAATACAAAAACAATACATGAAATTTCTTTCGAGTTAGTTGCAAGTTGTTGTTGTTGTTGTTGTTGTTGTTGTTGCTTTGTTTTTTTCTTATTTAACTCTAATTCAAATTTTAACGTCGAAACGAACATCTCTCTTCGTTCCTCATCGAATTCAAATTTATCATTTTACTGGATATTCATCGTACTACGCTTTGTGTCATATTTGTGTTAATTTTATGTGTTTCATATAGAAAAACAAAGATATAAATTAGCTTGTGCTTTCTTGTTACACCAGATGTGAATTAGAAACGAGAACTACGGACAAAATAATAAACAAACAAAAATCACCAGTCGAGATTTTAGCGAAATTGTTAATAATCTACCGTGATTCGTGGAGAGCGAGAATGGATTTACTCGATAATACTCGGCGTGTCGTAACGTCTCGGCGTGATCGTATAAATTGTAAATTATAGAGAAGAGAGTGTTTGATGAAATGATGAGAGAAAAAAAAATCATAATTGCCGTCACAGATTATTTGCGTAATTCGGGAGGGTGGCTGCTTGATTAAATTGTGCAGGATTTATCGGATGATTTGAGAATCAAAAAACAAAATACAATAAATACAATTTTGAAGATAAAAAAAACAATACAATTAAAACTGTACCGCGTGAACGCAGGGACGCGCAGAAAAAAAAGAAAATCGATGAAATTGTTTTATTTTTTTCGAGGGTGGCCAAATCTCCAACACCTACAGGAAACGTATTTTTGTGTTTTTTTTCATTTTTCGAAGGATCATGCGAAATTTCCAGGATTCGAGGGATTTTAAAGAAGATAAGCTGTTAAAAAAAAAAATAAACAAAGATCAAAGACCCGTCCTCGTGGGCTTTTCGTGACGCATGTAACAAAATTTGTGTTAGGGTCTCTCTCGCATTTCTTCGAATTTTCCCAAATATTTTCGTAGAGATGAAAAAATTGTTAACGACCGGGTAACGTGTTGAAAGCGTGGCAGGGAAGTGAGGAAGGGAGAGAAAAAGAAATAATATTTGTGGTACGAAATGCACGCGAATACACGAGCGTCGAGCCGGGTGCAGTGGCCGCTATCGAACTGAGTCATTGAGAGATAAGAGTTAAAATAAAATATAAAAAAAAATGTAAGAATATATATATATACGTATATAATAAATAAGAGAAGAGAGAGAGAAAAAGAGTTAACTCACCCAACGATAGAGTAGGCGGACATCACAAAATCCGTATCGTTCATCACATTTCCTTTGAAAAGTCTTGACTTCGTTTGAACGTTAAGGAACTTGTCAGAGCATATGCGCAACCGGTACATGGAACTCGTTCCTTCGCCGGCCTGTAGCGTGCCCTTCAAATGAGCAGTTAGTTTACTGAGATCATGCGGATGACACAAGTCCTGTATTGTCGTGCCAATCAGGTCCTGAAAATATATTCAATATTTTACAAATTTATTTCTATTAAATTCTTTGTCTTTTTTCTTTTGTATGGTTTATTAACGAAATGAAAATTACCTTGTTTAGGTACTTTAAGTAAGAAGGTGACAGTCCATTATTATCGACTGTTATGATTTTCCCGTTTATGTCCGACTTAATGGAAAATTGTTCGATCGTCGCGCCGTACGACTTTTCGTTAATGGTTATTCTTCGCGCTACGCACATGACACAGGGACCAATGTCCGAAGATTCGGAGGATACGTCACCGCTCTCGAGACGATTAGTATTAGCGGGTAGGAGGGCAGAACATATTTGCATAGTCTCGTATTGCGATACGCGCTGTTGCTTCTGTTCCATAGTCTCGTCCTTATCATCTGGAGGCTTAACGAGAAAGCGACAATTGAAGGTACCTTTTCTCGTTTGTGGCTGTGGCTCGCTTGTCCAACCTTGAATAAGAAAAAAGAATCAAAATTAACATCAAAAATTACAATTTTTAAAATTTCTTTATTTATAAAACTTCTTTAATATTTTCAACGAGTATTTCAACGAGAACATTGCAATTGATCGTGAATACGAGATCATCTCTATTTTCAAATAATTCAACAATCGTAGTTCTGGAGAGTTGTTCTTAAAACTCTGTATTGTTACGGAATTTATAATCGAAGATACCAGTTCGCAAAATAAAGGATTTGGTATCTATCAAATAAAAATTCACTGGTATAAAAAGGGAAAAAGAGACGATTCTTCAATTTTCACTCTAAATGCATTGAGAGTGGTCTCTCAACTTAAGGGAGCTTTCCAGTGTGAAATTTTCAAAAAATCGATTTTTTTTTTGCTTTATCGAATAGTATACACTCTTTTCGAAGAAGCAGAAGGGATATTGTATGGACCTGGCATCGCTGATTGGCCGTAAGTAAACGATTTACCTAAAATTTCCTCACTTGAAACTTTGAACGCATTTTTCTCGAAACAGCATTTTTCAAAACGGTGTCCAACTTGGAGGGCAGAGTTTTAAAGCTATCGAGTTGAATTTTTTACACAATATTCTTAACGTCATTGTTTATTGTGCTATGGAAGCTTTTTTTTTTTGACATCTTCCTATTTTTTTGTAAAAAAAACTGCCAAAAAAAATGCTAAAATCGATACTTTTTGTTCAAAGCGGCGCCATTTTGCAAAAAAAAAAAAGCCTCCATAGCACGAAAGCCAATTATATACCGATCAATAATCTTTTTGTGTTTTTTGTTTCAGATCAAAATTGTGACCCCCAACGTGGACACCACATCCAAGTGCATTTTCTGCAACAATTGTTTCATCATTTTTATAGATATTAATTAATAAATAAATCGATCTTTAAAAAATTGTTTTGTATTTTTCAATACCCAATTAATATACAAAAAAAAAACCAGACCGATTAGATTATTTTTTCTTTAAAAAAAAAATCACGAAAAACAGCGATTTTTCGGGCTGACACACTGGAAAACTCCCTTAATCCTAATGATCCAACTCTACTGAATAGTTTCTTGTCAACTTCATAAACCATCAATTGTCAAGTATAATAAACATTTTCTGAAGAGGATCCGAATCAGGATCGAAACGTTAAACCAATATCGTTCTTCCTACACCTGGAATCTTTGACCGAATTAGCCGAATTTCATCAACCATTATTTTCAAAGAGCTGTAATACTGACCTAGTGACATCGGCAGGCTCTCCACGAAGGCTTGATGATCCCCATGATGAATGATATTATAAATATCCTTCCCGAGGACATCGTCCTTGGAATAATTTATATACTGGTTAATATTATCCGTAACGTATTCGATTCGACCCTCGATGTTCACAACGAACAGAAAGCCATCTAACGCCTGTAAAATACAAACAGAGTCAATATCCAACGAGACACACAAACTAGAATCGACAATTTTTTTTCGACATAACGTAAGTACCAAAAAAAAAATGTGTATTATCATTGTGATACGATCGTGTTAGATAAATGTCATTAAGAACAATCCCAACAATAACAGCGATACAAAAAAAAGACAATAACAGATACAAATGTACCACCATTATTAATTCGTATGAGAGTTTGAAATTGTAACAAATCGACATGAATAATGTACACGAGCGCGTTCACATGATACGAACGAGTGGTAATACGAAAGAGAGCATAAAAAAAAAATATTCAACGAAGTAAAAAAAACATAAAATAAAAAATGCATGTATGTATCGACGAGATCATCCGTCGACTTGAATTATTCCCAATGCCTTTTCCAGCGTGTGCTTTATTTTTTTTTTTTTATTCTTTTGTTGTTGTTTTTAACCGATGAGGAAAAAGAACACTTACTTTCAGATTGATTCTCGTTTTATTCATTCTGTATCTTTTTTCTTTATTTTTCACAATTTTTTTTTCTTGGACTACTCGAGCGCGGTGCAACGAAAAGTAAACACGTGAGAGGTGTATGTCTCTTTTAGCGAGAGAGCGTGGAACGACGCAAGCTGCTGCGATAACAAAACTCATCGAAATTTCGTCTTTTCTATTTTTCCCGATTATATCTCTTGCACTTTCTCTCTCTCTGTCTTTCTGTCTCACTGTCTCTCTGCCTTTGTCTCTTACGTGGCACGATACTCAACGTTATCTGTCACAACCCCCTCATATCCCTGATATTAACGTTATTTCCTGCAAATAATCGAGAGCTCATTTAGCACGGCTTACAGATGTCTTTATTTTTTTTTGGAATTTTTTTTTTATTTTGTTTGTTTGTCTTCATTCTTTATCTATCGATTAATCGCGTACACCGACAAATATATAGATTTTTGTTTCTCGACTTTGATCTTTAATTGGTAATCTACCATTCGAGCAGGCAATGCGGGGACCCTGATCAGTTCTCTCTCTCTCTCTACCTGTTGAACATTGTAATTTAAAAAACGCAACAAAAGTGGGAGGAAAATATAATCGATTAGTTTCTTTATTTGTTTTCTTTTTTTCTTTTCGTTCTTTCTTGAGAGTTTCTTTTTTTGTTTGGTTTCTTGGGAGACTCGTTGTCGGTGGTTACCGGAAAAATAAAATTGTGACGGAGATAAGGTTTAAGTACCTCGAGCAAAATCGGGCCAACTTGATCGTTGGACAGTATGTTCGGATTGGAGGAAGATACTTCTCCCTGTTGAACAGCATGACTATTGGAGCCTTCTTGTTGGCATATGTGCCGAATCTGGAAACAGCGAATTGAGACAAGAATTAGTAAATCAAATTTTTGTTTGTTTTTTTTGTTTTGTAAGAATTCAACGTTTGATCATTTTTTTATAGGAAGAGTGAAATGTTGAAACATTGAACGTCCTAAAATCTGTGGGAAATTTACAATTGTACATTGGACAATTTTGTATCATTCAAAATTTATCAATATTTCACTTCTTTCTTGGAAAATTGTGAAAACTGTATCCCATCGCCATTAAAATCAAATGAAATTAACAAAATAACATACAAAACGTTTTCCTCGCTTCCTTATCGTTTAATCTCTCCACCCAAGGTGACTTAAATAATAAAGTTAAATAAAAATAGATAAGAATATTGCAAAATCAATTTCTTTTCTAATTCTAGCAGTAAGAAGTTTTTTTTAGAGAAAGAATGACATGTTGAAACATTGAACGTCCTAAAATCTGTGAGAAATTTACAATTGTACATTGAAGAATTTTGTATCATTCAAAATTTGTCAATATTTCACTTCTTTCTTGGAAAATTGTAAAAACAGCTGTCCCATCGCCATTAAAATCAAATGAAATTAACAAAATAACATAAAAAACGTATTCCTCGCTTCCTTATCGTTTAATCTCTCCACCCAAGGTGACTTAAATAATAAAGTTAAATAAAAATAGATAAGAATATTACAAAATCAATTTCTTTTCTAATTCTAGCAGTAAGAAGAAGTTTTTTTTAGAGAAAGAATGAAATGTTGAAACATTGAACGTCCTAAAATCTGTGAGAAATTTACAATTGTACATTGGACAATTTTGTATCATTCAAAATTTATCAATATTTCACTTCTTTCTTGGAAAATTGTAAAAACTGTGTCACATCGCCATTAAAATCAAATGAAATTAACAAAATAACATACAAAACGTATTCCTCGCTTCCTTATCGTTTAATCTCGCCACCCAAGGTGACTTAAATAATAAAGTTAAATAAAAATAGATAAGAATGTTACAAAATCAATTTCTTTTCTAATTCTAACAGTAAGAAGAAGTTTTTTTTAGAGAAAGAATGAAATGTTGAAACATTGAACGTCCTAAAATCTGTGAGAAATTTACAATTGTACATTGAAGAATTTTCTATCATTCAAAATTTATCAATATTTCACTTCTTTCTTGGAAAATTGTAAAAACAGTGTCCCATCGCCATTAAAATCAAATGAAATTAACAAAATAACATACAAAACGTATTTCTCGCTTTCTTATCGTTTAATCTCCCTACCCAAGGTGACTTAAATAATAAAATTAAATAAAAATAGATAAGAATATTACAAAATCAATTTCTTTTCTAATTCTAGCAGTAAGAAGAAGTTTTTTTTTTTAGAGAAAGAATGAAATGTTGAAACATTGAACGTCCTAAAATCTGTGAGAAATTTACAATTGTACATTGAAGAACTTTGTATCATTCAAAATTTATCAATATTTCACTTCTTTCTTGGAAAATTGTGAAAACAGTTGTCCCATCGCCATTAAAATCAAATGAAATTAACAAAATAACATACAAAACGTATTCCTCGCTTCCTTATCGTTTAATCTCCCCACCCAAGGTGAGATAAATAATAAAATTAAATAAAAATAGATAAGAATATTACAAAATCAATTTCTTTTCTAATTCTAACAGTAAGAAGTTTTTTTTTAGAGAAAGAATGAAATGTTGAAACATTGAACGTCCTAAAATCTGTGAGAAATTTACAATTGTACATTGAAGAACTTTGTATCATTCAAAATTTATCAATATTTCACTTCTTTCTTGGAAAATTGTGAAAACTGTGTCCCATCGCCATTAAAATCAAATGAAATTAACAAAATAACATACAAAACGTATTCCTCGCTTCCTTATCGTTTAATCTCCCCACCCAAGGTGACTTAAATAATAAAGTTAAATAAAAATAGATAAGAATGTTACAAAATCAATTTCTTTTCTAATTCTAACAGTAAGAAGAAGTTTTTTTTAGAGAAAGAATGAAATGTTGAAACATTGAACGTCCTAAAATCTGTGAGAAATTTACAATTGTACATTGAAGAATTTTCTATCATTCAAAATTTATCAATATTTCACTTCTTTCTTGGAAAATTGTAAAAACAGTGTCCCATCGCCATTAAAATCAAATGAAATTAACAAAATAACATACAAAACGTATTCCTCGCTTCCTTATCGTTTAATCTCCCCACCCAAGGTAACTTAAATAATAAAATTAAATAAAAATAGATAAGAATGTTACAAAATCAATTTCTTTTCTAATTCTAACAGTAAGAAGAAGTTTTTTTTAGAGAAAGAATGAAATGTTGAAACATTGAACGTCCTAAAATCTGTGAGAAATTTACAATTGTACATTGAAGAATTTTCTATCATTCAAAATTTATCAATATTTCACTTCTTTCTTGGAAAATTGTAAAAACAGTGTCCCATCGCCATTAAAATCAAATGAAATTAACAAAATAACATACAAAACGTATTCATCGCTTTCTTATCGTTTAATCTCCCCAACCCAAGGTGAGTTAAATAATAAAATTAAATAAAAATAGATAAGAATATTACAAAATCAATTTCTTTTCTAATTCTAACAGTAAGAAGAAGCAGGATCCAGGGCGGGGAAAGTGAGTAGGGCATCGAGCTCTCCGTCGTTACCGACCGATCGGCAAGGAATCAGCGCCGGGGCAGCATTCGTCCACGAACGGGCGAAAAGTTCGCGTCCTTGGTCTTATATATTTCCCGTCGCCGATAGATCGCGTCGTAATCTCAATGAGTTAACATGTGGCCTCGAAAAGTCGGTGACTCCGCGACGTCGAGTCCGGGGGCTGGCTCGTGCGAAGCTCGAGTGTGTGTACCACGCCGACAAACGATCAAGAGAGTTCTGGGACGAACGGTTGCGACGTTGCCGTTCTTAACTCGCCGGATGATTCGCGGGTTCCTCCTCGGGTCGGTCCTCTCGCCGTGCCTTTATTTTTCGCGCATCGGGAGCTCCTCCTCGCTTCTACGATTTCCCATAAATTCTTCCCAAGTGCGCCACCGTATACATTTTTCCTTCTTCTTCTTCTTCTTCTCGTTCCTTTTGTTCCTTCTTCTTGTTCTTCCTCCTGCCTCGTCGTTTCCTCGAGTGAATCGACCGAGAGGGTCTACTCGCCAGAGGCAATCGCTAAAACTCCTTGTCTGCCTAAGTTCGACCCATTTTCTATTATTTCTTCTGTCTCTCTCTTTCTCAAAAGCCAGACCAATTTTTGGCCCATGGGTGAAACGATTGTATCTTCCTGTGGCGAACGTTTAAGAAAATAAGAAGAATCCAAAGAGAACTCGATGCCTTCTTCGTCGTACGATTTTAAACAATTTCGACGAATCTGAAACTGTTTTGAAAACGATTTACTCGGTCGGTAAGTTATCATCGGAGAGAAACTAAAAATTGAAGAAATTGCTTTTATTTCTTTTCTTCTTAACTCGTGCTTTCTTCTCTTTATCTTTTTACACATTTTTACCAGTTTCTCGTCCTCTTCGTTGCTTCTAAACGTATCCTTCTTCTTCCTTTCTCTTCACTCGTTAAAAGCGTGTGCATGCTCAGTTAGCAAGATTACACATACACAGAGGTATGTACGCACACGTATATACACACGTGTTTCGTGGAACTCGAGCGAGGCTTTTTTTATCAACACCTTTCGATCGTCGGTAGATTAACGAACTGCATTACTAAAATAAGAACGTTTCTTTCTTTTTTTTTTATTCCTCGTGTTCTTGAACCCGTGGCACGCGTCATCCGTCGGAATATTCTTCTCTCGGTCGAGGAGGGAGAGCGTGCGTGCGAAGGAAAAGAAAAAAGGAAAGCGTGGAAGAAAATAAAAAGTTTGTTTTTTTTTGTTTCTTTCATTTTTGGCGATGGGACGAGACGAAATATCGAGAAACAACTAATTCTCTCACCCTATCGACCGCTCTCTGGAGAATCTGACATTTGTCAGTTTTGCCAGAGCTCATGTCCGTGGCGGAAATCAGCTCGGCAATCTCATCGATGAACGCGTTCTCCAAGGTCCGTCGTCTTTTCTCGTTAAGGCACTTGTTACTGAAACAGAAGAAAAGGTTTTTTTATTTTTGTCTTGCCTTTGTAGCGAATTAGCACGAGATTTTGCACGTGTGCAATTATTGTGACGAAATTATTTAAATGTAAATGAATAAATAAAAAAGAGGGTAGAAAATATTGAAAAATTCTTTTTTTAACTTTCTTGAGAGGATTTGTTCATTTGGGAAGTTTGACGTGTTTGAAAGACTGGATGTGATCTTCTTTGCTTCAAATTGAGATTTCTTCAAAACTATTCAACATTTTTCGACGATTTTTGTTTAGTTTTGTTCGGGAAGAATTTATTGATAATTCTGTGTAGGGTTTTTGAGGATATTCGAAATAGACAAATTTTGGGAACGGTTGGAAGTCGAAAAATATTGGTTTGAAAAAATGCTTGTTTTTAATGTACCTTTTCTCAGGAACCGTACGTCCGATTTTAACCATTTTTGTTGTGCGTGTATATTATAGTGTTATAAACATCGTGTCGAGCCATTTTTTCGATATTTTGTTTGAGATTTTTTTGACATCGTTTTGAAATTTTGTTAAAATTTTTTAGCAAGTTTTTTTACCTTTAAATATATTTTTCTCGGGTCTGAATTGTTTTTTGAAGAAAATGGCTCGATACATCCTTCGTTTGGATGTACTGGTTACGTCAAAAAAAAATAGGCGGATACGATGATTTTGAGAAAAGATGCAAAAACGAAAAATGAATTGAAACGCTGACTTAAAAAAATTATTTAACATATTTTCACTGCTCAGAATTTCATGAAATTTGAACCAGATATCAAGAAAAACGTGTACTTTCAGAAAAAAATTTAAAAAATGCATTTTTTGACGCTGCAATATGTACAACCTTCTTTTAATGTAGTCGCATCGAGGGAGGGATTAAAATTGTATTCCCACTTTTTCTCACATTCCAAGTGGATCGAGCGTTTAAGTTCATTAAGAAAAGTTCTTGCAAATCGACTAAAGAACAACATACTCTAAATTCAAATTGATCCTACGTAAAGTTTATTTGTTATATAATAAAACAAAATCATGAATTTTGTTTTCCATAAGATTTGTTATAAAAACTAATCGAAGTTTCTTTGATGTCATATAAAAATATGTGCAAAATTTTAAGAAGCTTCGTCGACCAAATAATCGAGCTACTCGTTGTATAATGTTGCAATATTTAACACGCGCTCTTATGGAAAATTGCAAAAAAAAATGACGATTTTCAAGAATAAATATCGTGATTTTTGAGTCGACAAAGTCCCCTGAAATTTTACACACATGTACAAACGACATCAAAGAACGTTTCTGCAAATTTCCAATAAAATCTAACGAAAACGCTGTGACAACAGTACTTAATAAAACGAATGAAAATCACGTGACACAACGATGAAAATATAAAAAATTCAACTCACACTTGCGACTGTGGCTTTGCATCTGATTTCTTTCTCTTCTTGGTGATGTTGCCAGTAATTGCACTCATTTTGACCCACAACGGGTCTTGCAGGTCACCCGGGCCAGGCCTGAAAAATATTAAGAAAAAAGCAAGGTAAGTAAAACCTTTAGTCAAATTGAATCACTTGAATTTTAACAAGAATGAATTTCCCTTTGATTCAGAGTGAGAGAAACAGAAAAAAATGTAAATTTCTTTCTTTCCTCAAGTATGAATCGATTTATAAATATTTAAATCTATCGTACAAATAATTTCGTCTCTCTTATCAAAGACAATGAAAAAATAGTGTGCATACGTTAAACTCACTGATTGGGGAATAAAAGATAAATTTACAACCCTCTCGAGGGTAAGGGTTGTTCTTATACACGATCGAAATTTAATTTTCCCTCGATTCCCAGACAACTATCCGTCGAGGAATCGCAGCTTGCTTACAAATAATCATAATCGCGTGTGAGAGAGGAAGAAGGAAAGAGAAGTTCGCCTGCAGCGCCGACGCTTGCACATTCCTCGTCACTATCGTCATTCACTCGTATATTTAATGGTGCAGTGATACACCAATACATATATACATATATATATATATATGTATATATATATACAGGGTGAATTTCATAAAGTGTAACAGGCTTTATTCTAAGATAGATGGGATCATTACAAACAAAAGTTGCAAATAAACATTCGGGATATTTTTAATAGTTTACGAGATATCAACTCTTAAAGTTGGTCCAATCAGAGCGCGCCGAGAAGCTTTGGCGCCGCCCACTCCGAAATAAAAATGACTGTGTAATAATATAATAAATGAAATTGACTGCTCTGAATTTTGCAATCCCAAATGTAACGCCCTACACTGCTCTATATCTACGGCGAGCTCTGATTGGACCAACTTTAAACATTGATATCTCGTAAACTATTGAAAATATCCCTAATGTATATTTGCAACTTTTGTTTGTAATGATCTCATCTACCTTAGAATAAAGCCTGTTACACCTTATGAAATTCACCCTGTATATACGTGTATGTGTATGTTCGCAAGTGTATATAGACATATGTAGATGTATACATATATTCATGTACAATAAAAACATATATATGTATGTATATACACGTATGGATACGAAAAAAAAGACTATAAGATTAGCACTCGTACGAATTTGAAGAAAATTGCTGTCTAAACAAACGAGCTCGTCACGAGTTGGAGCCGCACGAGTAAAACCGAAGAATGACCGAGGGAAGAGAGTATTGAATGGCTTTTGCGCCAAGTGCAACGAACCCTCGCAAAGGTATTACGAAATCAGTCTCGTACCTCGCTGTCTTCTTGGACATTTATTTCTATATTATTATTAATGTTTTTGTGTTTATTCGTTTTTCTTTATTTGTTCATTGTCATATTTATTTTTAGAATTTCTAGTTGGAACTTGGAAGTTAAACAGAATTTGATTACAAATGAAATTTTTATTTATATTAACTTGTTTTTTCTTTTTTTTCTTTTTATCTCACATTGAAAATTTAATATAATTTTTATTATCGATGAGAAAAATTGTGAGAATATAACAGGGCAGAATTTATTTATTTCCACAGAATTTATTCCTATTATTACTATTTTTATTTTTATTAATTTTCGTCATGTGTTCATTGTCAAATTTCTTTTTCCAATTTTGATTATGAGCTTGAAAGGAAAACATAATTTTTTACAAATGAATTTTTTATTTATATCGTTTAAAAATTTTTTTTTATTTTTATCTCAAATTGGATTCTTTAAAATGTAATTCTTATCGTCGATGAAAAAAATTGAGGCAATCTAACGAGACAAAATTTATTTCCTCAGAATTTATTTCTATTATTACAATTTTTATTTTTATTAATTCTCCTCATTCCTTCATTGCTATATTTCTTTGTCCACTTTTAATTATTATATTAGAATTAAAATTACAAGTTGAATTAGAATTATAAATTAACCACAATTTTTTACAAATGAAATCTTTATTTATCTTTTTTTAAAAAATCTTTTTCTTTTTATCTCAAATTGAAAATTCAATATAACGTTTATCCTCGATGATACAAATTATAGCGAGATTATAACCGAGCGTGTAATTATTGTTGAAATAATTTTCTTAACGTAAAGCGTCGTTGTCGAAGAGGCGAGCGGGTTGTGACATTATGCGAGATATTTTTTTTTCTGCTTTTTTTTCCACCCTCGGGACTCAGGGATGCAGGAGAGCCAACGATGAAAGACTTCGATAATGCTTCGAGAGAGGCTTGTATATTAGCGAGATAGAAAGCGTCCAGCCAACCTGACGAGCCTAACAATTTTTCTCTCACGGTTCGTTATCGCTTTGTTACCCCTACACACCGGCCTATGGTTTTAACGACGTAGCAAAACCACCATCGTGTGTGTCCCGCCCTTTATCGAAAGTCCGCTCGAGCACGCCACGCGACGATAATCCTTTCGCGCAAAAATTCATTGATTATCACACGAGTCTTACCGTGTTGGCTTTGACGCGAATACAAAGTGAGGCAGCCACGTAATTCTTTGTTAAACTATAACGAGCTCGTTCTTCCCATCGTTTGTCGTGGATTAATTATCGCTCGTACAGAATCATTTATGAAATAATAAAAATCTATCGGGCGTCGTTTTTTCTTTTAAATCTCGAAAAATTGATAAGAAAATTAGATAACGATTTTATTAAATTAAAAAAATTCTTCCAGGATGTTCGATCAATTTTAATAATAATTAGATAATTTATGAGATCGGAGAATTTATTAATTGGGATAATTGATAATTATGAGCTCGAGATATTAATTATTTATTATTACAAAAATGATATAATTATAAAAAATTGTATTATTATAAAAAATAATAAAAATCGAAATATTAATTATTTATTATTACACTAAATTATATAATTATAAAAAATTTTATTATTATAAAAAATAATAAAAATCGAGATATTAATTATTTATTATTACATTAAATTATATAATTATAAAAAACTGTATTATTATAAAAAATAATAACAATTTATTGGACGACGTCTTTTTAAAATCTCGAAAATGAGATAACAATTTTATTAAATTTAAGAAATTGTTCCACAATGTTCGATCAATATTAATAATAATAATATAATTTATGAAATCGTGGAATTTATGAATTGTAATAATTGATAATTACAAGCTCGAGCTATTAATTATTTATTATTACAAAAATTATATAATTATAAAAAATTATATTATTATAAAAAATTATATTATTATAAAAAATAATAAAAATCTACTAGACGTCGTTTTTTTTATTTAAAAAAATCGATTCGAAAATAAGAAAACAATTTTATTATATTTCAGAAATTGTTCCACGCTGTTCGCTCAATATTAATAATAATTATATAATTTATCAGATCTTCCAATTGATTAATTGTAATAATTCACAATTACAATCACGAGATAAATGCAAAAATTCAAGAAATAATTCGATCTCCCCGAAATAAAATCTCCTGTCACAAAAATTAATTTTAAAACAAATCATTATCAATAATAATAAGTACCAATAAAAAACATCAATCTTTAATTCAAATCATTATTTCTAACGATATTTCGGTAGAAACAATGTTTAATTTGAAATTCACCGAATGCATGTTCCATCTCGTCCTCACGGCACGTGGTTCGCGACTCGCACGTGTTTCTCTCTCTCCTCCCTTTCGGTCGTGAGGGCAGAAACAGAACGGACTGGCGCATGAAGCTGCTGGCCCTCAGCTGTGCTCTCCTCCTCCCCATCTGTCTCTGTCTATCTGTTTGTCTCTCTGCCTATCCCCCCCCCCCCCCCTGTCTCTCCCTTCCCCTCCCCGCCCATGTTCCTCTCTCTCCCTTCCTCTATCTTTACCGCTCTCTCTTTCTCTCTCTCTCTCCCCCTCCCTCTATCTCTCCCACTCCCGTCCCTGTCTCTCTCTCCTCCTCCCTCTATCTCTCCCTCTCTCTCTCTTCCGTATGACGATAGAAAGCGAAGAAGAGACGTGGCGTCAAGATTTCAATCTTTCTCTTTCTCTTTCTATCGTCCTCTCTATTCTCACCTCATCCTCGTCCCATGGTAATTTCCTCGTGTTTATTATCACTCCGTACATACATACATACACACATTTATACATTCATATATATATATATATATACAGGGTAGATAGATAGATCGTACATATCACCAAGGGTGAATCATCAGGCAACGACGATTTACCACAAAGAATTCTCGTAACGAGGTAAAATACAGCGTCGATGGAAAGAAGGGGGGGATTTGTACGTACAAGAAACAATTTCGTGCTGAGAAACGTCCATTCGAGCTGATTGCAAATCTGTTCACCTTCTCTCTCGACTCACTGCTTCTCTTTATCTATCTCTTGCGAAAAACCGAATTATCTTTTCGCGAGTATTAGATAACGAAGGCAAATAAGCGCGGTGAGAGATTACTGCGAAAGAACGTTCGGTGATATACAGCCCGAGGCTATTCAAGCCAAGAGGAGGGTGTGGATTGCATTTCAGATTGTTTTACGCGACCCCCGTAACTTCGTTACGTAACGCCATTCGATGATCGATACCTCGAGATTTTATATTAATTTTCTTTTGTATCTTTGGGGAGGAAGTTTTGTTTTTTGGGTTTTTGGGAAAATGGAGAATTAAACATTCGATTATGTCGAAATGTTTATTTTGATCGAAATTATTTTGCAGGAGGATTGTTAAATTGGGAATACTGTGAAGGTTAAGAGGATCGTAGTATTGTTATGGGTTTTCATAATTTCTTGGTTAAGAAGTGGAAAAAGCTGATTTTTCATGGGAAAACTCAGTTTTTTTTTTTTTGAGTTTTTGACGGGAAAATTGGGACAAGTGGGAATTATAAATATGATATTCTTATTGTACGGGAAATTTCCGATTTCGTAACCTACGATTGCAGCCTTTTTGGAAGAAAAAAAATTTTGACCCTTGGCCAGGTGCCGAAGGTCGAGATTCGTCATTTACTTTCGGGACTTTGGGGGGTCATTTCCGTAAAATGACATCTCCGTGTAATAACAATATAATCTATATTAATAATATAATAATATAATAATAATATAATAATAATATAATATCAATATATTATATTATATTATATTATATTATATTATATTATATTATATTATATTATATTATATTATTTTATATTATATTCTAATATATTATATTATATTATATTATATTGCATTATCTATATTATATTATATTATGTTATATTGCATTATATTATAATATATTATATTATATTATAATATATTATAATATATTATAATATATTATAATATATTATATTATATTATATTATATTATATTATATTATATTGCATTATATTCTAATATATTGTATTATAATATATTATATTACCTATATTATATTATATTATATTATATTATATTATATTATATTATATTATATTATATTATATTATATTGCATTATATTATAATATATTATATTATATTATAATATATTATATTATATTATATTATATTATATATTATAATATATTATATTATATTATAAAATATTATATTATATTATTATTTATATTAATAATACAATAATATAATATAATAATATTATTATCATTATTATTATTAGTGGTCGTATTTCCATGAATTACAATGGCAGCAAAACGAGTCGAACAGATGGGCGTATCGCACAGGGGCATTGGCAATGCTTAGAGTCCTAACCGCCGCGATAGGATTAGACCGAAATCACCCCTCCAAGTCCCTCTCCGCATCCCGCACAGCCCTCGCTCATTCGTTTCATTCCACGCGGCCCAGAGCGTTGTTTAGAATGAAAGGCCTCGGCTCCGGTAAAACAAGGCCTGCTTTTTCTCTTCGAGAAACCTTTTGTAAAGCGCTCACGTTCTCCAGCCCCATGCCCCGGGTGTCTCGTAACCCGAGACAATAGTACGCACACGCTTGCTCGAACAATCTAAGATCGGCTCGACGCTCAGAAAAATACTTCTTTTTTTTATTCTTGCTCTCTCTCTCTCTCTCTCTCTCTCTCTCTCTCTCTCTCTCTCTCTCTCTCTCTCTCTCTCTCTCATTTTTGTTTGCTTTTTGGGTTTTTGGTTTTGTCCTATACGCAATTTCATATTTCACGATTTATTCAAGATCGTAACTGTTCCTTTTTTTTTTAATTTAACTTGTTAATTGGAATTAATTAAATTGAAATTAAATTTAAAAAAATTAGTAAAGTAAATTCTAGTAATAAAAAAAGTCAAAATATTTTGCAATTAGTACAAGTGATTTTATGAAATATTATTCAATTAATGCAATTCGCGTAATTATATATTAATTGTATAATTATTATGATAATTGACAGAAATATATTAATAATAAAAAAAATTTTTTTTTTTTCATAGCTCGACACTTTTATCAATATTTATTCCAACGATTAAACGATAAATATATTACATCAGGCAAAAGGGTAATTGCGTTGGTAATAAATGGACGTATCTCCGCGTATTGCCAAGAGAGAGAGAGAGAAAGAGAGAGAGAGAGAGAGAGAAAGAAAAAACCGCAATTATTTTACGACCAGCCGGATATATATTTCCTACGAGAAAATATGCGTGCCCTAAATTTAAACCACGAACAAGATTCTATAAATTCCTTGACGCGTACCCGGATAAAAGAAAAAAAAGAAAAAGACACAAAAACAAAAAACAAAAATTTTTTTTCCAAAGACGAAAATTAAAAATTAAAATTATTAAAATAAAAAACATCCTCTTGATAAACTTTTGATATTTATAGGTCTTGCTTCTAGGAAAATTTCTAATTGGATTGAAAAAGTACAAAAACAAACAAAAAATAAAAAGGTCAAAAAAACAATATTTTTCCAAAGACAAAAATAAAAAATAAATAAAAGTATTGAAACAATAAAAAAAATCCTATTGGCAAAGTTTTGACGTTTATAGGTCTTGCTTCTAGGGAAATTGCTAATTGGGTTGAAATTCACGAATAGCCGCATAAAATCGTTAAAATAACGGCGAGGCTCGATAAACTTTACGTTTCATTATCTCGACTCTCAATTTACCAAAGTTACGAGCGCTTGGAAACGTATACACACACATACATACATACATATATATCTATACACCTTCATTTTTATAAAAACATAATGTAAGAGATTAAATCGTCAATCATCTTATTTTACATCTACCTGATTTTTGTTGGTGAAGAAATAAACCACCTTGCATCGTTAAAGACAGAGAGAGAGAGAGAGAGAGGGAGAGAGAGAGAGAGAGAGAGAGGAGAGAGTGAGAAGGTCGCGTGTAATCACAAACACGCCACTCACACACACACACAGACACACACACACACACACACACACACACACAGCCAAACAGACACAAATTATGGAAATGCACATTATTTATAATCACGAACAATAATCAAACAATCATCATCAATATTTCAACTACAATCGTCGATCATATTAATGAAATAAAAATTACCATTATCATTAGGAATCATCATAAAAAAAAAGATTTGATTAGATGTAAAAAAAAAAAAAAGAAAGAAAGAAATTGAATAAAAAAAAATAAAAATCACTTAATCGTTCGAATCACTGTCTTTACACCGTCGTACATTGTTCGCGGGCTCGTTTCTTCGTTGTTATTGTTGTTGTTGTTTTTTTTTTCTGTTCGTTGTTTTTTTGTGTCGTCAAACGACGAGTCGAGCAACGCGTCGTATCGAACCGCGAAACGATAACGCGTTCTTCGTCGCTTTGCGCAAGGGAGAGAGAAAGAGAGAGAGTGAGAGAGCGGGGAGGAGGGAGGGAGGGAGGGAGGGGGAGGGGTGAGTGATTATTCGCGATTGGCCCGTTTGCTGCGTAGAAAGAGACGGAGGAGGAAGAAGAAAGAGGAGAGAGAAAACCGACTGGATCGTTTGTCCGTCGTTACGTCGGTTTGCGTAGAGAGGGACGGACGATGATAGTTGACGAAGATCGCGAGGCTTGTGAGAGAGTTGGTAAGAAGAAGCGTCTCTCACTCTCTCTCTCTCTCTCTCTCTCTCTCTCTCTGTTTCTCACTCACTCTCTCTCTCTGTCCGTCCTGGTATAAGACTGGCGCGTTTATAACGAAAGAGAGTGAGTGAGAGACAGAGAGAGAGAGAGAGAGAGACTCGTGGTTCGGTCTCATGCAACGGTGACCGAGAAGTATTGGTCGCCTCGGATCGCTCCGTATGATGCGGGACCTGTACGAGAGCGCGCGCGGTTTGCTGCCGCGAGAGCCTCTACTCTCCGCGCTCGCCCCGTGCTAATATAGGTCAGTGGGCCAGGGCGATCATGGCAACGCGGACATGCGCCGCGCTGAGCGGAGCAGCGCGCGCTCTTGTTGAGGCCGCGCCGCGAACGCGCTCGCTTCGTCAACGCGCGTGTATACGTCCACTAAAAACCTACCAAATACATCTCTCCCTCCCTCGCTCTCTCTCTCTCTCTCTCTCTCTATTTAACTATATATATGATATATATATATATATATCTACATATAATATATAATAACATTTTATTGTTATATTATTATATTAATATATTATTATCTATTATATTAATATATTAATATAATAATAATATTAATGTAATAATATTAATATAATAATATATTAATAATATTAATATATAATCTATACTAATCTATACTATAATATAATATAATATTATAAAGCTGAAGAGTTTGTTTGTTTGTTTGTTTGTTTGTTTGTTTGTTTGTTTGAACGCGCTAATCTCTGGAACTACTGGTTCGAATTGAAAAATTCTTTTTGTGTTGGATAGACCATTTATCGAGGAAGGCTTTAGGCTATATAACATCACGCTGCGACTAATAGAAGCGAAGAAACAACGGAAAATGTGGAAAAAACGGGGATAATTATTCATTTTTGAGGGCTTCCGTTGCGTGCGCTGCGAAAACGGTTCAAGATACCAAAAAAATATGTATGAAAGAATTATTCCTCTTAAAATGATCTAAAAAAATGTCCGAGACAGTATATGTCTATCTTTTTCTATCTACGGGAACTATGTGGGAAGAACCAAAAATCTGCCGGAAGTCACTATTCCACGCGGACGAAGTCGCGGGCAAAAGCTAGTATAATAATATATTAATAATATGAATATAATAATATCAATATAATAATATATTAATATATATAATATAATAATATATTAATATATATAATATAATAATATATTAATATATTATTATATACTATATATATATATTATATATTATTATATTACTATATTATTATTTATATATTATATTATATGATAATATAATTGTATATGGATATATGCGATTTTGTTTTCAAAATAAGATTTGTAAAAATTGCAATTTTTCTATTCTTATCGTTGTATTGTTATTGTGAACTTTTGTCGGCGAATTTTAAGGGCGACCTGATTTTTGGGAGAGACTTTGTTCAATGGGACATCAGTTGCGTATGTGGCACGGTTGGATTGAAATATCGTTGGGAAGTTGAATATCGGAAATCGGAAGAACGAGAACGTCGTTGCGACGACCGCTTTCTGTCTTTCGGGGATAGCCCAACTCTTCGACCCCCCCCCTTGCCTGCTACCAATCGCACGCCCACATGCGACTCTCAGCCACGCGCGTCACGATATTTACCTCCAACGTCACAATGCAGTCGGCGGTACTCGGTGAGACCGATCTATATTTACCAGGTGCGAACATTTTTGTGCATCTCGGCCACGCGAGTCACGCGTTTCACAATAAATGCGACAATTTTTTTTTTCTTTTTTTTTTCTCTTTTGTCACGAGAATTTTATTCGACGAGAAAATATTAGAAATAAAAATTAATTTATGATATTAATAAAAAAAAATGGGAATTAATTTTCGTTTCAACGAATCGTAGAAAATTTATAATTGAATTAATTGGATTCGGGCAAAAATTTACGGTGCAATATTAGTTTATTGGAGAATCAATTAAATTTGATAGAAAATTAAAAAGAAATAATTATGTATTTTTCTTGTCATGAAAATTTTGTTCGATAAGAAAAAATCAGAAATATAAATTAATTTATGATAATAATAACAAAAAAATAAGAATTTATTTTCGTTTCAACGAATTGTAGAAAAATTGTAATTGAATTAATTGGATTCGAGCAAAAATTTACGGTTCGAAATTAGTTTATTGGCAAATCAATTAAATTTGATAGAAAATTAAAAAGAAATAATAATTATGTATTTTTCTTGTCATGCGAATTTTATTCGATAAGAAAAAATCAGAAATATAAATTAATTTATGATAATAATAACAAAAAAAATAAGAATTTATTTTCGTTTCAACGAATCGTAGAAAATTTGTAATTGAATTAATTGGACTCAGGCAAAAATTTACGGTTCAAAATTAGTTTATTGGCAAAACAATTAAATTTGATAGAAAATTAAAAATAAATAATTATCCATTTTTCTTGACATAGGCACTAATTTTATTCGACAAGAAAAAATCATAAATAAAAATTAAATCATGCTAATAATAAAATTAAAAAAAAAAATCAATAAAAATTTATTTCCGTTCCAACACAAATCGTACAAAATTAATAATTCAATCAATCGATTCGACCAAAAATTACCGATTCAAGATTAATTTTCCCATGCGAACCAATAAAATTTCCCAACTTAAAAGTAAAAATAAATTGAAAAACAAAAAGATGAATTTTTTTTCATCCATCGTTGCAAATTTGTATCTTCGTTCACTCGCTACGAGTCGATTCAATATGGTCATTGAGTTTACCATCGTCTCGTCGATCAGCCGGCAGACAGGTGGCTAGATATACATCGAAGCCGGCGGATCGAAAAGAAAAAAAAGAAAAGAAAAAGGAAAATAAGAATTGGACTGGGACGAGCACGCGACGTCGGGCGAGAAATAAAAAGAAATAATTATTATTTTTGGTCACGTGACACCCACGTCTCTCGAATCGTAAGGGCGATCGATCATCTTTTTTCTCTGTTTCGTTCGTGTTTTCCAAAAACCTGCCCCATCTCACCTCGCGAGTTCGCAAAAATATGATTTCTCGGAAATTCGCGATTCCGCGAATTCCAGGTTGTTTCTCGTGTCTAGCGGGCGAGTCGCGCAAAAAAAAAAAAAAAACTTTGGGAACACCACGCGAGAGACTCGATATCGCACGAGAGATTTAACGAGGGTGAGAAATTTAGCCGGAATTCCCGGGCGAGCGTCGAAAAAACGAGACTGACAAAAAAAAACGAAATTGATCGACAGAAATTTCTAAACCATAATTTATCGTAATTAATTAATTAATTGAATAATAATTAAAGATAAATATTGAAAATTTTGTATTGTCGTTTGTAAATTAAAATATGGAAAATTGAAATGATAAAAAGAATAAAGTTTGCAAATATAAATCGTTATAATTAACGTCGTATAAAATACAAATGAAAATAATCGAAATGTCAGAGAGGAAATTAAATTAATTAAAAACAATGAGACGCAAAAAAAAAACAAAATTCTCAAAATTAAGTTACGTATTAAACGCAAATAAAATAAATGTTCGAGTCTCCTTCGTAAATTAAAAAAAAGCCCCATCATACTCCCCTACAAAATAATTTAAAAAAACATGGAAATAATAAACTCGAAATTCAAATAATCCAAAAAAAAATGTAGCGCAAAAAAAAATTTTAAATACTCCGAGATAAATAAAGTCGAAACTAAAATAATCAAAATAAAAATTTTGTAAAACTCCGAAATAAATAAAGTCGAGATTAAAATTAAAAAAAAAGAATGTATCCCAAAAAAAAACATCAAAGTTAAAATAATCAAAAAAAGAATGTAAGTCAAAGAAAAAAAAAACTTCTCCATATAAAATTCCCCCAAAAAAAAAACCGAGAGATATCAGCTGATGCCGAATAAGCCCGCCGGAATGTGAAAAATCTCGTCGAAGCTGGCAGAATATAGAAATCGTGTGGCTCATTGTATAGAATGGTGAGGAAGGCCAGGGAGAAACGAATGAAAGTTACATAGCGACTGTTAAATTGATCGTAGGATGAGCGCTTCTTCTCGTATATCAGCGGGAATGGTGAGACGAAAACGAAGGAGGAGGAGGGAGGAGGAGGAGCAGCAGCAGCAGGAGGAGGAGGAGGAGGAGGAGAAGGAGGAGGAAGAGGGAGGAGGCAAGAGGCAGGGGGAGGGGGAGGAGAAGGTGAAGAATTCGACTGTGAAAACAGGAGGAGGGGAGGAGGAGTGAGGAGAAAAATGTTTTTTTTTAAGTGAAGGCACATACACAAACGCAAACATAAATCGAAGTAGGGAGTGAAAGCTGTCGATATATTCCACGACAGTGAACGTGACACGCTGACCAAATTGAGACGTAAGTCGGTGAGTGGGTACGACGAATATAACGAGACGACAACGACAACGACGACGATGAGACAACGAGACAACGAACGAGAAACAGGAGGAAGACGAGGAGGAAGACGAGGCGAAGAGAGGGATGGGGGGTAACCACCGCAGGGTCGCATACTCGTCACGCGGAACCATTCCCATATACACGGTTTACCACCTTCCTTCGTCGTCCTCGCGCCAACTACGTACGCGTCGTATTACTCTCGTTAAGGTTTCGGTCTCGACGGTCGTCGCTTCTTCAAGTTTTTTTTATATTTTTTGTTTTTATTATTATTGCTTCATTTTTATTATGTACGTGGTTGCATGGCTCGATGAAAACGTTTTTAATTGGACGAAAAAGAAATATTAATTTTCTGGTGTTGTTATTATTGTGATTTATAGTTTAGGATTTGATGTTTTTTTTTAGAATTAAGTAAATAGAATTGAGAATTTTATTTGTTTTTTGTTTCTATTAGTTTGAGATTTACGAAGAATTATATTACGTTTCCGAAACTAATTTGAGATTATTTAACAGTTTGGAGTTAACATTTTTTTTATTTATGACAAAATATTTTTCTTTTTATTGGAAGATTATATTTTTTTTTTTTATTGGAAGGTAAAAAATTACAAAATTAAAGATTTATCGAGGTGTGCGAGCGATAAATCGTGGAGAGGGATGGAGAATTGGAGGGGAAAGAAAATATTGAGGGGATGTCCAGGTTGGTAGATGAGAGAGAAAGAGAGAGAGAGAGTTCCCAGACTAACTCGCTGCTATAAGACCGCTGATATTTGATACCTGCTGGAAAACGATGGCCGCGACTATGAGCAAATCCCACCACTACCACCACCCACCGAACCATCACCGACACGACTGACACGACCGACACACAAGCACGACGAGAACCATCCAAGAAGAGTGTTCCTAGACGAGAGAGACAGAGAGAGAGAGAGAAGACGTTGCTCTCCCCACACGTCGCTCACCGTCTCTTCCTCTCGAGGGATGTAAACGCGGGTAAACAGCTAGAAAGAGAGAGGGAGAGAGAGAGGAAGCCGCCAGGAACCTCCTCGTATCGTTGAACACGCGGAGCGAAGAGAGAAACGGCGTTGCCATGTCGACGCGACTACTCTCTTTCTCTCTTTCTCTCTCGACGACGGCGACGACGACGAACCGGCGCGCGTGTTTCTCCGGGTCTGTTGCCACGATGACGTAACTATTCTCGCTCCTTTGAGTCTCGCGCGAGAACGGAAAGAGAGAAAGAGAAAGATGCGATAAAGAGAGAGGGGAGGAGGAAGGGAGAGAAGAGGATAAGGAGGAAGGAGAGAGGGATGAGAGAGACAGGGAGGAGGAAGGAACGTTTTTTTCTCACGAAAATGCATTTAACAAAATTGAAAATAGTAAATTTTGACAATCTCGGAGAAGAAAGGAGAGAAAATTGATACCTCGATTACAATAATAAAATCAATGGATATTCAAATACATTCCAAGAAAAAAAGAAAGAAAACGTAAACAGTAGTTGAATATCGAACGAACGAAAATAAATTGGGATAATAAACGATCGTTTCGGGTCGTAAGGGTTGAAGAAATATTAGGCTGATTCTGGGGGAGGAGTTTAGTGAAAGTGGTACAGGAGATGGGAATAGAAAATTTAATAAAATTAATATGGGAGAGAAAAGATGGGGCAGAGGTAGAGAAAAAATAAAGGACGGACTCGAAAGATTGAAACAGAAAGGATTAAGAAAGGAGAAGGAGGAGGAGGAGGAGATGAATCGATTTTCATACAACAGCAACTACAAGCATATTTGCAGGAATGAGGAGGCACCGTGGAGGTATTGGTCGAAGGAGGAGGTGAAGGGAAGGAATAAGGAGATGTGGGCGAGAATGAGATGTGGAAATATCGGAAGAGCAAGAAAGAAAGGGGAAAAGGAGTGGATGTGACGAATCTGTGGTGAAAAAAAACGAAACGTTGAAGCACCTAATAGTCTGCAGGAAAGGCTGGGAGAGAGGGTTACGGAAAAGGAGAGGAAGGCAGTGGAGGGGTGATTGGAAGGAGTTGATAGTTTGGCGATAAAAGGGGAAATAATAAATATGTTAGGAAGAGGAATAAAGGAGGACGTATGTACATACTTTAGAGAAATGGAGGAGGAGTGCAAGAAGAGTGAGAGGGAGAGAAGAGAATGCGATGGAAGGGACGGCTAGAGATAAGAAGAGTGACGTGTGTTTGTAAAAAACTTGTGTAAAATAGTTATGCAAATAAAACTGGCTTATAATAATATTAGGCCGATTTTCCCGGGGCAAATAATAATAATAATAATAAGTGAACAAAAAATAAAAACGAAAGGGCGATAATGATAACAAAGTCTGGATTATTTTCGCGATTGGCTCGAAATAAGAAAAAGAAAAGGATGATGAAAAAAATGAGAGAAAGAGAGAAAAGGAGGGAGGAGAGAGTGTGTATTAGTCCGATTTCCCAGGGCAAATAATAATAATAATAAAAATAAAAACGTAAAGGGCGATAATGATAACAAAGTCTGGATTATTTTCGCGATTGGCTCGAAATAAGAAAAAGAAAAGGATGATGAAAAAAGTGAGAGAGAGAGAGAGGGAAAAGGAGAGGGAGGGGGGGGGGGGGGGAGTGAGAGAGGGAGACTAGCCAAGGAGTTAGGGAAGCTCGTACGGAGAAGAGGCCGAACACCGAATCAATGACCCAGATACGCTTCTAGGTCGACATCACGCCGCGTCAGGCAAACTATTTCTCCTGCGCGCCCCCGTTGCTGCTGCTGCTGCTGTGTTACCCCTCTACCCTCTCCTCCATCTCCACCCCCGCCACCACCCGCTCCTTCTCCGCCCTGGCCATCCCACCCTCTCGCCACTTCTTCTGCACCACCTGCTCGTCGTATCGAACGAGATCGCGTTTTCACGATGTCGTTTTAATTTTTGGCTTTCGTCCAGGTTTTAAAAAAAAAATTTTTCGGTTATTTTTTTTTTCCATTTTAGAATATTTTTGAAAAATCTTGGAACCGAAAACGTTTCGAGAAACGAAGAAATACGGGGGAAGAAATTGTAAATGGAATGAAATTTTTTTTTAGTAAAATTTTGATCAATTTGTTTTTTGTTTATACGGGGGAAAAATTGTTTTTTTTTAAATTGTTAAATTTAATTAAAAATAAGTATAAAAAAAGGTTGAAGAATCATGGGTGTATGTGTGCTTTTTGTTTGTTTGTAAATTCGATTTTAAAGGGTGACTCATCGGGTTTTGCGGATGATCAGGAGAGAGTAGGGAGGGGGGGATGCGCGCCGGATCGACGCGAAGAATCGGGACGCTACGCGTATGTTCCCTTCGTTCTTTATGTTTCACGAGAGAGGTCCGCGGGACAGAAATGAAACGTGAATTTCCTATTTCGACAAAGAATGCTGCGCGAAACAGCAGGGAGAGAGAGGGAGAGGGAGAGAGAAAGAACGAGGGAAGAGACGTTATCCATGATGCCCCGTTCGAGTTCCTCCGAACAACCCCCCCCCCCTTCAGTCTCACCCGCCCCACCCCACTCTCTTTCTCTTTCACTCTCTCTCTCTCTCATTCACCGCTATCTCTCGTTCTCCATTTATCCGAGAGCGCGGTTGGTTATATAGCGAAATTAAAATCACCGTGCGGTAGAGGCGGGCCGTTACGAGAGAGCTGCTGATTTAAGGGGTCGGCATTAGAAGAAGACGACGAAGAGGAAAAGAAAAGACAGGCGAATACCGAGACGCGACCGTTCTCTCTTTCTCTCTCTGTCTCGCTCTCTCTTTCTCTCTTTCTTTGTTTCTCTCTCTCTCTCTCTCTCTCTCAGGCTTACCATGTTCCGACGGATAACAGCAGCAGCAACAGCAGCAAAGCACACGTCGCTATAACTCTCTATAACGATATATAGAGAGGAACGTTTGCTGGGCCACACTACCACACTCGCTGATTCGGTTCGTCGATGGCGCCGCAAGGTCAGACACACGAATACTCGGCTGTACGATGAGACCATAATTTTTCCCCCAATCCCCCCCACCCCTCTTCTAATCCAATCGACAAATTTCTTATCAATTTATTTTCTGATAATTAATGAACGATTGAGGTAAATTAAAATTAAACGTCAATGAATTAAAATTAAATGTAGCTAAAAAAAAGAAAAATTTCTTACAAAATTTTAATTATTTTCTTACGTACGATAAATCGACGATTTTCTATTGTTTATCGACGATTAATTATTACGAAATGAAAATAAAACGAGTGATTTTATCAGGAGTGAAAAATTGTCACGTTTCTTTCTGTCTAATGAACTCATCCAGATTGAACTATAAGAATAGGGCGGGACAATTTTTAAAAATTCAAAAATTAGAAGTTTTTCAAAAATACGAAATTATAATTTTCTCATACGCGATTAAGAAGGTTCGACATATTGCAGCGTCAAATAATGCATTTTGTTTTTATTTTTTTTTTGAAAGTACATGTCTTTCTTGATACCTGGTTCAAATTTCATGAAATTCTGGGCAGTGAAAATATGTTAAATCATTTTTTTAAGTCAGTGTTTCAATTCATTTTTCGTTTTTGCATCTTTTGCTCAAAATCTACTCATCGTATCCGCTTATTTTTTTTTGACGTAACAAGTACATCCAAACGAAGGATGTGTCTTCACCATTTTCTTCAAAAAACAATTCAGACCCGAGAAAAAATATATTTGAAGGTAAAAAAAAACTTGCTAAAGAATTTTAACAAAATTTCAAAACGATGTCAAAAAATTCTGAAACAAAATATCGAAAAAATGGCTCGACGCATTGTTTATAACACTTTAATATACACGCACAACAAAAATGGTCAAAATCGGACGAAGGGTTCCCTGAGAAAATGTCCATTAAAAATAGCCATTTTTTCGAACCAATATTTTCGACTTCCAACCGTTCCCAAAATTTGTCTATCCTCAAAAACCCTACCCAAAATTATCAATAAATTCTTCCCGAACAAAACTAAACAAAAATCATCGAAAAATATTAAATAGTTTTGAAGAAATCTCAATTTTAAGCAAAGAAGATCAGATCGACTCGTTTTTATTTTAATCTTTTTTTTTCAATCGCTTAACACGTTTGAAATATTGATTTTGAAACGAATTTCGAAATCTTAGAAAATAGTCTTCCCCGTCGTATAACGAACGTAAAAAAAAAAAAAATTAAAAAAAACACTTCGAGAGAGAAAATCCATTGGACGAAATTTCTTACCGCGTGGCATACCCGCGATACGTACGTACCTATGAGTCGCATCGTTAAACGAAATATACGGGACGCACGTGGTACGACTACTTTATGAGTTTCTAGGATCGTAGAGCAGAAGAGAGGGGGATTATGTAGACACAAGTGGGGGGTGGGAGGGGGGAGGGAGCTCAAAAAATAGATCCCGCATGGAACGACTCATCGAGTCGATAATGAAACAAGAATATAAAAAAATAAAAAATAAATCAATAATAATAATAATAATAATAATAAAATTTAAAAAGAAATTAAGAATAAAAATAGAAATAATAATAATAAAAAATACATTATAATATTTTTACAAATAATAATATAATAATATTAAAAATAAAAAATAAAAATATTGATAATAATAATACAAAATATATTATTATATTTTTGTAAATAATAATGTAATAATATAAAATATATTATTATATTTTTATAAGCAATAATATAATAATATGAAAAAATAAAATTAAAAATTAAAAAAATAATAATAATAATAGAAGAAAAAAAATAAAAATAGAGATAAATAGATTTAACGAAATGAAAAGAGAAAAACTGGGCTCGATCGATCATTCGACAATTTTTCATGGCGCCGTGTACATATTTTTATTATTGTTATTATTATTATTATTTTTCGTTCGATTTTTTTGTCGAACGTCGGGCAATGTCGAGCCCGTTTTCACTATAACGATTTCTCGTATTTCCGAACGACCCTCACGTTCGGGACGCACCTGTACACACATCGCGAGAGTCGATGTGAATAGACGCATATATTGACTCCGGATGTTCACGGGAAGAGGACAGATGTTTCGTGCGACATTTCCAAATAATTTTCAACGCACGGAGGAGACGAGACGAACCGAGCGATTTTTTTCTTTCACTTCGTTTAATAAAAATGCATTGTTTTGGCGGACTGCATCGTCGCTTTTTTTTTAATTCATTTTTTTGAGCCTTTTTTCTTAGTTTTCTTTCTTTTTTTTTTGACACGACGAAAACGACGAATTAAACAAATTTCAAGAGCTAAAAGACGATTTATAAATGTGCTTTTTAGTATTTTTTTTTAAATTGGATTTTACAAATTAACGTTTCGTCCAATTTTTTTGGAATTAAGAATTTTTGTTAAAACGTGAAACATTAATTTATCGCGATTTGGTAAGAAAATAATATTTTTGGAAATATTTCATATTTATATTTTGATTTCGGGATTAATGAAATTATTCGATACTTAAAACTCGATCAGATCGATGATTCGATTTGAATTAAATTTCGCGAATCGATTAATTAATTGAAAAATAGCTAGGACTTTTTTTTTAACGATAAGACATGTAAATCGTTCGTGAATCTAATCGCGACAATAATAATTCTAGTTCAATGCAATTTGTTGTCAATTATATTTAAAATTTCATGTTTTTTTTAAATTTATAATCAATTTTTTTTTATTTTTAAATTTATAAATTACAACATTCATGTTGATTTTTTTAAAAATATTTATTTCTGCATATTATTAGGTTTGCTTAATTAATTAAGTCGAGAGGCTTTATACGTTTGAGTCTCTTTATTTCAATAGTTCCATTGAGAAATTTGTGAACTAACGTATTTTAATAATCCATAATTAAGAAAATATATAAATTTAATCCCAACAAAATTAATTCTATTTCCTTGTAATTTCCCTTTTTTTCAACAATATTTAATATATCATTTTTTTTTTTAATATTCCTTAGCTTATTTCCGCAATTCGCAACGAATTTCAAGGAAATAATGTGGAGCAAAGTTCGTGAGGCTGAAGGGAATGGAGGCGTCGCTCAAAAGTCGACGATTCTAGGAAACTGGTGGTCGACTCGTCTGTGCAAAGCCTGCTTGAGAAGAAGAGAGAGAAAAAACGGGGGGGGGGGGGGGGGGGGGGTCGAGAGACCCTCCACGAAAGAATCCAACAGCCCTTTTTCATCGTTCGAGAAGGCTTCTAGGACTAGAACCAAGACCCAACGAGGGAACGACGTGCATCGCGGAAGAGAGAACATTGGCTGAAACCACAAGAA
This sequence comes from Netelia fuscicornis, assembly GCA_946811545.1. Classification (NCBI taxonomy): domain Eukaryota; kingdom Metazoa; phylum Arthropoda; class Insecta; order Hymenoptera; family Ichneumonidae; genus Netelia; species Netelia fuscicornis. The sequence continues at coordinate 5,137,393 of OX328011.1, read as the reverse complement.
AGCAAGAGAGAGAGAGAGAGAAAAGGAAAGATGACGAAAGACGATACAGCGAGTTCCCAAAATGGCGAGCAGTGCTCGAGTTTCACGAAAATGGTCGTCACGCCTGAGAGAACGCGTAATTTCTTTCGATTTTATTATTATTATTATTATTATTATTTACTATAAACTAACTTGGCTCGTTATTACCTACGTCCCTGTAACACGACGTGGACATGGGCAAGGTGAGGTTGGCCAAAAAGTAATCGCGCTTTTTTCCTGTACATTAACACGCGACTACGTGTATTTAAAACGCAATAACTTTTTGGCCAGGTAAAAGAGAAAGAAAAAAAAACGTAAAAATACAACCGTTTATGATTGATAGAGACCGGAAGTGGTCGATTAATTACGATGAAAAAGAAATTGCCTTGTTATAACGAGAATTTTACTGTGCAGAAAAAAAATAGTCGATTAAGCAATTTTCATTAAATTCAAATTTGCAGATGGGGAATAATGTGATTCTTGTAATTAAGTGAAATTTTGTCGAGTGTTTAATTGGAATTTGGAAAAAGGAAAAAAACAAGAAAAAAAATTGTTAGAAAAGAAAATCGCCCTTATCGAGGTAGATACTTATATGTCTAATTAATTAAATGTAAACGCACGTGTGAGCGTAAGTAGACGGTTGGTCGAGATCGAGAGTGAGAGCGGTTTCGCTTGCGGATGGCAATGGCGAGTTTATGCGGAATTGACTACCGGGGACTTGCTACCCCCCCTTCGTGGATCACGGAGCAACAGGGCACACACAACGAGGCCTGACCTGCCCCAAAAATCGAGTCGAAGCGATTCCGGCTTTGGTGCGTTTTCTCTCAACGTGTATAAATATAGGTATATACATATATTGGCGTATACATACATACATGAATATATATAATATAATATAATATAATATAATATATTATAATATTCTATAATATAATATAATATAATATAATATAATATAATATAATATAATATATCATATGATATAATATAATATATAATATAATATAATATATTATAATATTCTATAATATATTATGATATAATATATCATATAATATAATATAATATATTATAATATTCTATAATATATTATGATATAATATAATATATTATAATATTCTATAATATATTATGATATAATATAATATATTATAATATAATATAATATATTATAATATTCTATAATATATTATGATATAATATAATATATTATAATATAATATAATATATTATAATATAATATATTATAATATTCTATAATATATTATGATATAATATAATATAATACGATATAATATCATATAATATATACCAATATATTATAATATAGGTATGATAATATTATATAACATATTATGATATAATATAATATAATGTAATGCACTATAATATATTATAATATGATATAACATAATATATAATATAATAATATATACATATATTCGTGTATGTATATCTGTAAACACGTGACGTTATTTGGGTGCGTGTGCCAAAAGAGGAGCGTAGAAATGTTACATGTATCGAGAGAAGAAAAAGAGAGAGAGAGACTTCGTTTGCCTAATTTGGTTGAAAGCGAAAAAGTAACGAGCGCTAATCTTACACAGAAATGTGTGCCGAGGGACGAGGGGACGGAATAATGATAGGAACTGTTCAATTTGTAACGAGCACAACATAGAAAAGCGAACGATATTGATAATTCAATTAATCAATTGATTCGAATATTTTTTTTTCATTCGTATTAATAATTCGATTTGTCAATCGCGAATATAAAAATTATGAATATTATTAATTCGGTTTATTAATTTTCGTAATTATTTGTTTATTCACATTTACAATTAAATCTTCCAATCTCGATTATAAAAATTTAAATATTATGAATTCAATTAATTCAATTATAATTAAATAATTACAACAAATTACGATCGTTATTAATTCGATTAATTTTTATTTATTATTATTATAATTTTCCTAATTTTATTAACTAGATCTCAGAAAAATAATTATTAAAAATCGTGACGTATATCGCTCTGATAAAATCAGCAACAGACAGGGAAGCGATTCTCCTGTAAAAGAAGCGCGGAGCGTCATCATCAGCCATGCGTCCTCTTCGTCCGGCGAACAACACAGGCAGTGGCAGAGAAGAGGGAAGGGGGTACACTCCGTGACGCACCAGCATCGTTCCTCAATAACGATCCACCGTTGCCACCGCCACAAGAGGCGCGCTCGACGCGATCTTTTTTTGGGGAGAGGGGGAAGTGTACCGCCCGTATAGGCAGGCCATGGGTACGTCATCGCGGAGAAGCCGCGACGACGCCGAACGTTCTCTTCTCCGATTCTTCCCCTTCCTACACCCTTGTACTCTACACCTCGATATACAGGGTGAATTTCAGAAGATGTAACAGGCTTTATTCTAAGGTTAGATGGGATAATTACAAACAAAAGTTGCAAATAAACATTCGAGATATTTTGAATAGTTTACGAGATATAAGTTGTTAAAGCTGGTCCAATCAGAGCGCGCCAAGAAGCGCCGCCCACTCCCCGCCCTAACAGCCAATGCCCGAGAAATAAAAATGACTGCGTAATAATATAATAAATAAAATTGACTGTTTTGAATTTTGCAACCCCAAATGTAACGCCCTACACTGTGCTATCGCGACGGCTAGGGCGGGAGTGGGCGGTTCCAACGCTTTAAAAATTGATATCTCGTAAACTATTAACAATATCCCCAATGTATATTTGCAACTTTTGTTTGCAACGATCTCATCTACCTTAAAATAAATTTTGAGACACCTTATGAAAATTCACCCTGTATATGTACGTTCCTTCTTCCTTTCTCCCTGTCTCTCTCTCTCTCTCTTTCTCTCCTTTATCCTTCATCGGGTGAGAAAGACAATGACCGTTTGTGTGTTATAATTCGATTTCTGAAAATCGTGTCTACGAGCGCATTGCCCGAACTCCATTAAACGTTCTAGACAATACGTTTACGTATCGCCCAAAACGACATTTTTATATCGTCAAACACGTTTTGTTTTATTTTTGACATAAAAATGCTCATATTTTTTTTATCGCTCGGACATTTTATTTACGTCTTTGATTTTACTGACGATAATTAAAAAATAGAAATCAAACAAAACAACAAGAATTTTCATTAGAAAAATTTTCATTAAAGGAAACTAGAAAAAATATTCAACCTTAAGTCGTCGCTTTTATTTCTTTATTATTATTATTATTATTATTTCATTATGTTATTACATTCAGCCAATTTCATTCCTCCCCAAAATCCAGACAAAGCTCAAGTAGCGACATGGACCAAAATGAATCGTCACGAAATTTCTTTTGTAAAAAGATTCGTCTCACTTTCCACAAAACTAAAGAACAAAAAATTTTCTCTCGATATTTCTCCTTATGTACAAGATGTTGATGTTCGCCCAACGAAACGAGAATTACAACAAAAGAAAATTAAAAAAGAAAGAAACAAAAATTGCTCCTTATCGAAATATCAAGAAATTCTCTTGTCAGTGGAAAAGTACAATTCGAAAAATTGTCTTATCAGTGCGTTGTGGGAAACGCGGAGCTCGGCGAAATAACTATGTATACATATATATATGAGAGTGTCCATGTTGCCGAGGGTAGCGACGTGGCACGCAGCTGTGAATATACGTGTACGAGTATATAGCGCCGGCTCGTTTATCGACGTATAAACCTCTCTCGCACCGCAACTCTTACGCAACTCTCTCTCTACGAGGTAGCTCGTAATATTCGACTACATAAAGATTAATGTAAATCGTAATCGAAGGTAAGAAACGAAAAACAACCGTTTTCCACATTTTCTTTGTTTTCTTTTTCTTTTTTTATCATTTTGTTTCCGAGGAACGATTGAAAATAAAGGAAACGTTTTTAGATTCGTTTGAGCGTTTTAAATTTGGTCCATATGAGAAGAAATAGAACGTCTGAAAAGAAAAAAAATTGAATGACGAAATCTTTATTTCGTTTGGAAAAAATGTGAAAATTATTTAATGAAAAATAAACGAAATAAAAGAAAATGCAAAATTAATTGAGGTTGATAGAAATTATAGGTTGTAGTTCGAGGGTAATCGTCGATTTTTAATTGAAAAAATTGTTACAAGAGAATAATTGAGACAACAAAAATATTCTTGCAGAATTTTTCGCCTTGTGCAACGTGTACGTCGTATAGTTTGTTTATATTTCGGGAAATAAACGAACGATAAATAAACAAACGAAAAATCGCTATCGTTCTCATTGAAAAAGAAAATACAAAATGAATTCAGGTTGACAAAAATTGTACGTTCGAATTCGAAAATAAACGTCGATTTAAGATAAAAAAAAATATTTTAAATAAATAATTTAAAAAAAAGAGAGAAGAATTGAAAAGTTAAAAAATTTATCCTCCTAGAAATTTTCCATTCTGTGCAACGTGTACGTCGTATATATTTTTTTAAATATTTCGTACAAGCCACAGTAGATATACGAAGAGCCTAGGCTAGAGAATTGGGCGCGTAAACCCGGCAACGGTCCGGCGAAATCGATAAAACACACGGGCAAACACGGAGTAAGAGTGAGCGAGAGGGAGAGACGAAGTAGAGAACGACGGTGGCGGTGTGTTTCGGTCGTTCGGCGACGGCGTACGAAGGATCGTGCGCGAGTGGGTAACGTTTGCGCGTTTAGTTCTCTCTCTCTCTCTCTCTCTTTCGCGTGCGGGTCGAGAGCTTTGAGGGTCGACGGTTGGCGCTGCTAGCTTAAACAGCGACTGCTTTATCCCTGGGTGAAGAGTGTATAGCGAGCAGAGAGAAAGAGAGAGAGGGAGAGAGAAAGAATGAGAGAGAGAGAGAGAGAGAAGGGTGAGGTGGGCTTTGCTCAGACGCGAAGGGTATCAACCAGCAGCCCATATCGACCAGTCTGCGAGGAACTAGCGTCAGCCGAGGACGGAGGTCAAGGTCGCCGAACGTGCTACCACGCCTCCCTGCCCTATCCTGGCTGGCTGGCTGGCTTGCTCGTGCGCTGAGAGCGTGAGGCATGGGGGGCACCCTCGCGTCACTACGACAACGTACCAGCAACAAGCGCCATCTGTTGGCCCGGGAAAAATGAATTTTTCCACCCCGAGTCGTCCGCCCACGAATACAAACACACACACACACACACACAGAGACACACATTGGGGAATCATATTTTTTCCTTTTTGCTACACGGTTCATCATTCTCTTCATATAGACACGAAGCTTTTCTTTTCCCTTCTTCGTCACCATTAACACTTGGTTTTATTTTTTTGTCTTTTTTTATATGTATTGTTTTTTTATTCGCTTTCTTCTTCTTCTTGTTTGGTGTGTTGGTGTTTTCATGTTTTCTCATCAGGGTTTTTCTTGACAGATCGGAGAAAGAGAGAGAGAGAGTGGGATGGTATCGAAGATCGGACGAGACACAGTCGAGGATTGCTGCCATTAATAATACTCGCGTCACCCTAATACGGTGATCGGGGGTGTGGGAATTAAAAGGACCGACGATGACACATCTCTCTCTCTCGTGTAACGGGCGTACCATCGATCCTCTGTCTCTCGACGAGGCTCGGTGATCGATGAAAGTATACGAAGATGCATTTTTTTGTGTGTTTTTGTGTGTACGCGTGTATTGATATTTACTGATTTTTAGATATATTTATTTATTTTATTATTATTATTATTATTTTTATTATCATTTTATTTATTTATTATTGATATTATCTTTGTTATCATTTTGTTTATTTATTATTGATATTATCTTTGTTTATCATTTTGTTTATTTATTATTGATATTATTTCTCTTATCATTTTATCACTATTATTTTATTATTATTTATGATAGTTATTATTATTTTTTGTTTGTTTTTTTAATCCCAAGCTCACACCCATCAGGATTGCCGAAAAAAATGCTTGGAAAAAATTTTTCCCATTTGTGTCGGCAGTGGGAATCGAACCCTGGTTCGCTGCGTGGGAGCTCAGAGCCCTATCCCCTGGACCACTGGGATCCCCACTGTTTTATATTATTTTTATTATTGTTCTTATTATTTATTATTATAACTATTTATTATTATTATGATTATTATTTATTATTATACCTATTATTATTATTATTATTATTATTTATTATAGGTATTATTTTTTATTATTTTTTTTTATTACTAATATTATTACGATTTGCCCGGGTGCTACGCACTTCGCGCCACGTGTCGCTCCTTAAGAATTACTCAAGCATGATTCGAGCCGCTAACGCAAGAGAGGGTATCCACGCCCCCGATGTCATTCAATACGACGCACTCTCGGCCCACGCGACAATTTCGCCATTTCCCTTCGATTGATATTAATTTATTACCCACGTAAATATATAAATCCCCACATACGTTACTCTCAATTTTTCAAATATTTCTTTACACAACGATTTTATATCTATGATATAAAAATAATTGACACATTTTCCAAAACAATTAAAAATCAATTTAGAAAAAAAAGAAAAGAATAATTATTATAGCGTATAACGATTCTTGGAAAGTGGCGGATGGTTATTAGTGAAGAAGAAGAAGATAAAATGAACAGAAGAAAAAAAATACAAAAAAGAAAAGAAAAGAAAAATAATGCAATAATTTTCTATGTTTTCACAACGAACGATTGTCGATGATTGAAATAAAATTCTATCGTTGCGTAATTCGTAATGGAAATTACGGGATTCCCTTTCTTTCGCGTTTGTACGTTGCCGACTCATTATGGTTACGCGCGCGTTAGCTCTGCTATGGTGCCGCAGCTTCTCAAGAGACTTACAGTAATCGTATACACGAAGAGAATCACGAGTCTCTCCTCTCTCTCTCTCTTTGAGTCTTCCACCACTTAACAGCGAGCGCGATTTCGCGAGAGAAACACGAGAGTGAGAGAGAAAGAGAGAGGAGAGAGAGAATCACGAACGACCTTGGAAAGTTTGTGCAACTCCCATTAGAACGGGACAAAGTTCTCGTAGTCCCAGTCGTTGTCGAGAGAGTTATCCGAAGTTGGAGAGGGAGATAAACAAGACCGGAGAGAGAGAGAGAGAGGAGAGAGGATCGAGAGAGATTTTCTACTCACTGTGAATCGTAATCCTTCGAAAACGAAATGTTTTGTATAATTTTTTGTTTTTTTTTGTTTCTTGTCTCATTTTCCGCGTAACAGGGTCCATGATAATTTCTCTTCTTTTTTTATTACTTGTTGAATAATTGATAAATTTGGGTGTTGATATTTTGTTTAGGTTTGGATATTTTTTTTAGGTGTTGATATTTTTACTAAAATTGATAGTTTACTATTTACTAAAATTTACTAAAATTAATAATTTTGCTTGGTGAATATTTGGTAAATAAAAATTAATAATAATTAACGAGTATCGAATTAATTAAGAAAAATTTAATGTTTTATAAAAAACAAAATCAAATATCACGAATTTGTTAAATATTTGATAAAAAAAGTAATTATAATTAACGAGCATTGAACTAATAAAGAAAAATTTAATGTTTTATAAAAAAAAAAATCAAATATCACGAATTTTTTGAATATTCGATAAAAAAATTAATAATAATTAACGAGTATCGAATTAATCAAGAAAAATTTAATGTTTTATAAAAAACAAAATCAAATACCACGAATTTGTTAAATATTTGATAAAAAAAGGAATTATAATTAACGAGCATTAAACTAATAAAGAAAAATTTAATGTTTTATAAAAAAAATCAAATATCCCGAATTTTTTAAATATTCGATACAAAATTAATAATAATTAACGAGTATCGAATTAATATATTAAAAAAAATATTTAATCAATTCAAATATGCTTTATTCATTTTTCTTCCCAAGACTCTTCATTATCATTTTTAATTCTCCATCGACGAAGAAAAAAAAAAGGACATTAATATAAGTGTTTTGGATTTGGACATAATTGAAATTAGAAAGGAAAAGTAATTACATCGATAATATTTTAATTCGTGATTTTCGAGACAACGAGAAATAGAATGAGAAGAGAGAGAGAGAGAGAGAGAGAGAGAGAGAGAGAGAGAGAGAGAGAGAGAAGAGAGAGGCGAAATATATAAGAACTCGGCAATTTTCCTGGTCTTGGCATCTCGTGATTCACGACATTGGCCCGCGTGGTTCTCCGCTCACCTTATCTCTCTCTCTCTCTCTCTCTCGCTTCCTCGCTCACGCTTCGCGTCTCTCAAGCTTCTCCTTTCTATTCTCGCCCCGTTCCAAGGAGCAACACGATCGCCACGGCTCGATCCACCGGAGAGCTCCGCGAGAGAACCGAACCTGTCGGTTCCTTAAATCGCCTCTATGTCAAGGTCACCCCGCAATTATCTCCCAAAAATATTCCAATTTATAAACGAACAAAAACAACAAAAGAATTATTTTGTTTATTTTCATTGTTTTTATTTTATTATTATTAACAAGAATAATTTTTTAAATGAAATAATTAATTTAAAAAAGGACGAATTTTCTTTTTCTCGATAATATTTTTTATTTTGAATTTTTTTATTGTTTGAAGTTGTTAGAAATTTTTGAAGGTCGAAGAGGTCGATTTTGGATCAGCTGTCGCACGAAACGTCGAAGGGTCGACGTGAAGTTCGAGTGTGAAGAAACTCGCCCAACGCTAATTCGCTAAATCGATATTTTCTTTACCGTCGAACCGAGCCAGAAAATTTCTCTCTCTCTCTCTCTCGCGAGGAGTCGCGCGTGAACGGCGTAACGGCAACTTTGCCGGGCGGCGCTCGCAACCCTTCCCCCGCCCCTCTTTCCCCAACAGCGGACACTTTCTTTTTATACGCCCGAGCACAATTTCGTAACGAGGCGAGTCGTCGTCGTATCGCTCGGTCGAACCTTTTTCGCGTCTCTCCCGTCTCCAACGGGTCCTTCTTTCTCTCTCTCTCTCTCTCTCTCTCTCTCTCTCTCTCTCTCTCCCTCTCTCTCTTCCCATTATCAAATAAATTCACGTACACGACGTTTATTAGAAATTTGACGAACGCGCGTGACTAATGCCCGATTAAAAAATTAATTAATTTTTTTATCGGGTTTAATTGAATTGGCAAAAAATTAATTGATTGAATTAGCAAAAAATTAATTAATTATATTGACAAAAATATAATTGTATTAACAAAAATATAATTAATTAAGTTAGATCAAACATAATTAATTACATTAGCAAACAAGTAATTAATTGAATTAGCAACAAATTAATTAATTAAGGTAGCAAAACATTAATTACTTAAATTAACAAAGATATAATGAAATAAATTAGCAAAAAATTAATTAAATTACCAAAAAATTAATTATATTAGCAAAAGTATAATTAATTAAATTAACAAAAATATAATTAATTCAATTAGCAAACCTTTAATTAATGAAATTACCAAAAAATTGATTAATTAAATTACCAAAAAATTCATTAATCAGAATACCAAAAACTTAATGAACTTAGCAAAAATATAATTAATCAAATTACTCAAAAGTTACCTAATTATATTAGCAAAAAAAGAATTAATTCAAGAATTATAAAAAAAAAATTACAAAATTGAATAATTCTTGAATTTTGTCTTTTCATTATTTTAATCTTCGGTTTTATTAAATCGAGAATCGTTATCCTGGCAACGACGTGGACTAGAATGTCCGAGAGAGAGAGAGAAAAAAGGAAAAAATTCGCTCGACTCGGCGCCGTTCGAAATTCTTAAGGCTATAAAATTGCCACTTCCGAGGTTCTTCGTGTATGTGTGTGTGTTTGTGAGTGAGTGAATATAATTCGCGCGATATGAAAATGTTAATAATCCTAGTAGACTCGAGACGGGAGACTGGGACGTGTCCCAGAATGTCTCGACTGCGGTGTATAGACGATGAGACCCTTTCTCGTTGAATTAACATCTTTCTCTATTTCTCCCCCCCCCCTCTCTATCTCTCACTTTCCTCTCGTTCACAAGGTGGACATGCCCTCGCGCCTCGAAATTAAATTCCTCTCGGCGGGAAATTTAAACGCAGTAAGACGCGTGAGTTCTCCCACTCGCGAATACATTCATCCCCTAGCAATAAAATTTTAAGAATTTCTTCAAAAAATAAAAAACAACAAAATATCAACAACAAACAAAAAAATTCAATTTCTCACATGCAAGAATTTTTTTAAACATTCCTCGATATAAACAAAATAAAACGAACGAACATTTTTTGAACCCTCCTTGTTAAGTCGAACAAACAAAATATTCATCGATGAATAATCTTTATCTTAAAAAAAAATTCTTTTAAATTAGATTAATTTGTTAAAATAAAAATATGAATTAAAATAAAGTTTTCCTTTAATTAATATTTTTAATTAGATTAATTTATTAAAATAAAAATAAGATTTTCCTTATTGTTGAAACATTGTTGTTTTTCAATTGTTGAAAAAAAATTCTTTTTTTTTCCCAATATGAAAATTAATTTTTCACGAGGAAAAACGCCCACGGGGCAAGACCCAGCGACAAGATTCGCTTGAAAACTAAACCAAGAATGAAAAAAAAAAGAAAATAACGTGAAAAAAAATAGGAGGATCGCCTAATTCAGCACGTACTACAAAAAATGAATTCGGAGAAACGCACGTACGATACATACATACTTACACACGGAGGTATTCGTAACATTGAACCTTGACCCACAATGTCCGGTCGCGAGAGCGCGTTTGTCTTTCGCTGACGCATCGGCCTCAACCCTCGCGCGCTCGTCAAAAATATTTTTTCTTTCGTTTTATCGGTCTGTTTCTTTTTTTTTTAATTTTTTTTCTGAAAATCTTTATGCACAAATCTACGAAAATGATCGACTCGAGGATATTTGCGATAAGGAAAAAAAAAAACAATTTGTTTTTCCCTTATCGAAGAAACAATTTTTTTTTCTCATCGAAAAGACAATTTTTTTTTCTTTCTTATCGAAAGAACAATTTTTTTATTTTCTGTTCCTTATCGAAAGAAGAAGAAGAAGTAGAAGAGACGGGAGAACGTTCACTCGGAAGAGAATTTTCCGCGTTTAACGAGCCTGAGCCTTGGAAAAGTGAGAATGGGGGAGGGGGCAAGGTAGAAAAAGAGAGAGAGAGAGAGAGAGAGAGAGAGAGAGAGAGAGAGGGAGTTTATTGTCAGGAGTAAAAGAGGGTGCCGGAGGACACGTGTAGCTGAGATGTCGCATAGAGTTAATGCCCCTTTTGCGTGGGACACAAAGGAACGACCGAGTGGAAGAGAGGTCTTTCGCAGGATTCACGTGGGGGGGGGGGGGGGGGGGGGGGGGGGGGATGAAGAGGTTGCTCACCGTCGCTCGGGACAACGACAGGAGAGCGATCGAGCTATATCGAGTCGAGGGAGAGAAGGCAAAAAAAAAGGAATTCATTCGATTTCCAAGAGTTCGTTCATTTATTGTCTTGTTTTATTTATTTATTTATTTTTTGTTTGTTTCATCGGGGAGCTCGTTCGAGCTGGAAAATACGGTGGCTCGTTATTACCGGGACATGTTTCTTAATAATTGAGAGATTGAATTTTTGCTGATTATAAAAGAAAGATTGTTTGTGTAGGAAATTTTTTTTTTTTTATTGAAAATCGAAAAGTTTGTTGAGGTTGAAGAAAAATGAGAATGAAAGGGAAAAATGATATGCATGATCGTCTGGAGAGTCATTGGAAAGGTTCATTCCTGGTGCGACAAAATAAATTCGATTCGAATTTTGTTCCAGAAATTTTTTTTGGATTTTTATAATTTTTTTATTTATTTATACCAAGGCCAATTTCTTAATAATGAAGTGATTGAATTGTTGCTATTTATAAAAGAAAAATTCCTTGTATAAATAAAAATTGTTTAAAATAAAACAAAAATTAAAAATCCAAAAATTCGTTAAATTTGAAGAAAAATAAGAATGGAAAGGAAAAACAATATGCAAGATCGACTCGAGTCTCGAAACGATCCATTCCCAGTGCGGCAAAATAATTTCGACTCGAATTTTGTGCGAGAATTTTTTTTTTTTTTCAAATTACACTTGAAGTTAATGAAAAAAAAAAAAAATGTGATCGATATAAACTTGGCAATTGGTTCATCTCGTTGCGCATGCTCGCTCGCCGATCGCGAAAGAAGAAGGAGGAGTAAGAAAAGAGAAGAAAAAACAAAATGAAATAAAATAAAAGTAAGAAGAAGAAAAAAGCGTGTCCACGCTCGTAACACACTCGGATTCGCGGCGGCCGCTTCTCTCTCCCTTTCGGTTCTTGCCGTGTTCGAGGAGCGTGCTTGTGTAACTCCGTAATCATTTTTCCACGGCCTTCCAGCCGGCAACGAGCGAGCGAGCAGCCTCACCGTCGTCGCGAGCGTGCGCGAGAGTCGACTTTCTACGCAAAACTCGGACGACGAGACCGAGGAATCCGTCGTTCGACTCGTGGGCATTGCATTATTACGTTTCTCACTATCGAATCGAGGCAACGACTACGTAACCCACGGATCTATGTTACGCCGATTCCCTACGAATCGACTATAAAATCTTCCAGTCGAGAATCCAAAATATTGGAAAACAAAAAATTAAAAATAAATCGGGAGGGAAGAGAGAGAGAGAGGAAACTGAGGAGAGGAGAGGAGAGGAGAGGAGAGGAGAGAGGAGAGAGAGAGGAGAGAAAGGAGAGAGGATAGGAGAGAATAGGAGGGAGGAGAGAAGAGAAGAGGAGAGAAGAGAAGAGGAGAGAAGAGGAGAGGAGGAGAGAGAGAAGAGGGAGAGAGGAGAGGAGAGGAGAGGAGAAGAGAGAGAAGAGGAGAGAGGAGAGAGTGGAGAGGAGAGGAGAGGAGAGGAGAGGAGAGAGAGGAGAGGAGAAGAGGAGAGAGGAGAGAGGAGAGAGAGGAGAGGAGAGAGAGGAGAGGAGAGGAGAAGAGAGGAAAGGAAAAAGGAGAGATCGGAGAGAGAGGAGAGAGAGGAGAGGAGAGGAAAGGGAAAGAAAGCCTTCGAGATTGTGCGCTGGAGGTTAATAAAATTGTGTCATTGGATTGTATGAGAGAAGCAAACAAAAGTTTCTTTTACTCGTTATTTCTTTCTATTTTGTTCACATTTTTAAAAAATTCTTTTCTTATCACGTAGAATGCAACGGTATGATTTTCTGCTATCGAGGAATTCGATATCACCTGCGACACGACCGAGCTGCGTGTGCATCAACGATCAAAGAGAAGGAAAAAAAAGACGTGTCTATTTAATTTTGTTTGTTTTTATATATGGATATATAAGTACAAAATATCTCTCGGTATTTTCGCAAAGCGTATCGATAAGTACTGTGTACCAGCATCGGCCGAGTAATTCGAATCGACACGATGGCAATTAGGTAGCGGGGAAATACAGGCGATAACCTCTCTCGCGCTGTCTCGTACGTATTTGCCACTAATAATCTATACTACGTATATATATGTATATATATATACACACACAATATAATTTAAGTTACGAATTGAGAGTGATAAGAGCCACTTGATGAGGAGTCACCGTCGTCGAAAATATACGCGCCAACAAACAATTATGGCGCGCTTGTCTTTCTTATCTCAACTATAACTATACATTATATTATATATGTATACATAACGCCATAACGTAATATAATAATAGGATAAAATAATATTATATCATTATATTACATTATATGAATATAATATATAATAATCTATTATTATATTAATATAATGATATAATAATATATTATCATATTATATTAATGTAATATATAATATGTTATATAATAATATATTATTATATTAATATAATAATATAATAATAAATTATTATATTATACTATATTATATTAATATAATAATATATTATTATATTATTAATATAATATAATATAATGATATAATATGTAATAGTAAAGATATAATATTATCATTATGTTAATATAATAATATATGTAATAGTACAAATATAATAATATTATTTTATAATATTATATATTATTATAGTATAATTATATTAATTATATGTATATCTATAGATATTTAGAATTGATTGTGATTAAAAAATTTCACATTCCGCAAACGAGACGTTTGCTATTTCCGACGAAGCACGTAAAAACGTAACCTTGCCACAAATTTATGAACACTGAGTTAAATGTAAATTAAAATATGTCAAATGTCACGACAAAATAATGAAAAAAAAAAAAAAGAAAAAGGTATAATTAAAATAATAACGAATCGAATAAAATATGGCGAGCGATCGATCGATAAATCGTTGATAATGAAAATTTGCGTATCGATATAACGAGAAAAAAAAGTACGTTTCGTAGAAAGTGAGCGTAAAACTGTACGAAAACGCTCGAGAATCCTATAGATAAAAAATAAGATCGTTCCGAAGATCTTTTATTATTATCGCATTTATCGTTACGCGGTACGTTCACTGTCATTCATCGGACGAGGCAGGGTACGATAAACGCGAGGCACGGATCGCCATCGAGATAACGCACAAGAAGTTGCCTTCGCGAGTCTTTTCTCGCGCTTGAGATATTCGAGACCAAGACCGACAGAGAGACACTGAGACAGAGAGAGAGTAAAGTTTTGATAAGTGTTACCGAGGAAACTCTGGTCGTTGTGGCTTTTGCCAACTCGGCACGTATAGATTTCGATAGACCAGCTGCGCGAATGCAATTCAACGACGATTACTCTTCCAACTATCAATTGTACATTATATATATTAATAATAGCATAATATTATTATAATATAATATATCATATTATATTATAACATACTATAATATATTATATTATATTATATTATATTATATTATATTATATTATATTATATTATAGCATATTATAGTATATTATAGCATATTATATTATATTATAGCATATTATATGCTATTATATCATATTGTATTATATTATACTATGATATATTATATTATATTGTATTATACACTATTATACTATAATATAATATATTATATTATATTGTATTATATTATACTATAATATATTATAATATATTATATTGTATTATATTATAATATATTATACTATGTTGTATTATATTATACTATAACATATTATATTATATTGTATTATAATATATTACATTATATTATATTATATTACATTATATTATATTATATTATATTATATTATATTATATTATATTATATTATATTATATTATATTATATTATATTATATTATATTATATTATACTATAATATATTATATTATAATAGAATATAATATATTATATTATATTCTATTATAATATAATATATAATAAAGGAGTAAAATAATATGATTCACAGGTGTCGAGGTGCATATATATATATATAAAATAATATAAAATAAATATAATATAACATAAATAAAATATAATATAATATATTATATTATATTCTATTATAATATAATATATTATATTATATTCTATTATAATATAATATATTATGTTATATTATATTTTATTTATGTTATATTATATTTATTTTATATTATTTTATATATATATATATGCACCTCGACACCTGTGAATCATATTATTTTACTCCTTTATTATAATCCTTCGTATTTTATAGAGAACGTTTCTGAGAGTGCAAGCAAGATAGATAGAGACAGAGAGAACAAGATAGAGAATATAATAAGTGTGCTATATCTATATCTATGTGTCTATGTGTACACATGTGTGTATTCGAGGTGGACAGAGACACGCGGAAAGTCGATACTCCGAGGATATAAGCGCGGATCTATATATATACAAACGAGAAGCTTATACCCATCTTGTATCGGCCGGTAGAGCCACCAGCGGTTATTTAATACCGAGGCGAGAGACTCTCGACGTTCACTCGCCGCCCGCGTTCGACTTCCATATCTCCTCTGGGTTCTGTGGGCCTCGCCACCGCCGCCGCTTCTGTGTCCGGAGGAATCCTCGACGTTCGGACCTACTTCTCTTTCTCCCTCTCTCTCTCGCTCTTTCTATTTTCCTCTTGCTTTGTTTCTCTCTCTCTCTCTCTCTCTCTCTCTCTCTCTCTCGCTCTCTCTTTCTCTAGCTCGCTCGATCCACGTTAATAATATAGAGAAAGAGAGCGAACCGCCGACTTTTCGTACCATCGAGTTGTACGACAGGACGAGAGACGAGTACGAAGGATGGGACGTTGGTATTGTTGTTTTTTTTTTATTTTTTTGTTTGTTTATGTATTTTGATCGTATAGGACAGGACATAAGAGAGAGAGAGAGAGAGAGAGAGAGAGAGAGAGAGAGAGAGAGAGAGAGAGAGATAGAGAGAGAGAGAGAGGGAGAGAGAGAAAGGAGTATTGCGATAAGAAAAATGCTACTTGCTCTAAGAATCGCGACACTCGAATCGTCCGGGGTAACGTTTCTCTCTTCAACGCCCTCCTCCTGACCTTGTGAAATACACCCGCAACCTCACAGTAAGACAGCACGAGTCACGGTCTCTTTCGCGATACGGATATCGCGAATTTTCACGGTTCGCGAAAATCGTCGGCGAGACTAAAGATAATAACATTATTATTGTTATTTTTAAAAAAATTCTGAATATTTTTTGTTAATTTGTTTGAATTTCTATTTTATTATTATTATTATTATTGTTGTTGTTGTTGTTGTTGTTGTTGTTATTATTATTATTGTTGTTGTTGTTGTTGTTCGATGTATAATAATAAAAAAATAAATAATAATAATAATATTTCCTCGAAATTAAGTTTGTTATTTTGTCCGATAAAGATGTTTTCTGATAATTAACGGGCAATTTTTAAGTATGACGTCAATTAACGTATATAATTACGTGTATTAATGATCAATCCGAAAACATTCTGCGAAATCATCGCTCCTCCAAAAATTGAGGCTTCGAAAAAAGAAAAATATCTTCGTGCCTCGAGGATTTTTCTCTCTCTCTCTCTCGACTTTGATCAGTATCGCGCTCCTCTGCCCGGAGATCGATTAAGACGCGATAAGAGATCGAATAAAGAAGGCATATTCACGATCTTATCGGCAATTTCGCTTGTCACGTACGTACAACTTTCGGGGCCAAATGAATTAATTGTTTAACGTCTGAGAACAGTCAGATTCGCATCTTGTCCTCCCCCCGCCCCCTTTCTTTCTCTCTCTTTCTCGATTTCTCTCTCTTTCCCGATTTCTCTCTCTCTCTCTCTCTCTCTTTTTCTCGATTTCTCGCTCTCTTTTTCTCAATTTCTCTTTTTTTCTCTTTTTCTCAATTTCTCTTTCTCTCTCTCTGTCTTTCTTTTTGTTTCTCGATGTCTCTCTCCTTCTCTCTCGCAATTCTCTCCACCCATTCGCCACGGTAGATTCTCGCTTCCTGATGTAATCGAGCAACGATGCAAACTTCGTCGTAGCGCATTACTCGACGATACAAAAAGGAAAACGTAGACACGCGCGAAGATTAATTCTTTTTTATCGAAAACAATTTTTTCCCCTTCGTTAACTTCTAGAAGAAACAAAAAATCACAACTCTTCGTCTTCCTTAACCGAATACTAATTTACGGATTCAAATTTATAAAATAATAATCGTTTTTGTATAAAAAAAATTGACGCCCAATTATTATTTCTCGTAACAAAATTACAAAAAAACAACAAACAAATAATTTTCAATATTTTTCGGTCGAATCGCTAGAGACATTTTCGATCCCGAAAGTCTCGAGATAAGACGCGATAGCTTAGAATTCTCCGCTAGAATGCGGTCCAGCTCCAAACTCGATTCCTCTTGAACACCCTGGAGGCTGTGCAACTTTATACCCACCTATATATCTACCGATCATCGCTATGACCGTCGTTTCTACCGAGCGAGCAAATTACGATTTTGATTACAGGGTTTCTCTCTCTCTCTGTCTCTCTCGTAGCCTAAAGAACTCGTACGATGCTCCTACACCGATACAAACAAACCCACACACATACACATACATAAATATATAAACATATACAGGGTGAATTTCATAAAATGTCTCAAACTTTGTTTTAAGGTAGATGAGATCATTACAAACAAAAGTTGCAAATATACATTGGGGATATTTTCAATAGTTTAGGAAATATCAATTTTTAAAGTTGGACCAATCAGAGCGCGCCGAGAAGCGTTGACGCCGCCCACTCCCGTCCTAGCCGTAGAGATAGCACAGTGTAGGTGCGTTACATTTGGGTTTGCAAAATTCAGAGCAGTCAATTTTATTAATTATATTATTACGCAGTCATTTTTATTACTCAGGCATTGGCTGCTAGGGCGAACAGTGGGCGGTTCCAACGCTTCTCGACGCACTCGGCAAAATTCAGAGCAGTCAATGCCCGAAAAATAAAAATCACTGCGTAATAATATAATAAATAAAATCGATGTGCCATCTCTAAGGCTAGTGCGAGAGTGGGCGGATCCAGCACTTCTCCGCGCGCTCTGATTGGCTCAACCTAAATCATTGATATCTCGTGAACTATTAAAAATATCCCCAATGTATATTTGCAACTTTTGTTTGTAATGATCCCATCTACCTTAAAATAAAGTTTGAAACAACTTATGAAATTCACCCTGTATAAACATATATATGTGTGTCTATAGAAGTAATTTCGTCTGGCTTCTTCAAAGAAACTGAGCTAAAAGATCGTTTCTGACGCGCTACGAAACGTTTTCGCTTTTTGAACAAAATTCGCAGGCATCCGGGAAGAAGGGAGGAGGAAGAGGAGAAGGGGGGGGGGGGGGGGGGGGTGTACCTGCTGCCTTTCGGCAAACTCTACTCCCGTAACGATCTTTCGTGACTCTCGATATAATATCGGTGTTACAGGGAAAGAAAGAGAGAAGAAGGAGGGAGGGAGAATGATTTTTCTCCCAAGAGGGAGAGCGAGAGGGAGAGAGAGAGAGAAGAGGGGGAGGGAGGGAGCCCGAAGCGAAGGAAACGAAGAAAGGAACGTGGATGCGTGTGTGTACGTGTGTTATATACGAAAGTGGAAGGCTCCTGCTTGCCTGCTGTTCCTCTCTCGAGACTTCATCGATCGTCGACGACGTAGAAGAGAGCCGGAGAACTCGCGCACGATACGAAAACCTAACGGTCTGGTAGCGCGCGTCGTTTGATTATTTCAAAATTCACAGATAAAATCGTTGTAACGGAGACGACGATGACGATGGACCGAGACGCACGTGTTCAAACCCGAGATGCGAGGAAAAAAAAACAAATTTCATTCCGGCACGTTGCATATCCCGCGAGATTTCACAAGTTTTTGATTACTCCGAGGAAAAATTGGAAATCGGTGTTGTAGCGACGAATTAGTTTGGAAATTTGATATTTTTTTTTTCGGTTTTTTTTTTGTTGGATTGAGTTTCCAATTTGAATGGAAAAGAGAATGAATTTTTATTTGAAATTTGAATGTAAATTAAAATGGGTCAAAGGTCACGATATTATCAAAAAAAGAAATAATTGGAATTTGAATGAAAAAAAAAAGGATTTTTGTTTGTAATTTTGTCGAATGAAAAGAGCACAGTTTTTTAAAAAATTGTTTTCTTTATGAGAAATAAATTTGATAAAATTCGTCGAGTTGAGAAAAATCGACGGTCGACTCAATTTATTTTTATTTGATTTTTTGTACAAGCGAATTTTCAATTTATCAAAAAAAAGGACAAAATTTGAAATTCTGTTTAAATTTGACGACAAGGTAGTCCGCAAATTTGATTTTCTTGTTCGATCAAGTTTACAATTTAAATAAACAAAAAAAAACAAAAATTTATTCAGAATTTTTTAATCGACCGAAAAGCACGATTAAAATTTTGTTTTGTCCGAAAAATAAATTTAATAAAATTCGTCGAATCGAGAAAAATCGGCGATCGACCCAATTTATTTTTATTTGATTTTATACACGTTCGAATTTTTAATTTCATCAAAAAATTAAGAAAATTTGAAATTTAGTGGAAAAAAAGCTCAATTGTATATTTTCATTTAAAAAATCAATTTCGATATTCGATCGAGTCGATCCAAAAAGTCGACCCAATTTGTTTTTTTTTTTAAATATCGAAAATTATTCGAATACGAGTTTTTTTTGTTCTTTTACTCAATTTAATTTCACAGCCGGCACATGTGCGCGCGTGTCTATAAATATGATACATATGGCGAATAGCGATTACGTCGGGATTGGCCGAGGTGAATTTCTCGTTGTAACATCCGTCTCTACCACGTGAGGTTCGTTCCCTTGCGTTATCTCGCTAATTGCGCGTCGTTCGCGCTTAACGAGATATCGCGCGACTAATTAAATTATATCCTTCGATAATTAAAGAAGGGAAAAAGGGCTCGAATGGGCGTAGTTCTGTTTTTCATACGGGATGACGTAAAATCTGTCGAATCACATATTTGTCTCTCTCTATCGCTGTCTCTATCCCTCTCTCTCTCTCTCATACACATAGCCGTTTCATGGACGTAACGACGTTAATCCATGCAAGAGATTTTAACGAGACATTCTATTTTATCAATTATTGACACTACGCGCATATTGTCTCGTAGCTGATGTTAAAAAGAAATGATAAGTTCTTGAAGGACGAGCATCAAAATTTGAAATAAACGTAAATTGATAATTTATCGATATCGGAGTTCGTATCAATTATTATACCTAATATAAAAATCATAATCAATATTTAAAAAAATGATAAATTCTTGAAGAATGATCTTCGAAATTTGAAATAAACATAAATTAATAATTTATCGATATCGGACTTCGTATCAATTATTATAATAGAATATAAAAATCGTAATCAATATTTAAAAAAAATGATAAATTTTTGAAGAACGAGCATCGAAATTTTAAATAAACATAAATTGATAATTTATCGATATAGGACTTCATATCAATTATTAGAATATAAAAATCGTAATCAATATTTTGAAAAAATTATAAATTCTTGAAGAACGAGTATCGAAATTTGAAATAAACATGAATTAATAATTTATCGATATCGGACTTTGTATCAATTATTATAATATAAAAATCGTAATCAATATTTAAAAAAATGATAAATTCTTGAAGAATGATCTTCGAAATTTGAAATAAATATAAATTAACAATTTATCGATATCGGAGTTCGTATCAATTATTATAATATAAAAATCGTAATCAATATTTTGAAAAAATGATAAATTCTTGAAGAATGAGCATCGAAATTTGAAATAAACATGAATTAATAATTTATCGATATCGGACTTTGTATCAATTGTTATAATATAAAAATCGTAATTAATATTTAAAAAAAAAACGATAAATTCTTGTAGAACGAGCATCGAAATTTGAAATAAATATAAATTAATAATTTATCGATATCGAATTCCGTATAAATTATTATATTTATTTATTTGTAATTCAATATTTGTTTTTATTCAAAATTTTCAAAAAAAATTACATTATCGCTATATTTCATGCAAATAAGTAAATGACTATCGAAATGAAAAAGTGGTTTTTCTCGACTATCGATGAGAATATGGACGATCGATTGCCGAGTATCGTACGACATTTTACCAACGTACTTCAGCAAAATGCGAATTACGTTATTATCTTGTCGATGATATCGTTCGTCCTTTACTAAGGAAATATCAATGGCGTGGGAGCCTAGGGAGGTTTGAGAGGTAAAAACGAAGATGAGGACGAAGAAACGCGAAAGGAGGAACAAAACAAGGGAGAGAGCGAGAGAGAGAGAAAGGGACGACCCGAAGAACGTGGAAATTCTCACCCTTGACCTATCGAGATTATGACGTGGTATAACAATCTTTAGTTATATAGGACGATAGTAATGAAGGCTTACGTGCGAGAGAAATAATATCTTGCGATATTCGATATAGATATATACACATATAAGCTCAATTATAAATTAAAACCAAATTCTCCAAAACGTTTTGAAAAAATAATTCTCTTCTAGAAAAAATTATCTCGAATTCTAAGATCACAATATTGCATTATTAATATTGTAATTATTATGATTTCTATAATATCAGAATTATCTTTAAACAAACTTTCGAAAAGATTTTGAAAAAATCATTTTCTTTTGGAAATAATTATTTCTCTTCTAATATTAGAAAATTGCATTACTAATGTTGTATCTATAATAATTATTATAATTTCTATAATATCAGAATTGTTTTTAAGCAAACCAATAATTTTCTAACTTTATCATTTTGAACTTTATCATCTAACTAACTTTATCATTTTAATAATATCCAGCCATTATCTAAAACTAAAAATTCATTTTTTTCAAATTCATCTCCATCTTGATTCCTCAATAATTTATAATATACTCAGACAAATAAAAACCATGGATTATAATTAGGATAATTATTATTATAATAATATCCAGCCATTATCTAAAACTAAAAATTCATTTTTTTCAAATTCATCTCCATCTTGATTTCTCAATAATTTATAATACACTCAGACAAATAAAAACCATGGATTATAATTAGGATAATTATTATTATAACAATATCCAGCCATTATCTAAAACTAAAAATTCATTTTTTTCTAAATTCATTTCCATCTTGATTCCTCAATAATTTATAATACACTCAGAAAAATAAAAATCATGGATTATAATTAGGATAATTATTATTATCACAATATCCAGCCTTTATCTAAAACAAAAAATTCATTTTTTTCAAATTCATCTCCATCTTGATCCCTCAATAAATTATAATACTTATTGTCAGGTAAATAAAAACCATCCATTATCATTATAATAATATCCAGCCATTATCTCAAACTAAAAATTCATCTTTCCCAAATTCATCTCCATCATGAACCCTCAATAATTTATAATAAAATCAGATAAATAAAAACCATCCATCCGTTATCACAATCCAAAACTAAAAATTCATTTTTCCAAATTCATCTCCATCATGACCCCTCAATAATTTACAATACACTCCGATAAATCAAAAACCATTCAGAATTGAAGTAACAAAATCTCTGTGTAGATTTTCCATCTCACTGGCTTTTATTCGACCAATATTGTCGAGCCTACACTCTTGTTTCCGTTGTTGCGCCGTCGGCAAGCTCCTCCCCCCCCCCTCCTCCTCCTCCTCCTTATTACCTCAGTGCTGCCATCATCGTCACCATCACCGCCAATCTTCCTCTCTCTCTCTCTCTCTCCCGCGTGATTTTCCTTCCATCGAAGAACCGTCACCTTTGCCCACGGACTGTATCATTGCGCCGCACGTAAACCGGCCTGTACACGTCGTGACAATGATCAATGAAAATTACGTACGTACGGCGATTCTACGTAACGCCTCGATGTAAAGCTACCACTTTTACAATTGCCGTGGCGAAACGCCACCGGCTCTCTCACTCTCTCTCTCTCACTCTCTCTCTATCTCTTGAAGAAAAATAAGAAAAAGAAGAAGAAGTAACGGGGTTTGTCGTTTTTCTCATGATCTCACGGGTCAATGCTACATTCGCGGCGTGATATCGAGGGAGAGACGAACGAAATGTTACAACGGACGTTACATCGCTATTTTTGTTTTGTTTAAATATAAAATTAACCAATTAACGTTTTAATCAATTTTGTTAATTTAAATTCTTTAAAGAATTTTTACTTTGCTATTGGTAATTTTTTTTTTTACCCTTCGAGACCTGAGTACTTTCAAGCTTATATGGTCCGCAGACGCATAGACTGACGCATATATGCGTCCTTAGGGCGCAAAGGATTAATGACATTGACAAATTCGCGTTAGGATCAATTTTTTTTAAATTCTCTGGAGAAATTTTGATTTTTTGTATAATTGACTCGTTGTTGAGCCTTAAAAATGTGTGTGATACGGGGGAGAGACGAACGAAATATTATAACGGACGTTACATCCGTATTTTTTTGTTTAAATATATAATTTATCAATCAACGTTTTAATTAATTTTTTTAATTCCAATTTTTTCAAGGAATTTTACTTTGCTAATGCTTTTTTTATATATAATAAAATTGACCAATTAACATTTAAACTGAGTTTGTAACTTCAATTTTTTCAATAAATTTTACTTTGCTAATGCTTTTTTTTATATATAATAAAATTGACCAATTAACATTTAAACTGATTTTTTAATTTCCATTTTTTCAATAAATTTTACTTTGCTAATGCTTTTCTTCATATATAATAAAATTAACCAATTAACATTGTAATTAATTTTTTTTAATTCCAATTTCTTTCGACAAATTCTACTTTACTATCCACTTTTAAAAATTTTCTTTTTTCAAATAAAATTTACCAATCCCCATTTTTACCAATTTTCTAAAATTCCCCAAAGCAATATTTATTCTTTGAAAAATTGATTCATCATCGACCCTTAAAAATCTGCACATTTTCAATTCATTTCTCGTTAATAAACTTTGATTTCCTCTCTACTCAAATAGCAAGAGCAAGATACAACCTGCCATAATAAACTAATAAAATATAAACGATATAAAAATTCTTACGCATCGTTGAACACGCGGTACCCTCCCCCCCCCTCCTGCCCCTGCCCAACCGGAGTGAAACTTTCTCGAGAGTACTAATAACCTTGAGGGGTCGGTCGAGTCTGTTGGTGCGCGCGCGCGCGCTCTCGTCCACGGAAAGGGAAACCTCTACCGCTACCGAGCATCGCGTTGAATTGCCGTGACAAAATTGTATCAGCGGAACGAGAGAGACCCTGCTCGAGTACGAGGGGTCCTCCCCCCCCCCCTTCCCCTCCCACGCGTCCTAATTCAACGAGTATTACATACACTATGTACATGGGACAAATAGTTCATGCAACGAGGTAATAGTTCTAGAGAAAAAAAAGAAAGAAAAAAAATTTTTTTTTTTAAATAACAAGAACGATGCTCGACTCTCGAAAGCGGCATTAGAGAGTACCCGCGTCGTCGCAATGTCACCCTGATTACGTCACGGAGGAGAGTGAGTGAGTTAGTGAGTGAGTGAGTGAGAGAGAGAGAGGGGGGAATAGAGAGAGCCCTAGCGGTGACGTTGCGAAGGTCTCGAGCGCGCGCAGATGATCGCTAGAGTGGGGCTGGGCGTAGGAGTGGGGAGAGTGGAGCGGGAGTGGGGGAGCACCAATTCGCATACGTAAATAGACGCCGGAACCATCGAGGAGCTCGTCCCGACTGGCTTTTGTCACTGTGCTGGCGTGACTCTGTAATAACGTATTGTTCGTAGGTTGATTAAAAAAAAAAATACAAACGTGACAAAAAACGAAAACAAAACAAATCGACTTCCCGAGCCACTCCTATTTATCGATCGAAATACAATGGGGAAAAAAATAATGTATATGAAATAAAAAGAATTGCCAAGAATGGGAGGAGGAGGAGGAAAAAAAAGAAAGCGTATTTTTTCTTGTGACAAATAATAATAATAATAATAATAATAATAATAATAATAATAAATAAGTAAATTAATAATAGGAAACAAATAAATAAATAATAATAACAATAATAATAAATGAATAAGTAAAGAGATAATAAATAAGTCAATAAATTGACATAAATAATTAACTAAATAAATAAATAATAATAATAATAATAATAAATAAGTAAATTGATAATAGGAAACAAATAAATATATAATAATAACAATAATAATAAATGAATAAGTAAAGAGAGAATAAATAAGTCAATAAATTGAAATAAATAATTAAGTAAATAAATAATAACAATAATAATAATAATAATAATAATAAATTAAAAATATGCGAGTTTTTCCACCATCAGCTCGTTCAACGTTACAAATTAATCGAGTCTTAATTCTTGAGCTGGTAGAGCGAAAGAAAATTTATGCATTAACTCGAGAGCGAGACAGGAGGGAATGAAGGGAGAGGCAGGGAGGAGTGGGCAGAGTCGAAACGAATTTGCAAACTTCGTCTTTGATACGTGAAAAAAATCTCAACCGCGTCTTCTTTTTATTTTTTCGACGCGGTGATATTCCTAATTTTTTTTCAGTTGCTTTTCGTTCTAACGAACTTTTTCGTAGAATTTTAAGCCAATTCAACATCGTGCGATTTTTCATCAAAGTTATTAAAGCCACCTGCTTTTTTTTCTTCCGTCCTCTCCGGATGTTGGTAAAATTATAAAAAAAGGGTGGAGGGGAAGACTAAAATCGTCAATTTTTGTTTCCATAGCAACGAGACCGCAATTATTTTTCTACCAACGATCGAAGATTCATCAAGGGGAAAAACCAGTCTAAAGGTAAAAAAATGTAGAAAACTTTGGGATTTTTTTTCAAAGAAACTAAACAACATATCGAAATTTGGTAAAAAGGTTTTTATTATACAAGTATCAAGCATTGTTTATAAATTTTATCAGAGCTGTAGTAAACAAAATGGCGGCTTGCCAGCATTTTTCCCAGCTGCGTCTTTTCTTTTTCATTGCTGCCTGGCCGAACCTATAACTGCTGCAATTTCAAAGCTACGATAATGAACCGAAAAGAATTCGATAGAGGATGATAACAGCTTTGATGCTACGTAGGATTTTTGTTTTAAATTGATTTTTGCAAAAGTGACGTGTTGTTGAACAAAAATTTCGACAAAACGCAAAAAAAAATGCACGAAAATTGTTAATAACATTTGAACTATGCGATATAAAAAAAAAAATCTATGTCTTATCGAAGCTGTTATCATCCTCTATCGAATGCTTTTTGGTTCATTATCGTAGCTTTGAAATTGCAGCAGTTATGGGTTTAGCCAGGCAGCGATGAAAAAGAAAAAGCACAGTTGGAAAAAAGCCGCCATTTTGTTTAGTACGCCTCTGATAAAATGTATAAACAGTCCTGGATACTTGTATAATAAAAACCTTTTAACGAAATTTCGATACGTTGTTTAGTTTCTTTGAAAAAAAATCCCAAAGTTTGCTATATTTTTCTGCCTCTGGTTAAGGGGGTGGTTTACCCCCTTAACCGTGGGTAACGAAATATCGTTCGAGATCAAAATTTGATAAACAAAATTAGAAAAGAAAAAAAAATACCCACGGATCGTCGACTTACAATTAAATTTTGTTGTTTCCTTTAATTTATTATTATCTCTTCCCCTTCTGTTTTTCGCACGTGGTCAGAACACGAGGGGGCACGGGCAGGGGGGTATATGAAAAATGGATTAATAATTGCACACCGCGTGAATACCCAGGAGTTTAAAAGAAAAGAAAAAAAACAACATTCTTAATGACACGTGTTTGTATAATTATCTTAATTAGCGCGTGGTCCTCGCGTGACGGATGTCATCCGGAGATCCGTCTCCTTACCTGCCCCCACACCGTCGTCCTTATCCTCCACGCGCGTATTTCTCGCGATATACTTTTCTTCTCGCGGTAAGGAACTACGACAGAGAAACGAAGAAACGTGACAGAGAGAGATAAGGGCAGGGACAGGGGAGGGGGATAAAGGGGCGGGGGGAACGATACGAAAGATCGCGCCTTAAGGTTGGTTGAATCTCTTCGTGAATTGGCTCGGCCACACCGGCATGGGAAAAAAACTCTTGTCTCGGGGAAGCGGATTAATAAAAAGATTGCGGGCGCGTGATTAAAGAAGAAGAAGAAGAAGAGGGAGAAGAATGAGAGAGAAGAAAAAAGATTCGCTGCTTACTCTCTCTCTCTCTCGGTCTCATTCGCATTTTTCGCTAGTCTCGACTCTCCTAGCAGTGCAACACCCACACACATATACAGGGTGAATTTCATAAAGTGTAACAGACTCGATTCTAAGGTAGATGGGATCATTACAAACAAAAATTGCAAATATACATTAGGGATAATTTTAATAGTTTACGAGATATAAATGTTTACATTTGGTCCAATCAGAGCGCACCGAGAAGCGTTGGCGCCGCCCACTCCCACCCTAGCCGTAGACATAGCACAGTGTAGAGCGTTACATTTGGAGTTGCAAAATTCAGAGCAGTCAATTTTATTTATTATATTATCACGCAGTCATTTTTATTTCTCGGGTATTGACAGCTCTGAATTTTACCGAGCGGGTCGAGAGGAGTTGGAGCCGCCCACTCCTCGCCCTAGCAGCCAATGCCCGAGAAATAAAAATTACTGTGTAATAATATAATAAATAAAATTTACTGCTCTGAATTTTGCAAACCCAAATGTAATGTTCTACACTGTCCTATCTCTACGGCTAGGACGGGGAGTGGGCGGCTCCAATGCTTCTCGACGCGCTCTGATTGGACCAACTTTAAAAATCTATATCTCGTAAACTATTAAAAATATCCCCAATGTATATTTGCAACTTTTGTTTGTAATGATCTCATCTACCTTAAGATAAAGCTTGAGACACCTTATAAAAAACTCACCCTGTATATGTGTATGACCCTCCCCCCTTGACGAAGGGGATCGGATATTTCAACTTGGGAATCAACGACGATGTGTGTGTCTCTCTCTTTCGAACTCTCGCACACACACACTTGCTCTCGTTCTCTATCTGCGTGCGTACGTTCCGTGTAACACGATCATTATGCCACGGGCGACGTTACAAAGCCTAACGATAAGAAGCGACCGGGCGTGTAACCCCCCCCCCCCCCCCCTCCTGCTCCTCTCACCTCTTCGCCGTGCAACTTGTTACCGGTGCGAAAAAGGAAAAAAATAAGCTAAGAAATAAAAACAATATACAGATCTTGATGCGAGTAAGTAGGTACACTCTCGCGTTAACATTTCTTTTTTGCATTTAGTTATTTTTATTTTATTATATTTCGTTTTAATTTATATGATTTTATTGCATTTCGTTGAATTGTATTTTATTTTATTTTATATTATTTTATTTTATCTTATTTTATTTTACTTTATTTTATTTTATTGCATTTTAGTTTATTGCATTTAATTTTATTGCATTTTTTTTATTTTATTTTTATTTTATTCTGCATTATTTTACTTTATTTTATTTTTATTTGTTATTATCATCGAATTCTTTTTATTTATTTATCATTTTTCAAAATAATTTTCGCAATCTTCCCATCGAGCATTAAGTATCAAAAAATTTGTTCCCCCGTCAAAATTTATCATCACCAAAAAGATTCGATCATCCAGGATTTTCCAACGTATCGTTCGCGTGGAAAGAAACAAAAAATCGTGTTTCCATTTGAAAGAAAATTAATTTTTCTTCCTAATCTCGAAAACTGAAATTCGACCAGTCGCGCACGAGTTACTCGAATCCGACATGAGTAATGTTGTGTCCACTTCTATCTATATGCATACAAAAAAAAAAATATATATATATATATATAAATATATATGTATATTACGTTACTAGCGAATGCTCAGTAGGTTACACTCTCATTATACAACGACAACAATGAGATTACCTATATTATTCAACTTTCTCCTCTCGACGAGCGACGACAAAACGTCGACGCGCCACGCCGTGACTCTGTCTCTACGTCACGGATGCCACTCTCGCGCCTATCTTACTCACTTTTTCTCCCGTTTACCAGACCTCGCGCGCATACGCACCCTCATATACATATATCCATGTAAAATCCCAAATACCTCACATACTTACATACATACATACCTACATACGATTCCGGAGAAACTATATAATAATAACAATAACAATAATAATAATAATATAATAATAATAATAATATGTAATATAATATAATAATAATAATAATAATATGTAATATAATATAATATAAGATAATATAATGATAATAATAAAAATATACATATATATGCTTCTGGAGAAAATATATATTTTTTATTTTGATATAAATATAATAAATAAAATAAAATAAAATAAAATAATATATAATAATACATATATATATTATGTAAGATGATAATAATAATAATATAATATATAATAAATAATAATAATAATATGAATAAAATAAAAATATATATATATGGTTCTGGAGAAACTATATATATTTCTATATTTTCATATATATATAATAAAAAAAATAGAATAAAATGAAATTGTATATAATAAATAATAATAATAATATGATAACAATAATAATAAAATAAAAAATATATATACGGTTCTGGAGAAACTATATATATTTTTTTTATTTTCATATATATATATATATATATATATATATATATATATATATATATATATATATATATATATATATATATATATGTATGTATGTATGTATGTATGTATGTTTGTATGAGAGTGTGTGTACATTGGAGAGAGCAGCTTACCGTAACGTTTGTCGACAAAAGCGCCAAAGCTCACGGGCGGGCACCGTGAGGCTGGGGAGGGAGAAATACTCGCGAGAGATCGGGGAGATAGACAGACGGAGATAATGGCCATAATGGTGTACGTATATCAAACGAATGGGAGGCTCGCTTCGATGACGGCACCGAAACTACCAGCTCGTCGCTTTACTGCTTCTACATTACTTTCACACACACACACACACACACACACACACACATACCTATCTACATTTATACCTTTTTCTTTCTTTCTGTATAACGATAGATATTAATATTGCACATTTTTTTACAGCTACACGTGACAGAGCAACATCCAAATTTCCAACAAATTAACAACTTTTCAACAATTTCGTTATTATTTTATTATCAAAATTTCAAACAAAAAAAATTCTATTTTGTTTTTATCAAAATTGATAACTTTTTAATTTTTCACTATAACATTTTTTTTTGTTAATTTCTTTTATTAAATTTCAAATTCCAATTGTTTTTTTTTTCATTCCACATCGAACTTGCAGATTTTTCCTGGAATTGAGTTTTTCCCAAAGCGAGAAAAGGAGAGAAATTCGAGCAAGCTAATTAACATTGCTCGAGTACGTTAATTAAAATTTAATCCTCGTCCCGACGATCGGACAAATTTAATAACGTCGAATAAAAAACAATTCTTCTCCTTGTTTTCGGGAACAACGTTCCCAAGCTAGATCCACCGTTCAAAAACAAAATTTAAAAAAAAAGTAGACTTTGGGCTCGTATCGTTTTACGCACAACGCTGCTCTGTGTGGAATCGTCGAATCTTTGGACTTTGGGACATTCGCTCGTGTGTGCATTAGGGCAACGACCACGTCGTCGCGATCCGCGTACGAATTTTACTCCAACTTTTCACTCTACAAAGCACGTTGGACTCGAACAAAAAAAAATTTCTTTCTTTTTTTCTAATATCTGTTTATTTTTTCCCCTGGTTCATGCGAGAAGAGAAAAAGAGAGAAAGAAGAAATTTAAAAAAAAAATTGTTTTTTTAAACCAAAGGATTGAGAAAAACGTGGCGAGGCCAGAAACACGAGCGGAGAGAAAGCCGAGGCGACGCTATTTTTCCTGCGACGGATCAGAAACCGACGAGGAGAGAGAGGAGAGGAGGAGGAGAGAGGGAGAGAGAAAAAATGGAGAAGAAGGAGAGACACGACGTAAATGCAGGCTACAACGCTGCGGTTTCAAACGTGGCAACGTCGCAACGCCGGATCTATATCCCCGGCGCGCGCTCTTCGACTCCTCGACCACGTGATTCACTTCGTTATTGGTGAAACGAGCGAATGAGAAAAAAAAGACAAAATATATATATATATTTGTGTGTGTGTGTCGAAGCTGGCGAATATATCATCGGTTCGATAAAGTTGAAATTATATAGATACGTGAGATACGTCGCGATTATCGACCGACGATACATTCGTCAGTTTCCAACTTGGCTTTGAATTCCTTGCATTCGCTTTGTGCAGGTTCGTGGTCATCGATGGTTTTTGTTTTGTTTTTTTTTTTGGTGAGAAATTAATGTTGATGGGGGAATTGAAAGGGAGGGAAGGAGAAGAAATGATTGGATTTTTTATTTGTTTTTTTTTGTTGGATGGAAAATTAAATTGGGAGTAACGTTTTCAGAATTGATAATAAAAAGAGATTGTTTTTGGATGGATAATTAATTTGATTGTGAAATGTTTAAAAGATTGAGAATAAAAAATGATTTTTCTTGCATGAAAAATTAACTTGATCGTGGAATTGAAAGAGAAGGAGAAGAAGTAAATGTATTTTTTTTTATGAAACATTAACTTGATCGCAAAATTTAAAAAATTGAAAAAAAAATCGATTCTTTTTGGACGAAAAATTAACTTAATCGCAAAATTTAAAAAATAAAAAATTAAAATCGATTTTATTTTGGATAAAAAATTAACTTGATCGCAAAATTTATAAAATAAAAAATTAAAATCGATTTTATTTTGGATAAAAAATTAACTTAATCGCAAAATTTTTAAAATAAAAAATTAAAATCGATTTTATTTTGGATAAAAAATTTACTAGATCGCAAAATTAAACTAATTAAAAATTAAAATCGATTTTCTTTTGGACGAAAAATTAACTTGATCGCAAAATTCCAAAAATTAAAAATTAAAATTGATTCTTTTCGAATGAAAAATGAAGTTGGCGACGAAAAAAAAAATTACGAAATAAAACGAATCGAAAGACGCTCGAAATATCGTCGTTACGATTTCTCACAGAATTTTATCACGAAACGTCGTTATTTCTGGGTCGACGCGAGATACGAATAAAATTAGATTTTTAACACGTCGCTCGGCAGCGACACGATTCTTTTTTTTTCTTCAGGAACATACACGATAGTTTATCTTCTTTGTGTGCAGTACAAAAATGTCGTCCCACACCGTCGATGTTCATCGTTTTTTAATATTTTTCTCCAAATTTTCAATAAAAAAAAACATAAAAAATTTATTTTTTTTTCCAATTTTCATGGAAAAATTTCTAAAAAACCAACACGAGACTACGATATTCGTGCTGTAAGAGAAATTTACAATTACACGACGAATTTACAAACCAAAATAGCGAAAATCTCAACCGCGCAAAAAAATTGAAAAAAAAAAAAAAAATTGTTTACAAAAAATTTCCTCAACGCGATTTTTCCATAAAAAATTTTTCGTGCAACCCGAATTTTCTGTAAGAAAGGATAGAACGCGTCTCCTCATTGCCCCCCTCCCTTTCTCACCAATCGACGGCGAAGAACGAGCGTAAAAGACGAAACGATAAAAAAAAAAAAAAAGAAAAAAAATGGCAAAAAAAAAAGAAGAAAAAAGAATGATCGAAGAAAATAAGCAAATAAATAACGACCGAGGACTAGCCACGAGCGAGCCCGAGTCTAATTTCGTACGCGAGAGGACGCGAGCGAGACAAAGAGGGAGAACGACGAGATGGAGAGGAACGCGTCCATGGCGTGCAAGTCGAATCCCAACTCGTCGCGAAAAGCATCGACGAGTGTCGAAGACAAAAAAAAAACAAAAAAGAAAATCCGAATGAAAAAAAATGTTTAAATATAATCTTATCGATCTTGAAATTACGACAAAAAAAAAGAATCCAAATTGCCGCGCTAGTAGGAAAAAAAATCATTTTAAAAAGAAGAAGAAGAAGAAGAGGAAGAAGAAAAAACAATTTCACGACGAAACGATGAAAAGCTTGATCGAAACACGAAAATTACGATCGTTCGCGAACCAACTGGCGAGATAAAATTAATAATAAATAATATCCTCGTACGAAAAGTCGATCGTTTCGTTATATAAATTTCGTTATTTTCATCTCGTTCTCACCGTTCACCGTTTAATCCGTCTCGTTAAAATCGTATATATATCTCGTAACCTTTTCCCATTTTCTTGGCTTTTTTATTGTTGTTGTTTTCTTTTTTTTTTTCACAACTTAACTTTTTTCGTAACACTATGTCATCGGTAAGGAGTGGGGGGAGAGAGGAGACGGAGATAAATGGAAGAGAGGGGGAAATAAAGAATGGGGAGGGGAGGGGGAGATGGAGAGGGGGGAGGCTAGAGCACGCGCGTAACTCTTCAAAATAAATTCGGGGGGGGGGGGGGGGGGGGGTATCATCGTCGCATCGAGGAAGAAACGCGTGCAACTCGTCACGAGAAGTCTAGAGGGAGAAAGGGCGGGAGGGAGGGAGGGAGGGAGGGAGGGAGGGAGGGAGGGAGAGAGAGAGGGAGGGAGAGAGAGAGAGAATAGGCAAACAAAAAAGTAACCAAGCGGAGAGACAAAATCGTTGAAGCAATCTTCAACGAGCAAGTTACTAGCGAGTCTTAGCAAAAAAGAGGGGAAAAAAAACGTCGATAGGATATTCTTAAATACGCCGGAGGCGATTTTTCTGTACGAGGTTCGTTACGAAATATTGGGAATTAATTGTGAGAGATAATTTCAAATTTTTTGTTCGATACGAAATATTATATTTGTTTGTTTTGTTTTAGGTAATTTTTTTGTTTCTCTTTTTTTATTGGGAATATTTTTGTTTTTATTGTTGTTGTTTGTTGTCATTGAGAATGATTTCTCGTTCGGGTTTATTAGCAAGAGGACGAAGAGATGGAGAGCGGTAGAGAGAGATTGATTGATCGAGTGATTGATTGATTGATTGATTTAATTATATCCTAATGAGCTGTGGAGAAAATACGAAAATTCTCCAATTTTACAAAATTGAACGAATTTACAAATTTTGTAAATTTATAAAATTTACGTATTTTGTAAAATTAGAACATTTTTAAATTTGACAAATTTACAAAATTTAATAAATTTACAAAATTTAATAAATTTACAAATATCAAAATTTAATAAATTGACAAATATCAAAATTTAACAAATCTTATAAACTTACAAAATTTAACAAATTTACAAATTCCACAAACTTACAATTTGTCCACAAAATTTAACAAATTTACCAGTCCGAAATTAAAGCAAACCAACAGAAATTGATTGATTGATTTTTTTCTAATGCCCTAGTGAACTTTGGGGCAACCTGTGACCCTCCTATAAAACACAATAAAATATCAACTAACAATAAGTAACAATGTTTCAAAACAAGTCCAAAGAAAAAAACTTGAAAGAAAAAAAAAAAAGAAAAAAAAAACAATCTAAAAAAAGATAGAGAGAATCTCGCACGCCACGTAGATAGCGCGAGGTACAAGTGGCTCACGGAGAGAGAAAATCCTCTTCCATGGGTACCTTTCAACGGCTGGGAGAGAGATTCGCCGCCGCTCCGGCCGACGGTACACACATTCGCAGCCAGGGTTAAGCGACGGCAACGGAGAGCGAGCGGAGCACGAAGAGGCAAAACGGCTGAGGTAACGTCGACCACGCATACACACGCTCTTCCTTCTCTCTCTTTCTCTCTCTCTCTCTCTCTCTTTCTCTCGCTCTCTCTCTCTCTCTCTCTCAACATACACACAAACACACACACACACCACACAACAGACACAGACACACTCGGTCTCTCACCGACTCTTTCTCTCTCTTGTCGATCCGGGCCAAGGCCCCCCCTCCAACTCTCTCTCGAGCCTCTCTCGTCGCTCAGGCGGTTGTGCGATTTAAACGCAGGAAATCAGCTGGCCTGTGTGCGAGGAAATATCATCCACTGGGACACCATCGCGATCTTCCTCCACCACGCGTGAATCGCTTCGAGTGGGCCAAACGAAACGAAACGAAAAGAAAAAATAAATAAATACGAGACGATTAATTTCGTGGAAATAATTGTTTTCTATCGAGCCTTGAAGGTAAATACAGGGTGGTCCATGTAACGTGTGCAAGGTTATAAGTTCCTGTATGCGTTAGAGGAAAAAATGTTATATTGAAAAGTTGCAGGGTTTAAGGTAGTTCTATCGTTACAGCGTTTCCGTTAGATTTCACTGAAAATTTGTAGAAACGTTATTTGATGTCATATGTATATGTGTGTAAAATTTCAGGGGGATTTATCGAATCAAAAATCACGATATTTATTCTTGAAAATCGTCACTTTTCGCAATCTCCCATAAGAGCCCGTGTTAAATATCGCAACATTATACAACGAGTATCTCGATCATTTGATCGATTAAGCTTGTTGAAATTTTGCACACATTTTTATACGACATCAAAGAAGCTTCGATTAGTTTTTATAACAAATCTTATGGAAAACAAAATTCATGATTTTGTTTATTATATAACGAATAAACTTTCCGTAGGATCAATTTGAATTTTGAGTATGTTGTTCTTTAGTCGATTTGCAACAACTTTTCTTAATGAACTTTAACGCTTGGTCCACTTCCAATGGGGGAAAAAAACGGGAATACAATTTTAATCCACCACCCAACGATAGGACTATCTTAACCCTTTGAGACCTGAGTAGTTTCAAGCTTATGTGGTCCGCAGACGCATAGGCTGACGCATATATGCGTCCTTAGAGCTCAAAGGGTTAAGAGGATGCAGTACGTAGTGCATCAATTTTCTTTTATGGGTCGAGGCGTTTCGAAGATTTGAAGGAGAACTTTGTTTTAGTAAACAGAATGCTATATTTTTATAGCAAAATGTGGTAGAGAATCGAATTTTGAATAAAAGAGTAATGAGTAATTTCACTTTATGATTTAAAAATTTTCTGCACATGAAAAACAAAATTGTCCTTTAAATCCTGGAAACGCCTCAATCTATAAAATTGATGCATTACGACCTAAAAAAAGTGGATGCACTATGTAGTGCATCAATTTTTTTATGATTCGAAAGTGCATCAATTTTTTTTATGAATTTTTTATGGATCAAGGCGTTTCGAAGATTTGAAGAACTGTTTTTTTAACAGAACGCTATATTTTTTATAGCAAAATATAGTAGAGAATCGAATTTTGAATAAAAAAGTATCGACCTTTGTTAGCCCTAAGCCTAATAGCTAACGAGTAATTTCAATTTCTTATTTGAAAATTTTCTTCACATAAAAAAACAAAATGTTCCTTCAAATCCTGGAAGCGCCTCAATCTATAAAATTGATGCATTACGACCTAAAAAAAATGGAAGCACTATGTAATGCATCAATTATTTTATGATTCGAAAGTGCATCAATTTTTTTTATGATTTGAAAGTCATCAATTTTTTTTTATGATTTTTTTATGAGTCAAGGCGTTTTGAAGATTTAAAAGAGAACTTTGTTTCTTTTTAACAGAACGCTATATTTTTTATAGCAAAATATAGTAGAGAATCGAAATTTGAATAAAAAAGTATGAATTAATTTTTTTTATGAATCGAGGCGTTTCGAAGATTTGAAGGAGAACTTTGTTTTAGTAAACAGAATGCTATATTTTTTTTTATAGCAACATGTGGTAGAGAATCGAATTTTGAATAAAAAAGTATCGACCTTTGTTAGCCCTAAGCCTAACAGCTCACGAGTAATTTCACTTTATTACTTGAAAATTTTCTTCACATAAAAAAAAACAAAATTGTCCTTCAAATCCTGGAAACGCCTCAATCTATAAAATTGATGCATTACGACCTAAAAAGATTGATGCACTATGTATTGCATCAATTTTTTTTATAGCTCGAGGCGTTTCAAAGATTCGAAGAACTTTCTTTTTTGAAACAGAACGATTTTTATACCAAAATATAGTAAAGAATTGAATTTCGAGTAAAACTAGTTAATCAAACGCTTGCACAAAGGAAGAAAGATCTCTAACGATTCTCGCCAACATTTCACATCCAAAATTTCAAGACCACTTCCAAAATTTTATTTTCCAAGCCAAAAAAAAAAAATTCCTCCGTCCCTCAATAAAAATCCAATATCGAATCGACCATCAAAATATTTCATCTTCAACGAATAAAAAAAATCCTTCATCAAAATCAAGATAAAACTAAAAACAAATTTAAAAACAACGAAACTACCAATACATTTATTACCAGGAAAATGAAATTTTGGCTTTTCGCGAGATGCATCTCACATTGGAAAAAAAAGAAGAAAAAAAAAGAAGCATTAAAAGAAACATCCCACGGTCAATCGCCTCATCGGTGGATGTCTGCGCGAGGTTCAACGTTCCTCTCTTGTTTTTTCACATACGAGTTGAAGACTAAAGCATCGACCGGGTTTATTTGCGACGAACGAAAAGAGGAAGAAGAAGAAGAAGAAGAAGAAGAAGAAGAAGAAGAAGAAGAAGAAGATGAAGAAGAAGAGGAAGAAGAAGAAGTAGGGAGAGAAAAAATTGAAAAAAAAAGAAAAAACATCACTCACCGCGTCACGCGGTGTTATGCTTTCACCGTGGAATAACAAAAGGAGCGCGAGAATGGCAATTAAAAAAGAAGAAAGAGAATGAAGAGAAGAAAAAAAGAAGAAAAAAAAAAGTAAACGAGAACGAGAATAAAGCGTTTGCACCACTTTTGGTCCTGGGAAATTGTGAATTGGGTGGAGGGAGAGGAAAAATTAAATTTTTCAGTCTCCTCTTGCCTCTCCTCCTTCCATTCTCGATAGACGTTCCAAGAATTTCATTGTCCTACTCTGCGAATTCGTGAAACATAACTTCATCGATATTTTTACCCCGTTGACTCGATTCGTGAATTATGTCTTCTTCTTTTTTCTTCTTCGTTGTTGCTTGTTTTTTTTTTTTGCTCGAGAGAGGGAATGGAAAAAAAATGTTAGATACAGTCATATTCACACTTTATTGCGCGCCAATATTCTCATACGGATCGAACCTAATTGCGAGTGTACATGATGCCCTTAAGAGTCAGTGTAACTGGCGACGAGCTACTTGCACTTCGAAAACGGGATCCGTAAATTGTCCGGCACTGACCAACCGATCGCCTTAAATTTTGGAGGGTACATAGAGGATTATGGCATAAAGTGCATGACAGTCTTATTTTTTCAAAATTTTAGAAACAATTTTCCGGTGGTAACTGAATCTGCAAAAATTTTTCCAAAATTTTGGAAAAATAAGAGTGTCATGCACTTTATGCCATAATTCTCTATGTACCCTCCAAAATTTAAGGCGATCGGTTGCTCAGTGCCGGACAATTTACGGATCCCGTTTTCGAAGTGCAAGTAGCTCCTCGCTAGTTACACTGTCTCTTAAGAGGCAGTGTAACCTTGTGTCGTCGCTAGTTACACTGTCTCTTAAGAGGCAGTGTAACTGGCGACGAGCTACTTGCGCTTCGAAAACGGGATCCGTAAATTGTCCGGCACTGAGCTAGTTACACTGTCTCTTAAGAGGCAGTGTAACTGGCGACGAGCTACTTGCGCTTCGAAAACGGGATCCGTAAATTGTCCGGCACTGAGCAACCGATCGCCTTAAATTTTGGAGGGTACATAGAGAATTATGGCACAAAGTGCATGACAGTCTTATTTTTTCAAAATTTTGGAAACAATTTTTCCGGTGGTAACTGAATCTGCAAAAATTGTTTCTAAAATTTTGGAAAAATAAGACTGTCATGCACTTTATGCCATAATTCTCTATGTACCCTCCAAAATGTAAGGCAATCGGTTGCTCAGTGAAATTTTGGAAAAATTTTTCCGGTGGTAACTGAATCTGCAAAAATTTTTCCAAAACCTTGGAAAAATAAGAGTGTCATGCACTTTATGCCATAATTCTCTATGTACCCTCCAAATTTTAAGGCGATCGGTTGCTCAGTGCCGGACAATTTACGGATCCCGTTTTCGAAGCGCAAGTAGCTGGTCGCCAGTTACACTGCCACGTGTGTGCGTAACTGGATTTTGGGCAGTACAAGCGTTGTACGACTCACAGAGAGTCAGTTTGGAGTTCGTCCTCGCACTGCGTACTCGCGACGCTATGTATTTAAATTACTTTCTCTATATTAAAGCCTTTATTGTTTTACTTGCGCCTTAACCGCCTTTATTTCCGACCTCCTACCAAAAAATTATCGATATATCGATAGCGTCGACCAGCGACTTTTACGTTCGAGAATTGGTCGCAAAGGAAAATTGTCGTTTGATTTTTCAAAAAATTATAGAATTGGTATAATTCAAAAATAAATAAATAAATAAATAAAATGACTTCTAAAAATTGTTCACGCGAATTATCGACAAAATTTGTTCCCAATTGACAATTTTCCCAAGTACCAACGTAACGCTCTTTGTTCTGCTAATTTTCTATCTCCCATCATTCCTTTAAACGTATGACCTTCTTCGATGACCTTGAAAATTTTCTCTTTAAAAAAAAAAAAGCTCATCGATGGTAACAAAAACAAGAATTTTTTGGAAATTATTCCCACGTATTCTCACAATTTTTCTTTATAACCTAAACAAAAAATATATATGTGTATATATGTGTATATGTACAAAGAGGGACAGTGGCTATAGGGGTAGCGTACGCGACTCTCAGGCAGCGGACCCGGGTTCGATTCCCGTACCATCGAATTTTTTTCTACGTGCTTTTTCTGTGCTCCCGGTCGTTCGGAATTCACCTAAGAAAAAACTGTACATCGACCGAAATGGTTGATGGCGGAATTGAAGCTAGAAGATGTGTATGATGATCAAAAAAGATCTAAAAAGGCGAAATACGCTTGTACATTGGAATCTGTGCATACAACCACCTCGGCCTGAGAAATATGCACCAAGTTTACTATCTACCTATGTGTATTTGGGTGTGTGTGTGTGTATCTGTGTGTGTGTGTGTGTGCGTGTATCTGGATGTGTGTGTGTGTGTGTGTGTGTGTGTGTGTGTGTGTGTGTGTGTGTGTGTGTGTGTGTGTGTGTGTGTGTGTGTGCGTGTGTGTGTGTCTGGGTGTGTGTGTATGTGTAAAATATAGAAAAGAGCCATAAAAATCGCGTACAGTCACTCACCCTGCATTTTCAGCGGCAGAAATTGACATGTGCCTCCTCTCATTGGGGGTGGGCGTGGCGCGAAACTGCCGATGGTGATCCGTCGTAACGAGCTTTTACCGTACCGGGCGTCGGAAACTGTGAAGAAAAAACGAAAAAAAAACCACGCTTTCCTCGTTTTTCCTCTTCTCACTCTCTCTCTCTCTTCGTTTATTGATCTCTCCGTTTATCAATCACCACCACAAATTCTCAATTTTCACCACCGATCTCAACTTGAGAAACCGAAAGAGAAAAAAAAAAAATATATATATATATATAATAACGATAACTAAGATCAATCGTGTTCCACAGTCACTTTTTCTTCAAATTATTTTATTTTATTCAATTTTCCTTTATTTTGTTTTTCTTGTTTCACCAACAAAAAAAATTCTCGATTATTTTTTAAACGACGAAAAAGATTTTTTTTTCTGTTTTAAAATTCACAAAGTCGTCACATAAATTGCCACTGTTTCACTATTTCTCACCTTTCTTTTTCACCCCTCTCCTCTCTCTCACTCTCTCTCTCTCTCTTCCGCTCGTTCAACGTAAAATCACAACAAGCACCGAGACACACAAACGAGTCACGAAACAATTTCCCCGATCGTATTCGAGGAAGCCTTTTGCTTTTTCACGTTTTTACGTATAAATATAATTATATATATCTCTCTCTATATATATATATATATATATCTATATATATTTATATATACTCGTATACGTACATATACGTATATCCACGAATAATCGAGTAGCGTCCAGAAATTGTGCGATTTCCTCGTGAGCAGCGAATTCTGAAAATTGCAAATTAAAACGATATTTCGATGTTTCTCTTATTGTTTACCGAACGCGACCTTGACCTTGTGTCGTCATCGATTATTTCGTGCGCAACGTCGTGTTATGGTGGACGAGGAACCATGGAGGGGAGGGGAGGGGGAAGCGTCGTTACGCGGTCACGTTCCACCTTCTCGATATTTCGTTATAAAATTCGATCGATTGATTTTCCCATACTTTTTAATTCCAATTTATGCGAATTTATTCTCGATTAATATCACGTAATGGCCTCTCCTTTTAAGAATGTGCGTATTTGTGTGAAGAAATAAGTGGAAGGGGGGGGAGGAATGCGCGTATGTAAATTGAAAATCGATGCGACACGTGACCGTATATACGCGCTCTGTCGTATTTGTATAGGTTTGCCGCCATCTTCCCCCTCCCCCCCCCTCCACTTTACCGCGCGCTAGCATTCGCTCTCGCTCTGTCTTCCTTGCTCTCGATCTCGCTATATATCTATCTATCTCTCTTTCTCTCTCCCCCCCACTCCCGTGTAACGCCCGGCCACGTGACCTAGGAGACGTTGGAGATTTAATGGGGAAGCCTGCGGACCGTGACAACCCTAAATATCGATCGACCAGTACCGCGGTGAGAGAGAGAGAGAGAGAGAGACAGAGAGAGAGCGAGACACGTCCTTGTGTATACACGAAGAGACAAGTTCGCTCAGCGATGAAAACGTACATGAAATATCACCATTCGGGTAGGGCATGTATCAATGGAGGGGGAAGCCGAAAGAAGAAGAAAAAAAGAGAGACAAAAAAAAATCGCCCGTAAAAATTCGCGAGAGGTTATGTTCGTTGTCGAATTCGTTTATTATCCAAGTTTCCTCGCCATTATCGCGATTATTCCGTCATACGACTCGAGCCATCGATTAACCGACATTAATGACCTTGAAATTAAAAAAAAAAAACCAGTACAAAATTTATCTTCCCTCGATACGGTAAGCGAGACAAAGATTCCCGAAACAAAACACACTCGTTTTACGGAACAGCTGAGTTGCGACTAGTACCGCGACTACCGTATAGATGGCTTTGTCGAAAGAAAGTGCGAATCAAAAAAAGAAAACTAGAAGGAAGTATACGAGTCACGAGAATCGTCGCTACCGACGGAACGCGAATGTTTTGTCCAAGCGCGAGACAAGAAGCGCCATCGAGTTGCGAAAAGAAAGAAAGAAGAAGAAAAAAAAAAAAAAAAAGAGAAAGAATAATGCGTTACTTACTATCCGCGAACGTTTCACGCTGTCGAAGATGATCGCTCTTTCATCTGACGTCGACAGGGAGGGGAGTGGAGTGGGGGGTGGACGGGGGAAGGGGGCGCACACAATCAATCCGACGGCGTATCGTTGGGCGTTCAGTAATTCATTCTCTCCCCACCCTCTCTCTCTCTCTCTCTCTCTCCGTCACTCTCTCTCTCTCTCTCTGTCACTCTCGCTTCCCACCCCCGCGAAGAAATAACACGACGCGTCTCGAGAGAGAGTGAGAGGGAGAGAGTGCGAGATCGAAAGATAGAGAAGAAAAAAAGAAGAAAAAAAAAAATTTACACGTAATGCGTTGTCCTTGGCTCGTTGATCGTCCCGCGTTCGTAATCCTTTAATCGAGCGGATCGTCGAGAAGATTTAGGTATGCCGGGCACACTGGCCCGTATTCTCTCTTATTGCGCGTATCGGACGCACTAACCAACATGATTGGAACACTTTCGAGTCGCACGCACACGTACACATGACACGCGCGCACACTTCCCCTCGTTCTCCTTATTTTTCCCTTTTTTCCTTCTTCTTCTTCTTCTTCTTCTTTTCTTCTTCCTTCTATCTCTTTATTATATTTCTTCACTTCTGCGTCTCCGACGAAACCGCGCACGCTCTGCGTACGCAGGAAGAAAAGAGCCACACGATATATGTCGCACTGTGTCGTTCTAACCTCGCGAGGCACGGCAATCGGCGTATTTCACGACGCACTTGGCGAGACTCGCGTATATAGGCGAGAGGAAGAGAGAAAAAAAAAGAACTCGAGACACGAAACTTTGCTCGCTCACCGACCCGCGGTTAAACGGCCAAGGTTTTTTTTATTTATTAGTTTCGTTTGGGCGAATTATCGTTAAAAATGTCGCGAAAACTTTCGTCGATCGTCGCACGCACCAGCACACCACATATATATATATACACACGACTATCGGCTTTCGCTACCGTTCAACCTCTGCCTTGTCTCCTTTTTGCCGGTTCGCGTAGGTTATGGCCAGCTTCCCGTCGAAAAACACCGCGGGGCGCCACGGGATGTGCCGCGCGCACTAAAATCTTCCCCCACTCCTTTACACTACTGATACTCGCCAAGTTTTCTACTGCTGGTGCTGCTGCTGCTACTCACTCCTACTGCTCGGTTTCTTCTCATTCCTCTCGTTCGTTCGTACTGTGTGTTGGCGGCTGCACCAACGACGCACGTGTGCGTGTTCCTTCTTACCAATACCAAACACGCACTACGTACGAAACACAACGAAATCGAGTCCACTAACTACGTCACACGTTTTTTTTTTTCTTTTTTTTTTTTCTTCACTTAGCACGTTACTGGTACGCCAATTGTTCCAAGCTCGTTGTCCGAACGTATTTTTCACGA
Organism: Netelia fuscicornis; assembly: GCA_946811545.1. Classification (NCBI taxonomy): domain Eukaryota; kingdom Metazoa; phylum Arthropoda; class Insecta; order Hymenoptera; family Ichneumonidae; genus Netelia; species Netelia fuscicornis. The sequence goes on along the minus strand of OX328011.1, from coordinate 5,093,447 downwards.
ATCGAAGTCAGAGTTTCGCCAAGTTTTATTTCCTTACTAATTCTCGATCCTCCTTATGCTCTGTTTTTATACGTCTTGTTTTTTCTTCCTTTTTTTCTTTTTTATGTGAAAAACATGCGTGTCTCACCGCACATGCGTACACGGTGCTTGGAGAAGTTCGAGAAAGAAAGAGAACTGTCCTTCGCGTGTAAACGTGTATAGCCTTGTTGCCTCTCTCGGCCACCGCATACACTCATGTACACACATGCGCGCGCACACACTCGCGTACGTACATAGGTGCGCGCGCACACACACACTCGCGCCGTCCTCCACCGCCGCAGCCAGCAGTCTTTTCGTGATAAATTCGCCGCTACTCGCGACCAACTCTTTTCCCGCACGTCTCTGGCCACTCTGTCTCACTCACTCTCTCTGTCTCTCTCTCTCCTTCTCTCTCCCTCTTTCCTTTCCTCCACTGGCCTTTCGCCGTTGGAAAATACAACAAGAACGAAAAATCTTTACGTACACTACTCTAATCCAGTGTCTTCGCGCATTCGTATATGATACGAATCGCTATCTATCGTCTCTCGTTCTCTCAATGTTTCTTTCCTCGCTCTCCCCGCGGTTTCTCCCTCCTTCCTCGTTGTATACGTGCGTGCACTTGATTAGCCGTGTGACGTCACGACACGGTTACATTGCTCGCGATTGTCACTCGTTGTACGAGTAAAACACACGACCTCGTCCCAAAACTCGTTGCGTTCCTTCTTCCACCGTGAAGACTCGTGGAAAGCGCTAGATCACACGATACGATCGCGACACGCATCGACTTTTATCGAGGCCTATTCACTTTTACGTCGCGCGGTTTCTCGCTCCACCAAGAACGACGACGAGGTGTGCTCGTACAAACCGGCGCTCGTGAGATGAAGCGTGAAGAACGGGTAAGAACACTCGCGGTTTACGTGAAACAACTGACTCGACGCGAGAGAACGCAACTGCAAAAGCAAGCACGGCAATGGCAAAAGCCCCGATAGGTGGCGACACAGTTTATCGCGAGCGCCGCGCTCGTACACACGGCCAATATCGGCGAGCTCCGACATGCGGTCATTCCGTTTTCCGTACCGCGCTCTCGCACACCCGAGTCCGATAACCGAACTCGCACGAACAATCCCGAATGCATAACCGAAAATAAACGAGAACTGCCGCTCTAACGCGAATCACTATTCAATATCAAGTGCACGAGTGCACGACCCGTGGTGCCATGTTCGTACCTCGTGGACTTGGCTTCTTTCTTCCGATTCTTTACGGTGTATTAAAATCTCGTTTTACCTAATGTAGCTTGCTACGATAATTGCGTATTGAATCTGACGTACTGGATATTGGTATACAATCTTTTTAACGTTTCTCCACTATACGCTCCTACCACGTCCCCGTACACCATCGCATTATACGGATATACACACGCCGCCCATAATACCCACACGTACTTTCATTCCAGATAGGTGTACTATTCGCCGCAAGAGGGATAGACTTGAGCAACGGTGTACGAGCTGACAAACGCGCTATTACCATTACACAACGTAGTTTCACACGTGGACACGCCGAGTATGTCCCTGAAAACAAAATGTTTGTACAACCAAAATCCGTCTTACCTTTTACGTAAAGTTTCTCAACGCCTAGTACCATCGTATCGTAGATGTCGCTACTGCTGCTTCTTTTTTTTACAGATGACCCAATTAACGAATGATTGGCTATTAAGGATATAATTTCATAACCTTCTATACGGAAGTCTGACGTACGGTGGAAATCGCTGGTGGCTGTATTATTTATTGCACGAAATGTGCCGGATGAGGATTTTAGAAACATTTTTAACAAGGATTAAGGTTTGTGCTTCTCACGAGGTATAAGATTTTTCAAGAACGTCGATTATATCGCGTTTGTCTCTTTCCCGTGCTAATTGCAGAACCGTGCGAGATTTTTTGTCCCGGACGGACAGATCGGTAACGGGAATCAAGAGGTTGCAAACCGGTAATGAATCGGCCAAAATGGCACGATGAAGAGCGGTGTAACCATCGGCATCTAGGATATTCGGATCACTGCCAGACTTCAAAAGAAGCTCGACGACACGAGTCATGCCCTGCATCGACGATCTGTGAAGTGCCGTTGCGTGACCAGATCGCGTTACCGCGTTCACGTCTGCACCATTTTTAACCAACAATTTGCATGTTTCGCAATGTCCACCGCGAGAGGCATAGTGTAACGCCGTGTACCCAGCACCATCTTGGATATTAACGGAAATTCCTTTTTTCAGAAGCTGCTCCACTCTATCGACATCGTTATTTTGAGCTATTAATGGAACAGAAACAAAGGTTCTCGTTAATAAATCAAACCATACAAACGAGTAATGCACAGCAAGAATTTATAACTTTTTTTCTTGTACCTGCATACCAGATTCCTCGTTCGAACTCCATCTCCGACAAAGTTTGACGAACTGCCACCGTATCGTTCATAGTTATGTCACAACATGCTCGACCTCCTGAAGCACTGCAATCCTTCACCGAATGTTCCATAATTGTCCACCTGAAACTCACTATCAATTGTCTCGTGTACAGCCATAAATTATCATAGCACTGTTTTTCAATCCAATCTGTAAATCTAATTCGTACAAGAAAAACTTAAACTTTTCTATCTAGTGCTAGAATTGCTAAATTTACTCATCGTCATGCGAAACATTTTCGAGACGTACGAAGGAAGGAGATCATTCTCGACTTTTATCGACTTGCTTCAAATCGAAAGTGTGAAGCGATCACGCGATTTGTTTCAAAATATGAATAGTATCCCTACATACGTATTAACGTTTTGCTCATCATCCATAATCCATATTTATTCGACAAGTATACATTTATAATACGGATAAGAAACAATCCAGTTGTACATTGTGTACGTCAGTGTCCATTGTGCATAATGGACAAACATTGTTTCCTTTCTCGAAAGCATAAAAATAATACGGTTAAGGTAGAACTGGATGAGTAATAAAGTGCAAATATATATGTCGATCAAACATTACACATTCGCACATGCAATGCTTAAACACTTGAAAAACATTTTATAGCGACAAAAGAAAATATCATCTTATACAATATCGTTCTATCTAATTAATCCATTTATTATAGCATAATGCGCGATAATGGAACGTAGCGTTTGAAGTATTGGAAGTAAGGGTTTATTACCCGAAATGTAGAAGCATCATGGTAACTAAAGAACATTTTGTTCGTTTCATTATCAACCACAGCTCTGACTATATAGAAAATTATCAATATTTTCCTATAAATCGTTATTGCTCAGTATCGTCTCGACGACTCGTTCTAAAAACGTGGCAAAGCTTTATTTTTATTTTGGTAGATTAATTGTTTCACGTGAATCTATTTCATCGCAAGCAATAAGTCAGAAATCATAAGGTTGGGAATGTGATTGAAGAACTGTTTGATACAAATGACCAAGTGCAGAGAATGATTGAACGACTATTGTTTCAAAGAGACGTAGCAAATGAAATATGGAAAAATACTGCTTTTTATGCGATAGTAAAACAAAAAGGAAAACCTACTGGGCACCTCTCGATCGTCTATCGTATGGTGCTTAATAATATGTAGTTTGTGTTCTATTAATAATTATACCCATTTGCAGGTACAATTCTTTATGCAAAGCGTGGAAAATCATTATGCCTGTTTCTAGATCTCTCTCTGTAACGTCCAGAGTATCTCTGCCTCGCCGGTGCTGCTCACAATCCGATAGCCAAGCTCAGCCAAAGCGTTTATAATGGCTATCGGTGGTCCTAAAATAAAAATATTCGTGCGTCATGAATTTTTGTTTATATATCGCTATGAGAAAAGAGATAAAAATTCGATATCAACCATTCCTCTTGCAGCGGTGTAAAATAAAATATTTTTTTTATAAACCTTTGATTATAACTCCATTGACAACCGCCGTTCCAGAGTTCGGGAAACGTTTCGAAAGTGCCAATACTTCATCGCTGGTCAATCCAAAGACCGCACAGTCCGTGGCAAAGGGTGAGCCCTTCACTGCGATGTAATAGAAATTTTCATTTCCGATAAAACTAGCAAGCCTTTCCGTCATTGTTGCGATAGACCCTCCGACCGGTCTCGTTTGATTCGGATGTATCTCCAATAACAAACTTCGTTGTCTTTTACTTCTAAAACGAAAGAGTATTTGTAAATTCGATTGACAAGGATATATCGTAACATTTGTTGATAAACAATTTTGAACGTACTTTTCAAGATAGAATTCTAGAGATGATGAATGTGACCGCGGCGATAAATTTTTACAAAAAATAATGCACTTTCGTAAACTCATTAGCTACGTAGTATATTTGTTTACGAATTGATACATTTTTTAAAAATAATTGTACGTTGTCTTACATACTACAGGATAATCATTTTCGTTTAAAAAACAATGATTAATTTTTCTCAATACTCTTTGCAGTACAGTCGATCTTAGAATATTCTAACTCTGTTGTGTTAAGAATATACAGGTAAGAAACGAGTCGATGAAATTTAGATTCACACATCGGCCATTTCACGTTCGAGCATTTGTTTCTCTCGTTCCTCTCTGATCTCCATCATACGACTCTCATGAGCCAATTTCAATTCACTCTGCATCTTGTCTCTCTCGTACTCCCACTGTAATCTTTCCACTTCGAGATTCTTTTTCCGTAACTCCAATTCTGCCACTCGCCTCCAAATTCGTCGCTCTAGAAGTTGTTCCTGAAGTATTTTGCTCTGTAGAGGCGAGTGACCGGCAACTTTTGGTGACAGGCCTGGCCATATTCTGCGATTTAAAGCTGCTTTTCGCGGATGCGAAACACTGGCACGTTCTTGTGGCGGAGCTGAATTGAAATCTAGGAGATATACAAGATACAAAGGTTATTTCTTACTGCGAGACTGTAGTCGAGTCAAAAGCACATGTAACCATAAGAGTAATTGGATAAAAGAGTAGAGAGAAGAGCATAAAAATCTTTGAATATTTCCATCGACAAAAAGTTTTGAGATCATATCGAGCTTTTGCATCGTCTCAAAGTTCTTCGCTCGTCTACTTATGAACAAGACAATTTTAAAACACAACATACCCGTTGAAGCACTCGGAGCTGGAGATTCGCTGCACTTGATGCTCACCTGTTCCCAATCCCCATTGTTTTGCAAAGACTCGTTACTAGAACCGTGTTGCGGTTGTACCTCAGTTTCCAAGGTCAAATCTATATCCTCGGAAATCTCGTAATTTACATTTACCGTGTCATACGTCTCTGGCCACTCATTGGGTATATCACTCGTATTGATGCTCTTCTGTTCAATCCATGTAGTTTTCCTTGGCTGGCCATTCACTGGATCCATTCTATGTTTCGCAAAAGTTTGTTTCACAGATTCTGGACACTTTTCGCATCTAACCAAATGTTTTTCCATACGCGTCGCGTTCTGTATATAAGACTGATTGCAGTATTTGCAGTAAGCAACGATCTGGGAACCGTCTACTTTTTTGTTGTAATAAGTCCAAACTATCCCCGGTTTTTTCGTCATTTTAAAGAAACTTCACAGCAAGGGGCGAGCTTTTCTGTTTTGAATATGAAATTTTCAGCCAACACATGCGAGAGAAAACTTTTCCACTTGTAACGACGATGCGCAACAAAGTTACTTGTGCTCGTTAACAAATGGTTCTCGAACGGTGCACCATAACCTCTCCGTGGGTTCACGAAGCACTTTGATGAGTCGAGAAATCGTCACACTAAACTCCATTCAATCGTCCGAATCACATTAATTCACAAACCTATTTATCCAATGAATTCGGGAGCGTGCATTTGAAACTTCGACGGTTTGTCGTATTTACAATGCATATTGAGAACGAGTCTTTTTTGCAACACTGTTCGTGCAGAATTGCTGTTGTGTATCAGGCGCTCGAGAACCACAAGCGGCGAAGAAAAAACGCGCAAGCTGCGCAGCCGCGCGACAGCGCCATTATACGCAGTCGTGGTAAAATCATGCAACCTCTTTCGCTTAACCTAAATAGTTGAAAGCAAAAAGTGATGGACGAAAAACAATGAATAAATCGGACAGATTATTAAATTTATATAAATCAATGTACATTTTATCCATATATAATATCTCGTTCTTCTCTATCATTTCATAAGTTGTGTCGTGTCGTAAAGGAGGTGAAAGGGGAGTGTCTATCGCGAGGTAAAAAAATCCGTATTAATGATATTACATTTATTTTTTATGCGACGTTTTTCAGAGACAGTGTAACTGGCGACGAGCTACTTGCACTTCAAAAACGGGATCCGTAAATTGTCCGGCATTGAGGAACCAATCGCCTTAAAATTTGGAGGGTACATAGAGAATTATGGCATAAAGTGCATGAAAGTCTTATTTTTCCAAAATTCTGGAAAATTTTTTGCAGATTTAATTACCACCGGAAAAGTTTTTCCAAAATCTTGGAAAAATAAGACTTTTATGCACTTTATGCCATAATTATCTATATACCCTCCAAATTTGAAGGCGATCGGTTGCTCAGTGCCGGACAATTTGCGGATCCTGTTTTCGAGGCGCAAGTAGCTCGTTGCCAGTTACACCGCCTCTTAACTCGGTAAAGTACTTGTTAAAGCATTTCCGTTTTACTTTGCCGTTAAAGCGGCAAAGTAAAAAATAAACTGTCCTGATATCTGATCACGTGGTAAGAGAACTCACGATAAGATATGGCTTTCGAAATGTCAAGAAAACACCTTGCATGACTGAAATGTATGGCAAGATAATAGAGATAAGACGTACCTTCTTCTACGTCAGCGCAGGATGAGGTTCGGGTTCTGAGAAGTCCTTTCTTAGAGTCCACAAATAATGGTTGTATTGTTCATCAGACATAGCCGTACACGTCACGACTTTGTAACCAAGAACTTCAAGTGCAGATAATACAACGTGAACACGTTTCTGGAAGACTACTGTTTCCGAATCATCGCGGTCCCTTGTCCATGGGAAATAACTCAATTGCTCTATGTCCGATGCTAAAACAAAATCCATCTCATTTCACCATGATTCATTCAAAATGTTTCTAGACTCATAAATGTTTAATCCCTTGCACTCATGATCTAATTTCATGTCAAACGTGAACATCCCGAACCTAATTTGTAATGGACATATCGAAATAAAACATAAATATTACGGATATGGGATCGAATGAGATCTTTTGTCTCAATGCATGCCATATGCTATCTAGTATACATTGTGGTGGTGCAAATAACAGCAAAAAGATATAGTTCAAGTTTGAACCCTTGGCCTCTGCTACTTCAGTACCTCGCCTGACCATTCAAGTGCATGCTTTAAGTACAGATTCTTCCGAATTCAGCAATATGGCAAGAGGTTAATAAGAACAGAGGATAATATTCACCATGGACCCTGGTAACCTTAGGTTATTTCCATATACATTCATGAAACCATTAATAGCCACAATCACAATACCAGCCACATCTAAGAATATCAGAACTGCGATACTACATATTTTTCTACGAGTCAATAAAGTCCATGCAATTGTAATGAAAGCCAACAAGAACATCAGAGCAGCATTCACTACAAGTTTGTGAATATGATCCAAATTAAATCCATAGAAGGAAGACAAAATATAATCGAAACGTTGCCAAAATAGCACTGTACTATTGACATATAGACCCGAGCTTTGTCATTTTTTTTTAAATCAAGTATTATTAGTTCCAATGAAACATTATAAGACAACGAAACAACGAAAATATATAGGGTAAGATGAATGGGGAATGATACCTTTCAAACCAGTAACGGCACAGCCGCGCAGCTGCGATTCATTCCGCAGACGATCAACTAAGAAACCACGTACCAGAATGTATGGCATCTGTGATTCGAGCTAAAACTGTAAAATACAGGTACACATACGTATACAAAGGTTGACAGAAAAACATATATTGTTTTTTCATCATATTTCGAACTTGAGGTTGGTATAAAGCATAAATATATATATAAATATATGAATATAAATCTGATTGAATTCCCATGCGTCATAAATGTTGGTTTGGCGTTCATAATTACATAGCACTCAGCAATATTTTCTAATATAATTATTATGTTACTGCTAATGAAGAAGCCCACTCGTGAAAAAGCGTACTGTCATCAATTGCTGATATTGGATAAGCAGTGAAGATGCAAAGGTAAGGAGTAATGAATTATCAAACGTGTGAAATCACGACACAAACTAACTTTTATCGTAATATGTATATAACCATGATTGAAAACACCACATTCTATGGACTGAAATTGTCGTCTCTTCGAACAGTTTTTAACTATTTCCCTCAAGTATACTAAAAATAAATGTTGAACTTACTATTTGCAATAATAAAAATTTTATACGCCGTCGTATTATTCCAGTATTATTTTCGACCAGTTGCACCGCCTTTGTGTTGCCAAGTACTCGCAACACACTTATATCCAAGCAGTAGTTCCAATGGACGCATGTCGTGCTTATTTGTGGCGGACTCGAGGCGATACTTCGATTACTTGCCGTTCGCGGCGCGACAAGATTTAGTCCGTTATCTAGCTATTCAAAACATGAGCACTGATTACGCGTTAACGCATGACGCGGTCTTTGTGTGAATGTAATTATCGTTCCTTTTTTTGCTGTTGAAAAGAATAATTTTTCGCTATACCACCTAGATGGCGTTACAATCTTAACACCATAACCATCAGTGGAAAGCAGGTCCCTGGCACTAAGCTTTCCTGTTGTGTCCCTTAAAGTCGCCGTCCGCTAGAGGCGCTAGTAGTACTGCGCGAGGCTCGTATTCATGCAATTCGCTGACTGTGACGACTGTGACATACCTTATAGACGCGTTCAGAACGGTTATGGCAGTGGGCGACGCGGTGAGCGGCAACGGGGGAAACGCGCAGTACTACTAGCGCCACACTACAGCAGCCACGCTAAGATGACCATGTTTGCGTATTACAGGTATTGGGAATTTAGGTCCAGTGTCAGGGACCTGCTTTGCGTCTATTTAGGTCTCGTAGCGCCATCTATACATGTACTATATCCGAATAGGAATCTTCGAATCTCATTCATCCAACAATTTTAGCATGGGAATATGCGTTATAACGGTAAATGCTGTAGAACGACGCTATGAGTGGCTGAACTTCATCCCAGAGTTCTTGCTTAGTTGCTGCTGCCGTCTACAACGAGTAAGGAATAATTGTCATACACGTTGCCGTTCGCATAATTGTTTAATCCCTTGCATCTATAAGACTTCACCGACCCTATCAGCTGGATCTTTCGATTCCGGTTGGATAAATATTGCATCAATACATCGACAACGATTTGAAAACCGTTGACATATCCCGGTTTCTCCGACTGTCCATACAAATTTGAATCACACCTGGTATCGCTAATTTACAAAGTCTAATTAATTCCTACCGATAACTCCAGAATGTATACGATATATTACGCCTAATACAACATCTCAAAGCTCGCTTGTCAAAGATTCCGCGTCGGCAGAATTTGACCCTACGATTCATCAAGCACAAGTATATGTCAAAAGATTGGAAATAATGGAGATATACTTCCGGTTTGAAGTTAAAAAAAAATCATTATCTTCGTCTCACAAGAATGTGAAAAGTCATTGGATTGAAACAAGCCCGTATCTTAGAATCACATACAAACACGTTTTTCATCAATCGCAAGATTACATTTGCCAAGCATGTAAACAATTCGACACTCGTTTGATCATGGTTGGAGTAAGAATGGCAGGGAGTGTGCAGCAGGAGAGGGAGATCGGCGGCCATGTTAACAGGGATGGGGATACGGGCAGTGTGGAGGGTGCGCTGATTGAAAGTAGAGTGGATCGGGAGAAATAGCGAGAAGGATCTGATATTATCGTGTAGACACTTTTGTCGTAACAATTAGTCTCTCGACTGCATTCCATCGAGCCTCGTCGGAAAACATATTAATATTCTGGTAAATTACGAACGCATCGTATATCGTCGTATCAACGCGCGGCCATAAGCCAAACGTTTTCGTACGTTTGTATATGTGTGTTCCTTTACGCCGGTGAGAGACGGATGATAAAAGAGCCATAGTGTGGCGCAGCACTCTGTGTTTCTGTGAACGTAAAGAGCGGCGCGCGTTGTGTGTTACGTTTCTCACCACGTTTAGCGAGTGCTAATCCCCGAGCAGTGTCACACACTCTCGTGACTCACTGCGATATACTGTTGTTTCTGCGTTGTAACGTAAAAATTACGATCACGAAGTTCCAGTGCAGCTTCTCTCTCCATCAGTGTTTCGTATCACACGGTATTCAGCATACTAATAAATACATATCCGTTGATTCTTGCTCCGTCTCTCCCTCTCTCTCTCTCTGTCCCCTCGCTCCCTCTCACGCGTTTCTCTTTCTGATATCATCGTCCTCGTACTCGTCGTCGTAAACGACGAAACGTCTCCCCATCGAGGCCTAACTCTGTTTTCCCCAGTGCGTCCGTGTCACGCGGGGGCGCTCAAGTGTGTGAGTGCGCATGTGTGTATTTAGTCCCGCGACGGAGAGAGATGCAACGAGTGGAAGGTGTGGGAGCGAGAGAGAGAGAGAGAGATAGAATGAACGAAAAAAAAAGAAATGTACATGCATAGTGACCGTCCGTGAGGCTCCATCTGGTCTACGGTCTACACCTAAACTTACCGTGATAAGGCGACAGTACTAGCGCAACGGTGCACGAAAGGAACGGGTTTTTTTCCATCGTAAATTGTCAAAGTAATACATTAACGTAGAATTATTGCTCCTAGAATATTTGATTTCAGCGAGATTCCTGGAACGGTCTCGCTGATTTCGAAGTTCCGCGAGAGAGGGAGCGAGAGAGAGAGAGAGAGAGAGAGAGAGACGAGAGGCGTCGTCATCGTTTCGTCGAGTGACGGCCAGATGGCGAGGGGGTGGTACGGCAGAGGGAAAGAGAGAGAGGGAAGTGTATAACGTCCATCGCGCGCCGTGTCACACGAACTGTCATGTCATAAACGTGTGTTTCTTCTCGACATTGTATGTTCCTCGCTCGGATATATTACGTTTTACATACCATCGAACTATTCCAAGATCGTGTTTCGCTCGAGGAGGGAGTCAATCGCGAATCCTTTTGACGTTCGTCGTTCCCCCAAAGTGTTTCTTATCTTTTCTTTTTTCATATTTTCGTTTAACACTTTTTTTTTTTTCGCTCGTCCGGTCGAACCCAACGTACGAAACGTCACGAACAAATCCAATTACATAGGACAACCGGAAAGAGTTCTTCGTGTTCTCGTATAACGGTAACAATCTCACGTGTTTTAACACGAGAGAGAGACTTTGCGCGAACGGAGGTCTCTAGCGTCATCGGTGCTTGTCGTTTAACGTGCACACTCCTATATACTCCATCTTGTCAATTCCACATCCCCCCCCCCCTCCCTCTCTTTCTCTCTGACTCTTGCTCTTTCCAGTATTCACACGCGACATTATACGATCAAAGTTTTACCTGTAGTTATTGTGTTTGCACAAGCCATTTATGTACAAGAGTCGTCCATAACCATTTTCGTGGAATTTCGTTGTTTGTCAATTTTTTTTTTGTTTTCGTTCTTTCTCTCTCTCTCGCTCTCTCTATGTGTTTGCTAGTGTTCAAGTATTATTCTATTACGAATCTGAGCGTTATTGAATCGGCCATGCTAATATTATCGCAGATATTCGAATTTGCTTTTTTCCAGAATTTAGGAAAGAAAATATTGACACCATTTACTGTTATATCGATACAAAATGTCTTCTGCAATAGTTGTGTGTAATTATTAGTGGATATGTCTGTTCTGACTTCTTGAAAATGATCATGCGTGTATGTCAGTTGAGTTTTTGGTGAAAAGATAGCGCGGTTCTCAAAATGTTTAGAGGTTAATCTTGTATCGTCTACAATAATTGTTTCTTGATTTGAGATCAATGCTGCATTCTTATTTCAAACAAGTTTTTCTTGTGGCTTTGTAGTATTATGATTATGTGAAAATGATTAGGAGAAGGAGAGTTTTGTTACAATGCGTGGAAAGGAATTTAGTAGTGAAATAGAATTTTCTGTAGAGCGAGTGACTCGTGTCAAGTTTAATCTATCGATAGAAACTTTCTGATGAGATCTGTAGGAATTATGACTCGATGGAATATCCAATTCTTTGAATAATATTCAAGCTTTAAACGGGCAAAATTGTGTACCGACGAGAAGCAGCGAACGGGTGAAAGATTGAAAGTCGCATGTTGCTTCCTGACAAATGTTCTCCCCGAGGAACTAAAGATTTGAAAAGCCTTAGAGACTTTCCATTAGAACTTTGTTAAACTTTCAATTTGATATTAACACGTTTTTTATTTCAGGTCATCATGGCTAACCGGGGTACGGCCCAGAGGCCGAATGGTACACAAGGAAAAATTTGTCAATTCAAATTGGTTTTACTCGGCGAATCGGCGGTAGGAAAGTCGAGTTTAGTTCTGAGGTTTGTCAAAGGACAGTTTCACGAGTACCAGGAGAGTACAATAGGTGGTAAGTTGGCAAAGAAAAATTAAGAAATCTAACCACAAATTCGTTTGGTTAATTCATAGCGTTAAAATAATATATTCATGTGCGTGTTTCCTCAACAAAAAAAACAGCTGCATTTCTAACACAGACTGTTTGTCTGGATGACACGACTGTGAAATTTGAGATTTGGGACACGGCAGGACAAGAACGTTATCACAGTCTTGCTCCGATGTACTACCGAGGTGCCCAGGCTGCAATAGTCGTTTACGACATACAAAATCAGGTTGGTATACGCTCTCCATTACCACAATAATCATTTTTATTCCCTTACTTTTTTAAACCTCGAATACGAATAACACTGATCATTGCAGGACACATTCGTACGTGCGACAACGTGGGTCAAAGAGCTGCAACGGCAGGCAAGTCCAAGTATAGTGATAGCACTGGCGGGTAACAAGGCTGATCTTGCAAACAAACGAGTGGTAGACTTCGAGGAGGCACAGAGTTACGCGGATGCGAATGGTCTTCTATTCATGGAGACTTCCGCAAAAACAGCAATGAACGTCAACGACATATTTCTAGCTATCGGTAAGTAGATTGAATGGCAACAATATCTCTCCTACACACTCCGTTCTGTTCATCTCGTCGCGTCGCTGCCGCCCACGTACACGTGTAGTACTTTTCATTAACAAGCCTCCTCTCCTCCCTCGTACAACACGGAATAACCGATAACCCTCTCTCGAGTTATCTCACAAGCATATCGAGACTCGTGAGGGCGAGGTAAGAAGACGTTACTTTCATCGTGCAAAAATACGTTGATTCGTTGGATCGTCGATGTTGTAATTCGAGTAATGACAAACCATCTGGAATAAATCCCCAACACATCCACCCTACTATCTCGTTACGCTGTTCTTATCACCCTCGGTTCTACAATTTCCAATACGAGAATAGAACTTGCGACAACGTAGTTAAAATCCATATTTATATTTATGTATAATTACTGCTCCGTTTCTTTTTCTTTCTTTTCAGCTAAAAAACTCCCAAAGAATGAACAAGCAGGAAACGCCAGTACGAGCGGTCAAGGACGTCGGCTAGTCGAGTCGGAAGGGCAAAAGACTGCGGCGGGCAACTGCTGCAAGTGATTCGGCCAAATTAGTACGTGTCCACACGCGTCTTATATTGGTATCTAAAACAAACGACGAGCAAAAAAAAAGAAAAGAAAACAAAAAATATATTCTTTAAACGAATTGAATATCCGGGTGCCGGGGTGAATTATTTCCGCGATTCGGGTCAAACAAAAAAAAACAAAAAAAAAAAAAATGAAAAGAAAAAAAACGAAAAGAAAATCAGAACATCGACTCGCTCGATCGCTCACACTTTTTCATACCTTCTTCTCCAGATGTATGTGTACTGCGTAATTGCCGAGAGGAGACACGCGTGTCGATTAAATTCGTATGGAATATGCATCGGGTAACGCAAACAAAATGAAACAAAAAAAAAAAGAAAGAAAAAAACAGAAAGAAAATAAAATAAATAAATAAACAAACAAACAAACGATACCATAGGGTAAGAGAGAGAGAGAGAAAGAAAGAGGGCGCGAGGACAAGAAGTAAGTGAAGTGAATGAACGAGTTCGAGAATGGAAAGAGGGAAAAAAAAGCAAAAGATCATAGAGAGGATTCGGCTATAGCAGCGGCGGCAATAGAGAGAAAGAACGACGAGGATGAAAGAAAAAAATAATGAAACGACGACGACGACGACGACGGCGACGATTGTGACCTGGGCTGAAAAACGGTCACTTACTCGGCAGAGGTATCTGGATAAACGAAAAACATAAAAACGAAAAGAATGAAAAAAAAAAAAAAAGAAAACAAAAAATCAGTATGTCACAATGCGTCCGACGATATCATCTATTTTGAGTATCGAGTCTGTTGGAGAAGGCGGTGAGTCCCGTTTGTTATTCTAGTAGTAATGGGCGGTGTTCGTTATAAATATATAAATATATATAAATACATTATATACGATAAATCATATATCCGATATGATTTATTTTGAGGAGTAATAATAATAATAATTATCAATATTATTATTATTATTGTTATTATTATTATTGTCGTCATTATTATTATTATTACTATTATTAATGATAATAATTAATTACGACGATATTGATGATGAGGATGATACTACATTTACGTGTACGGTATAATAGTAAACGATGAAAACTTTTTGGCACGCAAAAATCTTGTAAGATAGTAGGGGCCATTCCTGCTGCTATAATTATTATATATTTTCTTCGTCAGATTGTATCGTGTAATAACAATTATAACTCTAAAGCATATTGTATATTAATTTTATTGATTACTCATGATAAATTATAAACGATTATAAACGCGAAGAGAAAGAGAGAGAGAGAGAGAGAGAGAATGAAATGAAAAAGAAACAAGCAAAAAGTGAGGAACGAATTTGATAAGTTTTGGAAGTAAATTATCGCCAGTCTGCAATTATCCCATTCGCTTATCGATAGGCTCTCGGTTAACTTCATTGTGAACTCTGTCCCTTGTATAAAAAAAAACGATATATATATATATAAAGAAAAAAGAAGAAGAAGAAAAAGATTTCATCGTGATTAAAATCATGAATGTTCGCGCGACCAGGGACTGGAAGAATGATTCTGTCGAAAATGTAAATCGATTATTCGCCTCTGATATCGAATGTTGTATGACACGAGTCGAATATTCGATAAACGATCGGACGAGATGCAGGTCGTTGCCTGATATCGGTTATTCCGTTAATTACGACGATCTCTGCGGGCCCTGGTCATTTCGTGATAATCCGATTCATGCACGTAACAACATCTCCTCGTTGAGACCTCGTTTATGTACTTGGAAATTTATCGACGCTGAAAATATGAGCCGGGTTAAACATTGCCTCGACGATGAGATTGCTATAAAGCGTATAATCGGTGAGTCGATTCGGTAGAGAGATTGTAACATAGAGTACAGCGAATTGATTAATGATCGAACGAATTAACGTTTTTTTTATGTTTAGACGATCGGATGAAGGGTCGAGTACAGTTCTCGGATAATGGGAAACGTATTTTTGTCGAATTGGCCTGGTCGGTTATCAAATTCGCAAGGTACGATAACTTGTTTGGTAGACGATGGTACGTTGGTTAAGGAAGAGTTTTCTTAATATTGTTTTCTTCTTTCATTCGTTACAAAGGGACAACCGTTTCACGGAGGAATGTACTTCGGCTCTTGTAGGAATATTTCACGCTACTTATTCATTTTTCTTATCCGATTCGTGGCGTACCGCGAGAGATACGTATACGTTCTTTTACCAAACGATTTTACTTCATACTGTTGAGGTTCGATGATAAATTTACTGTATTCTTGATTGTTCTCGTGTCAGGGTTTGTTTACTGCTCGTTTAATTCATTGTCAACAGAATCCACCCAAGAGCATCGAGTTATTCACTCCTGAGGAATGCAAATTGTCGCTAGATTTTTTCACAACGACACTACTGAGACATCTACCCCTTCTGCGTTTCGTTGCTCTAGAAAACTATCGTTTCGTTGTATCCAATGGCTCTTCGTAAACGAGACTCAAGTAGAAAACATGATTAATCCATACTTTTGTCTTATTCAAGATAAATTGTATAAAAATTACTGTATCCTCTCAGTACTTAAATGCTACTAAAAAAAAAGTCATGGTATAATTGTTACAGTTATATAACGTTCAAAAGTTTGATTCATTGTCAGGTTGGTTCGATGACAAATCTACTGTATTCTTGATTGTTCTCGTGTCAGGGTTTGTTTACTGCTCGTTTAATTCATTGTCAACAGAATCCACCCAAGAGCATCGAGTTATTTACTCCTGAGGAATGCAAATTGTCGCTAGATTTTTTCACAACGACACTACTGAGACATCTACCCCTTCTGCGTTTCGTTGCTCTGGAGAACTATCGTTTCGTTGTATCCAATGGCTCTTCGTAAACGAGATTCAAGTAGAAAACATGATTAATCCATACTTTTGTCTTATTCAAGATAAATTGTATAAAAATTACTGTATCCTCCCAGTACTTAAATGCTACTAAAAAAAAAAGTCGTGGTATAATTGTTACAGTTATATAACGTTCAAAAGTTTGATTCATTGCCAGGTTGATCCTTGTTCATTGCCTGCGGAGGATTGATATCCAAAATCACGAGTCTCGTCCATGCTCGTCTCGCTCTCCCATCCATCCATCGTCTTCTCACAGTTTTGACGATTCTTGTTGGACAATTCTTGACTCAAGTGTTCGAGTTTTGGAAACCACCAAGAATTGCCACGTAGAAGCGTTCGCCTCGAGGTTCGCGTTAGACAAACACAGCGTCGCTGTAATTACAGTTTGTATTAATAAATATAGCGATGGCACTCGTTATATCGCCTCTAACAGGAAATTAGATGTCGTTGTACTTTCAATGGGCGACGAGTGTACACAGATGTAGTGGAGCTCGTAACAGGCTGTTGGGTTCTGTTACCCCAAGTCGAGGTTTTATATCGGTTGGGTCTGGAACAATAGCGACTCGGATCGCGTTCCGGTGATATTTTTCGTCTCATCGTTGACAATTCGCTCAGAGTTCCATTGACCCGTGTCAATTCTCGCACCGTCGCCACAAGAGCTCTGTAAATTAATGTTTGGCCTGATTTTTATACGTCGTTTTATTTTCCACACTAACGTTAGAGCGTCGAAGCTTACTTCTTTTCAAAAGCGTACTGGGCGATACGATTCTTCTCGTTCTTCAGCTTCTTCGACAAATTCTCGACGAGTCTTCTCTGCTCGTCGATCCAAGAACGTATGCAAGCTACCACACGCTGAGACTCGTCGCAAAGCTCGGATCTGCTCGCCGCGACGTGATTCAATTCGGCCGAGACGGAATTCAACGTCTTCGTTTTAGTTTTGCATTGTCCCTTGAGCTCGAGAAGAGCGTTGTGAGTTTCCTCGAGCTAGAATACGGTGTCAAGACGATTATATACAAAGAATTTTTTACGATAAACTTTATTTATTTTATTTTATTTTATTTATTTTATTTTATTTATTTTATTTTATTTTATTTTATTTTATTTTATTTATTTTATTTTATTTATTTTATTTATTTTATTTATTTTATTTATTTTATTTATTTTATTTATTTTATTTATTTTATTTTATTTATTTTATTTTATTTTATTTATTTTATTTTATTTGTTTTCATTTATTTTATTTGTTTTATCTATTTTCATTTATTTTATTTATTTATTTATTTTATTTTATTTATTTATTTTATTTACTTTATTTATTTCATTTATTTTATTTATTTCATTTATTATATTTATTTTATTTGTTTTATTTATTTCATTTATTTTATTTATTTTCAAAAGACTTTTATTTTAATTCAAAAGATTAATTATCGTTTCATCTTACCTCTTTCGCACATCTGCAAACATTCTCCGTTAATTGAGTATTCTCAGCAATGAGACTGCAATTCTCGATTCTACATTCTTGCAACTGTCGTGCAAGAACATGTTTTGACTCTTCTAACAGGTTTATCCGATCTTCGAGCTTTGTCACCTGTTCGTAAGCGTCTCTGCATTTTTCCATATAATGTTCTTCTCTCGTGGAAAATTCCTCTCGAGCATTTTCCAAATCCGCTCTCAATATATCCACCAACTGGCTCACACGTTTACCTTCTGTCTCTGCACTCGTCAACTCCGAGTAGAATATTTTTTCCTATTTGGATCGTTAAAAGAAAATTACAAAAAAAAGAAGGACAGTAAATTATATTGAATAATTCATGATTGCCAATGAGCCTACCGTAGCTGTGATAGCTTGCTGCAATTCCACTTCCCGCTGCGCAGCTTCGATCAACAGTTCCTGACTATTGCCAAAGTCCTGGCTCACTCTCTGATAATTCTCCTCAACGATATGGAGTTCCGAATAAAGAGCTTTCAACTGAAACGAATTCTTTTAGTTGTAACATAAAATTCACAAAATTTTACATTTTTATCTATATCTTTTACAAAAATCCAATACTGACCTTTTCACGAAATTGTTGTATCTCTGCACGAGCTTTCTCTTCCAATATACCAGTTTCTGTTTTTAAAATTGAGTAATCGTTCTGTAAAAGGCAAAGAGAGATTATGAAAGTGAAAGTTTGATGGTTAATCCATCAAGTTACTGTTAATTGTTGACTTTTTAGTCAGACTGACTTTCTCGATCCTTAGTTTTTACAACTGACCTGGTCAAAAGACTCAAAAACATGAAAATTTTTCAGTTTTTTTTATCCCTTGACCAGGAATTTCTCAATAATCAAAACCGAGGTCGTTGTACCAATATTTTCAGTAACGTTTACATCATTGGATTGAAAGTTGGACTGAAAGAGTAACCTTGATCATCTGATGATCCGCTTGCAGTTTCGCCATCTCGTCTGATTTTTCCTTCAACAATCTCTTCAACGAACAGATTCGTTGGCGCAAGAAAGACAACATTTCCTTCGAGGCACGTAATTCACCAAGACACTCCTCGGTCAGTTCTCTCGTCGACAACAGTTGATCCTTCAAACGTCTTATCACTTGAATTTCCTTCTCACGAGGTCTGACTGCTTCGTCGCAGCTAACTATTCGATCCACCTGAAAAGACAAATAGAAAAAAGTAACATTTCTCATCTCACTCACAGTAGCTTTATCATTCGACCAATTTTACCTCAGTGTTGTCCAACGTTTGTTCATTCTGAACTTTTTCTACCAGACAGCATTCCTTTTCTATCGTTTCTCTCAATATCGACAATTCCTTCTTCAAACACTCGTTACTTCGTTCTAAATCCTCGCTTCTCTGTGGATAATCTCGTTATAACGAAATGGCTATAAAATTTAGAAAAATATTTAGAACGAATTACCTTGAAGTCTTTTCTCATGTCTTGGAACATTTCAAGCTCCTCGTGCTTCTGCTTTGCTTCCTCAATCAAATTATCCAATTCCACGGTTCTTCTACAAAGTTCGTCCTTGATAGTGGAGCTGCCTGTATTCTGTATGATGTGATCCATTATAATTAATCGAACGTGTGCAAAATATAAATACAATTATAGATGACATACGCCTTCAGCTGATGAGGTCAAATCCGTTTTCAACGTTTCTCTTTCTCGTGCCAGTTGCAATTCTGCTATTAGAATGCGAGAATATTCCTGATGTTCCTTGAGTACCGATTCGAGCTGACGATTTTCTTCAACGAGACAATGTTCAGTGTCCCGCAGTCTCATCGCAGTTTCTTCTGTCAATTCTTGAATGCGCTTGTTGCTGTTCAATTGATTCTTCACTTGTTGATCAAAGAGTTCAAACTCCAGGCGACGATTCTGCAATTGCATCTTCAAATCTTCGTTCTCACGTAGCAACAAATTCACTTTGGATTGCATTTCCATATTATTGCCAAATTCTGTAGAATCGATCCGGGTGAAACAATCTTTGCATTGAGATTCCTGTTGTGAACTTGCCTCGCACGACGCCATACATCTGTTGAAACACTACACTTTAAATCTTGTTCGAGGTAATATTTTCTGTCTAAAGAAGATAAAAAATAATAACGTTACTTTATTTTCCTCAATTCTCTATCCGCTTCTCTCCAGAGTTGCTTGATTCGTCGACACTTCTCCTCCAAGTATCTTCTTGATCTTACCAAATCGTCCATCTATGAAATAAAATCAATAATTATTAATTTCCATAATGATTAATTATTTAATGAAATTGCAAAGTGACTTTGTACCTTTGATTTAACGACTCTAACGTCCCTGATGTGATCACGAAACAGCTCCTGCATAAAAAGAAAATACACCTTTAACTTT
Organism: Netelia fuscicornis; assembly: GCA_946811545.1. NCBI lineage: Eukaryota > Metazoa > Arthropoda > Insecta > Hymenoptera > Ichneumonidae > Netelia > Netelia fuscicornis. The sequence goes on along the minus strand of OX328011.1, from coordinate 5,073,057 downwards.
AGCTTTGAAATTGTTAAGTACAATATTTTATTGTAATATATAATCCCCCCCAGAATGAAACACACTTGATGCTGTTTTCAAAGTTACATTTAATCTCGTTTTACAACATGCCACCCATTTCACTATATTGCATTAATGTATCTCACCTGAGCCTTAATTGATAATGAATAATTGACGAGATCTTTACAAATAATCGTCTTATGCAAACTTTGTATGGCATCGCGGTGAAGTTCCAACGTTGTTTCCTGTTTCGCTGCCTTTTAATGGAATGTTGATACATTTACATTCATCAGGAATTGAATATCTTTCTGTTAGCATAAAAAGAAACCATAAGTTCATGGGGAAAAACGTCCTACCTCTGAAAAACAATCGTTGTATTGGTCCTGAATCTCCCCAAGATGGAGAGACAACATACGAATCGTTTCGCTCTTGTCGCAACACTGCAAGACAACATTGATAAGTTTCTAACGCAGCTTACAATAATACAGTGAAATCCTCGCAAGTACGTACCATGCTCACTTCCAGAGGGGAAAATTACGTGCGAATTCGTCGGTGAAAAAAATTCTCAACTACAAAAATAAATCCTGTTTTGGATGCGATTGCATCTTGAGATTTTACAGCGATCACTAACCAGTGTCAGAGTGGTTGTTAATTAGTCGTGGAAGAGGATTTTGGATGCATGGCAAATCTTTTGTTCACGTAGATCATGTCCACTGCTTATATTTATGATTAAAATATCTTAAAATGTACATGATTTAGCGTACAGGTGGCTCGCCAGTCTTGTAGAAGTTAAAACGATTGCAACGCGATACTTTTCGTTCTTTCTTTTGGGAGAAACAAACAACGACCACGTCTGTTAGTAAAATTCACTTTAAACGTCATGCACGTCGGCACTATTGAATATCGTGGGTGTTATTGGATTCCACACCTCACTCACAGCCAAGTCGAACGTTAGTTTTTGTTGAGGATGCTGCTGCTGCTGCTGCTGCTGCTGCGTAGCGAGACTTCTTTTGGCTTCGACCACAGCTTCTCGTAAGTGGCCGATTGTCTGATTCTGTAGTTTGCCCTGCAATATTATTCGAATTACTTAAAAGTATGAAACAATGTTTTTTAATTACAATATTTTGAACTATGGAAAAGGAAGGCTACTTGATGCAAAAGTCTCTTCTCTTCGATATGTTGACTTATAGTAATGCTTTGTGAATCTATCTGAAATACATATAATTTTTGTAACATTTGATACAAAAAATTGACGTGTTAAAAAAACGAATTAAGTTTGTCTTTGACCGGTAGGGTACAATAGAATGTACCACTTACCTTTTCAAGTTAAATTCAATTTTAATCTTGGCATTCGGATCTTGACATGTTCTTGTTTCTCTTTTACACAAGCTTGAGGGTAATTCGTATAATAAAAATGTAAACACATTTTCGGAAAGCTTCGGAAGTTCCCAGAAGTAACAACGACAAACTAAACGAATCTATGACGTAGGTTTACAGGGATCTATTTATGGGGGGCTTGCATACCTCTGCTTGCATCTTTTCATGCAAATCGTTAAGTTGAATGTGCGTCATAGCTATCGAGTCCTTTTGAATCCTGATGATCTCATCTTTGTCCTCGAGCTTTAAAATAAACAACGAGTACAGGTAAGAACGTGTAGAAATGTAAACTAAAACAAAGAGAAAAGTTATCGAATATCTCACCAATTTATCCTTCGACCGTAGTGCATTTTTTAGTTGCTCAGCTTCGTGATATGAAAGTTTATGATTTTCCTCGTTTCTGGAAGTTGTCTCGGTCGCGGCCATAGCTGTGTCGCTTGGTGTACACGAGCAGAGATTGCAAACTCCAACGTCTATCTGTTAAAGCAGCATTACAGTGTTTTAAAATAGAATTGGTAGAGCAATCATTTCGACGGTCAAATATAGGTCAACGAACCATTCTCTGCTTAGATTGCACAATGCCCTCCAAGGTGTCTTGCATCTTCGTATGCGCATAATCCAATTCTCTCTCAAATTTGTCCAATCTCGGGATTTTCTCATCGTAGTATTTCTCCGCAATAGCGTTATCCGATAACTGAAACACATCAATAATTTGTTACGGTTTTGGCCTGAACGAGTATGTTCGATGGAAGGGAATTTTGTGGATCCTCACCGTCCTGTCCATTTCATTTTCAAAGTCGTCTAAACTGCATTCCATATTGCACAATTGATCCTTCAATTCACTTAGTACCGAAATGTCGTATTGGTCCTATGTTATAAATGTTCTAATTAATTGAAATCCTCTTCACTCTGTTTCTCATACTATCACTAAAATATCCTTACCTGGGATCGAAGGAATTGTAAATGACCCACAACTTGCTCGACAGTATCGACAACTTCGTCAATCACACCTTCGCACGAATGAATCTCAATTGACGATAAGTTTTTGCGCTTATCAGCAAAATCAACAACGTCTCGAGATGTTGAGCGAGCTTTATTTATCTCGTTTTTAATGTCTTTCAATTTGACCTCTCCAGAGGCGATTTTCTCACTGTAAGATGCTCTTTCTTGTTCCTAAAGAAATTGGTACAAAAAAGAAACGGATTAAACCTGAACTGCAGAAAAAGATGGCTTTTAAATCTGCAAGACTTACCTGTTTCTCTAAACGACACATCGCCGTTGATATATTCTCTTTAGCCCTCATTAAGTTATGTTGCATTTTCTTCAAAACATTCGACAGACCAAGATACTGAAACATTACAATGCAGTCACGTATAATATCGTAATAAATATTCAATTTTCTTTTAAGAGTTACTTACTCGCTGGTGACGAGTTTGTAAATTGCACACGACTATGTCCATATCTTCTCTCAAATTTTCAGTCGCTGCTTGTGCTTCGACTGTACACACTCGAAATTCTTCCATAGCGTTGAATTGTCGATCAAACACATCCCATTTCTATACAAAAACAAACGATATATTGGGACATAATTTTGTCACATGACTATGATAATAATTGAATGGAAACAATTCAATTAATAATTTACCCATCGTTCGTTGGCTTCATGTGTGTCTCGTGGCTTATGGTGCGCTGTCCTCTCACCTTTTGCCCTTTTCTGAGAAAATATAAAATACAATACGAGTGAATATATTTCACAATATCTCGAAAAAGAGAGGATTTTATAATCGTGCTAATTAGCAAACCTCAAGTGCCCTTTCGAAATGAGCAATTTTCGCTTCATTCTCCGTCCAACGTTTCCAAACATTGGCGATGTCGTCCATCATTTCTTTTACTTTGTCACTTTGTATTACTTCTCCTGTCGTATCGTTCTACAAACAAATAAAATTATATTAAAAACATGTTCAATATTTAACAATCTCTTCTTGCTGCTTGTGAGTATTTAATAAATTATTTTGCGTTTGCGTTTAGAAACTCATAGACGTTTATTATCATCGGAGAATTAACTTTTATTCCGTATATTATCGCGGTTTACAGCGTGGAGAGAGCTTACGAGTGCCCGCGTGGCTTCTTTGCACCCGTCGAAGCATCTTTTCTAGCAACGATAAACATTTTTCAGTTTTATGTTGAACACGTCGACGAGTCACAATATCTACGTTTATCTTGCTCGTGTCACAGCTCGTCGGCGTTCATATGGTATACTGAAAAACGTTTTTCGAAGGCGTAGGGAAATTACGAAATTAATTAAGAAAGGATTGATTAAAGGAAACGCAATTTTCATAATTGCCAACTCACGCGGTCGATCACGTTTGCCTTGTAATTGTCCAAGAGCGTTCCGATGTCTTTCAATTTCGTATAAGCATTGACCATATCACGTTCATAATTCTAAGACACGAAGATCTCTTTTTTAAACATATTCATCGAATAATTATTGGAAAAGAAATGAAAGAAAACCAGAGCGTTTAAACGCGATACCTCGCGTTCTTTGGCGTGCAATTTCTCGACAACTTCCTCGAGCTGTGTTCTAACGTGGAAAAGCTCTTCGCTATCGCGTTTCGACGATACTTTTATATTGGTAAAATCCGACGCGATATTGGACTGCAAAAAGTGTGAGAGTGTCATAAGATCGTCGTACTTGAAGATTCTTATTTTTTTTAATGTAGCAAAGTTGTTTACCCCATTACAATTTTCCGGGCCTTGCGACGAAGAATCATCCGGTTGGCCACAACAAACAGCATCTGCATTTATTCTCACTGTACGTCTCGAAGATCCTGTCTCAGTGCCCTGAAAAATAAAGAAGAGTATTGTAACAAATATCGTAAGTGAACGTATCTCTATATTAGTTATAATCGAGCAATGCTATTTATGATCAATAATTTATACTTAAAGAAAATCTTTGAGGCAAACTTGAAATTGATCTATAAAGATTTTATTATTATTCGGTACAATGTCTAATATAAAATATCTAGGAATATGGAAAAAAATATAAATGGCGAGCTACGACTATTAGATGGGATCAATTTGGAAGAAATCTTTGTGAGAACGAGGACAAACGTAAGGCCGAGTTATTGTGTTTTTGCTACGTTCTTTTCTTACACGCGTTTGACCACGCGGTGATGATAATTTACTCGTATGTCTTAATATTTGTTTATCCGCATCGCGAATTTGTTTACTACATTCAAGATTCGTTATGAGCTTGGATTCTATGAGATCCAATTGTCGAAGCTCGATCGCCTCGTTTTCTCTCATATAACGACGTAAAATAGTTCTAAGATCGTGATTTTTCGACGTTGAGAGTGATGTGCTTGGTACAACACCAATTGTTCCATAAACATTCCAGTGGGAATTTACGTGTCTTGGTGGTATCGCGGCTGAGGGTTTGATCTTTTCAGTGGTATTGTTCTCCGAAACAAGAGGCTGTGAACGGACAAGGGAATCCAGTAGGAAAAACGAGAAATATCCGACAAGGATCTCAGGTGCTTTCTTACTTTTGCGCTGGATCGTTGCTTGACTTCACGTCGCATTCCTTTGATAATGTCTTCCTTGAATTGCATCAGCATGTTGGCACGACGACACTGTTCTTCCAACGCTGCTACTTCGGCTCGTAAAGCCATACCCATGTCGTGCTTCTCAGCTACTTCATTCGTGAGAGCCTCTCGAGTCTCCAAAGATTCCTGCAAGAGTTGCAACAAAACGAGTGAGATAAGGTGATCGATTTACACAGCTTAGAAATAAGTGAATGAGATTTATAAATAAAGAGAAAAATATAAAGAGAGACCAACTTTTTCAAGACTATTTAGCCGGCTCGATAATCGCTCGATTTCCAATGATTTCGCCTCTAGTTTAGCTTGCAAGTCTTCGATCTGGGCACACTGATGGATCTTCGGCTTCTCGTCGCGGATCATTTGTTTCTCATATTTTTCCTCTTCGCTGCTTCTTGTCGCTATTGCACTCTCTACGATATCCATAATCGATGCGATCTGTACGACGCGATAATAACGCGCAATCCGTACGCGAAAAAAATCAACGTCTTCAGGATTTGCATTCCCAAACGAGCGTAATGTTTATAAACAAAATTGTCGGTATGCAATTCACCGGATCTTGGTGCCAGTACACATCGACATTGTCGATACGACTAAACGATTGTCCTTCATATGTACATCTAAAATAAAGAACAGCGATAAACGAAAAATAACTCACGTCCGACTCAAAATCGTTGGTAGCCTGTCGCGAACCATGAAGATTCGGTTGATTCTTCCGCGTTGATCGATTCTTCAGATTGTCTCTTAAGGACTCCAGCATCAAGATATAGTTCTTTATCGTTTCTTCTCGAGAAATTAATTTACTGTCGAGATCCGCAACCTTTGCTTGTAATTCAGCCTGATATCTGAAAGAAAGGATAAGTTCATGAATGTTATTGACTTTATACAATTGAAATAAAGAGAAAGCCTGGAAAACCAACATGTGCGCTTTCTTCTCATTTTCACTAAGAACTTCTAGACGGTGTTTCAGCGATTCTACACTCTCGGTGTCAGTCGTCTCCTGGAAGAGAAAGCGGATAAATATTTTAAATTCAAGCAAAGCCGGTGGACATGATGATGGATCGATATTACGACAGTTTATTGGAAAATTGTAAAGGAGAATAAATCATATAATTTTGTTAGCGGAGTGTAAGAGGATGGAAGACACGATGGCACAAGATTGTTCAATGATACGTCTGAGAGTGGCCAGTTTATCAAAAGGTAAGGGGCATCAGATGCTGGTCTGTTTCGTACGAATAATCAGAAACAGTGGGATATTCACTGCAGGTGCAGATTTGTCTACTGGAAGAGTGAAATGAAGGTTCTTGGGCCAGACCCTTTAGTTCTAATATCAAGCGCATTTTCTTCTCGGTACTCGAACATGGATTTACCTCGGTACATGAACACCTGAAATAAGAAAAAAAGCAACCTTTAATCGATAGAACTGACGATATCTATTGAAATATTGCTTGTTGTATAGGATAGCGTACTCTGTGGCCATTGGAATATCATCCGGCTGGACCTCAAAAAATTTTATTCCATCCAAGCTCCAACAATTCTCACATCGAGCTCTTCTTATCAGCTCCAACAGACCTCGTATATCGCTCTTAAGAAATTCGATTTTTTGTTGCAGAATTTTCTCATCCTTTTCTAACTGATATAATCGTGTTGACAAGTTATTCATAGTCTGTAAACAAGCAAATTAGAGATAAAATAGTTGATCGCCGACATTCAACACAGACTTATTGCAAACTTGAATACTCACTTCTTCGCTAGGTTTGGTGAGCCTCGACATTTTATCTGACACTATTCCAGCTGTTTCTCTGAGTTTTTCTTCAAGTACTTTGACTCTGTGGCAAGCTGCCTGCTCTAAATCCTCTACTGTACGAACCAGCATGATGTTTTGCTCACCCAAATCTTTTATCCACTCTTTCATTATCTTGAGCTTCATCTGTGGAAAAAAAATTAGTTATTATTCATGTGTAAGAATAATAGCATTCAGGCAGCGACAATTTCAAATACTTACAGGTATAAAATCAGCCTCAGCACCGGTAGCTTCTTCTTGCTCGACTTTTCCCATTCTATCTTCATAAATTTTTCGAATTTGGTCGAGAATGCGTAGACCCTCGGTCTCGCCGCAAATGTCGCTCGTTTCGGCATTTATAGCCCTACAGCTGCTGCTGTTAGTCTCACGGGGGTGCTCCGACATGACAATACCTTCCGCTGAACTCTGTGAATTATCACCATCCGAAGACATAACGCGTCCGTTATAAATATTGTCGGGAAAAGGATATAAAAAAAAGCTCCGTGTAAACGATCAATATGTGCAAGATATATTTATCCGACACGAGTTTTTCCCCGACCCTTTCGATCCTCCTACACTCCGAATGTCCGCAATCTGGAGGATGGATAGAGTGTGTCTGCTACGCTATCCAGTTGAAATATGTACTGTCAAACAATGATATTAGTTATTAGTATTGGTATTTTCAACTATTCTAGTGTGCGTCGTTTGCGTATTGTACATGGCTGTTGGTAAAGAAGTTCGAACGATCGCGCGCTTACAGAGGTACAACGAGAATCCGGTAGATGGCGGGACGATACCGTTAAACTTGGGAGTACCGCAGTTGCGGCGGTCTGTGGATTTACCACCACGTGGTTTAGCATCAGTTCTTGCGGTGTTGTTTGTGTAGTAATGTCGTTTCGAGGATGAACCGATTAAAATCAAGCTTTATATCGTTTTGAACATATTTTGTTGACATAGCTTCAAGATGCAGGTGTCAAATCCAAACAACGTCAAGATCTATAATTTAAGTGCAGGAAAATCTCTGCCAGAGGTAATAATTTTTTACAAATTTTGAGAGGTTATTGACACGATTTGTCGAATGCATTACAAATTGTATTTTATTACATTTACAGTGGTTATCGGAACGAAAACGAAGAAGCTTGTTGAAAAAGAATGTCGGTAAGTAATTGAATAGGTTTAAAATAATTGTTTATTACGCGGAAAACACGCAAACTGGAATGCACTTATCGGATCATTTTCTCATTTGGAGTATGTTTTCATTTTTTGCATTTACGTATAGCAGAAAAAGGTTCAACAGCTTAATATATGAATTTATAAAACTACATATGTACATTGTCTCTTTCTAAAAGGATAACAATATCTGACACTAAGTGGTCTAACTGCAATGCAAATCTCTGTGGTACAATGGGAGCAGAATCTTTTGTATTTATATTTCTGTGAATAACTACGTTGTAATTTATTTTGTGTCAATAGATATACGGAGGAGAATTGAACTTATCCAGGACTTTGATATGCCTGGAGTAAGTACATCGATCAAAGTATCCAAGGACGGACAATATATATTAGCAACAGGAATTTACAAACCAAGGGTTAAATGTTTCGACGTGAATAATTTATCCCTAAAGTTTGAAAGATGCTTCGACTCAGAAGTTGTGACGTTTCAAGTTTTATCGGATGACTACAGTAAGGTCCGTAGCATTTGATAGAAAACAAAAAAGATAAAACATACTTGTATTATCTTACTCTTTGATTTTTGTTAAACCAGCTTGTTTTTCTACACTGTGATCGCCACATTGAGTTTCATGCAGCTCATGGAAAATATCACAGACTCCGGATACCTCGGTTCGGACGTGATATGGATTATCATTATCCCTCCTGTGATCTCTTTGTCGTTGGTGTGACGTAAGATTTTATTAATTTTTCTTCACTGCTACTAGCAGTTTAACAACTATTACATGTAAATTAAACAATTACAGCAATGAGATCTATCGCTTAAACTTGGAGAGAGGACAATTTTTACAACCGTTTATGAGCGATTCTTCAGCTATCAACAAATGCAACATAAACCCTGTTCATCATTTATTAACGGTAGGCACTCAGGAGGGTAAAGTAGAAGCTTGGGATCCTCGAGTGCGAAACAAAGTCGGGACACTTGACTGTGCATTTCATTGCGTGACACAAGACAGTAGCAAGTGAGTGAGATCTGATTTTTGTTTATACAGCTGAATCTTACGGCATAAATGAATTATCCAGAAACATTTGGTTACTAGATTGGATGCTGTTCCATCAGTCACAGCGCTTAAATTTCACGGTGGTTTGACATTAGGTGTGGGAACGGTCACAGGACAAATTTTACTGTATGACATACGTTCAAATAAACCATTCCTGGTCAAAGACCATATGTACGGGTTACCAATACGGAACATCGAATTTCACGATAAAATGGATCTTGTGTACTCGATGGATAGTTCCATTGTCAAGATATGGGAAAAACAGACCGTACGTGTAAAAATTTGCGTATTAACATCGCAATTATGAACGGTACAAAAAAATGCAATATTTTTATTATTTTGTTTTTTCCAGGGAAAGTTGTACACCTCTATAGAAGCTGAATCGGATTTAAACGATCTCTGTGTTATTCCGAACACAGGAATGCTCTTCCTTGCAAACGAGAACAGCAAAATGCAGACTTATTACATACCCAGTCTTGGACCCGCTCCAAGCTGGAGTGGTTTTCTTGATAATCTTACGGAGGAACTCGAGGAACTCAGTCATGAAACTATTTATGATGATTACAAATTTGTAACTGAGAAAGAACTGGACGAATTGGGTCTTTCTCATCTCAAGGGAACAAATCTCTTGAGAGCATACATGCATGGCTATTTCATAGACGTTAGGTTGTACAGAAAAGCCAGAGATGTTATCAAACCATTCGCCTTCGAAGATTACAAAAAGAAAAAGATTCGCGAAAAACTCGACGAGGATACTGTCAACAGAGTTCAAATACAAAAATTGCCACAGGTCAATAAGGAATTGGCTCTGAAACTGATGGATACCGAGATAGACAACAGTACAAAAAACAAGAAAAAGAAGAATATCGCAGCCATGGGAGCTAATCTTCTCAAAGACAATCGTTTCAAAGCCCTGTTCAGTAATCCAGATTTCCAAGTCGACAAGGAATCCGAAGAATATTCTCTCCTTAATCCAGTTGTTTCTCAGCTTGACAAAAGCAGAGCAAAGAAGCTACGAGAACTTGTGGAACATAACGAAAAACGTCCAAGAACAGCTGTCGAGGAGGAAGAAAATGACGAAGCACATGGTAAATTATCACATCTACCAATAGTTTTATTGACTCGGATAAGTATTACATTTGAAATAATATTATCATTTTTAAAGCAGATGGGGGCTCAAGTTTGGACGAGGACTCGGCCCATGACTCTAGCTCGGGTGACGAGAAACCCTGGATGAAAGAGGTACAGAAGAGTTACAGGCTTGTAAAGCGAAGAGAAAAGAGGAAAGAACAAGAGGAGGAATCTGCTAAAGCTACAGAGGACGGTGAAGAGAACCCGAACAATCGTGGCAATCAACCAAAATTCTACGAAGTCAAGGACGGCGTTGAGTTTAAGAGCGGTCGAACATATATTAAAAAAAGGAATAAGTGAGTATAATACTATTTCCTTAGGAAAAATGTATGTGGTTGAATATAAAGCCATGACGTTGCATTATTCTACGTTGCAGAACAAGTCTTGGAGAGAGATTACACGATGAGGAAAGCCACAGTGTAAGGATCACAGGCTCACGAGGAAATAGGGAAATGACTTTCACCACTGGCAAGGTAAATACATACATGCGTTTATATGCTACTACTCTAACGAGAATGTGAATCAATTAACTATTAATAATCCTTCGATTTATCACAGCGCAAAGGGTTAGGAAAAGCACGAGATCAGGTCAAAAGACATAGAAAAGAAAACAAAGGACTTCTACGACCAGCTGGGAATATCGGTAAAAAGAAATACTAAATAAAAACGTCATATTTTGAGAAAATTTATTCTCCATTCTTCTATACAATTTTTTACACACTCCCCTCCTTCACGCCATACGAATACTGCAGGGCAAACAAAAAAAAATTGATGATCCATGCAAAATGATTCCTTCAAACCGACCAATGTCGATAGATAAGAACGTGCGGAAAGGTGAAAAGTCATCGTGAGAGTTGCGATATAATAGTGGCTCAGAATACTGAATAATTCGTACAATTGATGATTGTACTTTACAGCTGTCATCTTTCTGTAAACTTGGTTGCAAATGTCGCAGGTAAGTCCGCAAGTGTCTCGAAACTCTAATGATGGATGTTTCTTTTTTTTATTACAGCGCTTACTACCGAAATCATAACATAACATCGAACACGTCGCGTTCACCGAGCCAGCCAGTATCTAACGTCAAGTAAACAAAGCTGATTACATTTGATTCTCAACAGTTTTGGTAGTGATTATATGAAAATGAGTCCCGAAACTGACTCTTCAAAATACAATTTGTCAATATTTTATATTAGCACTGTAAATACTATAAGTTTTAACGTTGTATAGATTATTGAAAACCGTAAGCTGCGTTTGTAGCATAGAAGCGTTAGCTGTAATTAACTAACAAAGCGATGGCTCTGTTCAAATTACAGACAAATTCGAATTCTCATGGATCTTCAAATGGCAAGGATCCACCAAATCTCCAGGAGAATCGCCAACAATTGTCGGTTCTATCCGACCTACAATTACAGAGCACTGAAGTAAGATGCAACAGCAACAATTTATTCGCATATGTTGTATTCAGAATCAAACAAATCCATCATGATGATCAGAAGGATTTCTGAGAAAATTGTCAGGATCTTTTTGACAGATCGGAGTGATTACGGAAACACCGGATTATGAGAATCTCAGCATATCGGCTGTCCTACATTACTGCAAGAATAAGATCTTAAGGCCTTATTTGAGACTCCTTGGTGTCATGGGACTAAGACCTACGAGTACAGACGATTCCGAACATTTGTCTCGCAATTGTATACTGGCAAATTTCCATACATTCCAGGTGATCGTTTTCATGTGCATAGGATATGTCTTGCAGTACATGGCTTGCTTCAGGTAAGCTGGCTTATATTGCAAAGCATTCATATAATATAATCATCAATTGTACATTCTGTTTCAAGTACAGTATTACTTGCAGGAGGGACAGAGGATTCTGTTACAAGCTTTTGCCAGTAGAATTTGGATTATCATTGAATATAACAAAAGCTCGAGTCTACGAGCAAATATGTTATGGAAATGCTGTCTTCAGTTACTTGATACCGAGCATTCTACACTTGGTCGCTTATCTCTATACCGTCTACTTATTTCGTATAAAAGAGAATGAACAGCTTCAAAATCTAATGGAAAGAGCATTTCTTTTGTCCTCGAATCCGGTCAACAGAGGAAATCAAAAGAAATTGGTCAGAGTACTTTGGCTGTTTATAGGAATGAGTGTTGTTTGGATGATTATGGCGTTGATTAGCGTGAATATAATGATGGCACGAGGTACCATACTATTTCAATGGCTGGAACACAGGTAATTGTTGCACTGTACATAGAGACAAATATGTTTCTCTGTGTATACACAAGACAGATGAAATACTATGGAATTTGTCGATTTTAGCCCCAGCCAAGTAAAACTTACCGCTAAGATTTTATTAATCATCTGCACTCTGTGGCACGATATGGTTCAGGGAACCATAATTACAAGTTATTGCTTGCAAGGACAACTGCTTATGTCTCATCTGACTTTTCTCAGAGCTAAGCTGCTTCAACATACTCAACCACCAATAGAATGGATGAAGGTCAATTGGATTTAAGTTAATGTCATATAATGTAATTAAACCTTGTTTATAGATGTATCCTTTCAAACAGGAAATTTCGGAATTCAAGAAATTATTAAAATATTTTAACGATGATCTTGGACCAGCAGTTTGCATCTATACCATAGTGAATTTATCTTGGGCAGCAGCTGGAACTGCCTGGCTACTTAGATACGATAGTATAGATGTTAAAACAAATTCCATAACGTACATCAATATTTTAAACGTTATACTGTGGATCCTCGTGTCGTTGGCACCGTTTATTCAGGTAATATAAAATTGTAGAGTTTTATGATGAATTGATGGAAATTCTTTCTGGCATATTATAATGTAAATTATTCATTGACATGCAGGCAGCTCGTTTGACAACAGCGTGTTCCATGATACAAAGCATCGGGCATGAAGTACGAATAAGACCTTTCGTTTATCAAGGAACATCAGGCGAAGATTTGGACACTATACTTCTCTACACTTCATCGCTGAAAATGTGTGCCAGACTTTTCAGAGTACCGATCACCGGTCGTTACCTCTGTCTGATTTTGACACTCGGTTGCATATTGGTTCTCACACTTGGTCAATGCCACTTTTTCTCATAATCGCACAGCTTTTTCTCATAAATTGCACAGCGGTATATCTCGTATGGCTTTATTTTTTAATTATATATCCTATTTTTCTTTTTCTACATCGATCATGGTGTGCGTATCTAAAAGCCATTGCACAAAGTAATAATGAGTATTAGGTTTTATATTCAATCAAGTAGGGAGAAATAAAGTCACCAAAATAGCGTGTATACCTTGTGCATAAAAAGTTTACAGGTCTGTCTACGTTCAAGCAATTTGTGCAAGCTGATTTGTACTGGGATGTTTGTGCTGATTTGTACTGGGATATTTGTGCTGGGATGATTGTACAAACTGTAAATGAACGTCGAGTTCACGCTTTCAACGAATGTATGCAAATTGGGAAATTTTTTGTAATTTTTCTTCAGTAATGCTTTAGTAATGCCATTTATAATGAGAAAAGACACTTTCAGGAAATGTGAGATTATTTCCTGTAAATGTCAGAGCGCTCCATTAGAATTTATAGTGAGAGCGTAGAATTATGATAATTTTAAGTTTTGCACACGCCTTACCAAACACTTTTTTATAATTCCAGAAAGCTGTAAAGCCATTTACAGAATATTAAGTGAAGAATTTTTCTAAGTTTGTATATTTTTACAAAATACATACAATTTTTTTGGTTGTAAAACGATAATTTAGATTCGTAAATGAACCTTTACATTGAAATGTCTTAAAATTGTATGATTGCGGTTTCTTCATGTTGGTTGAATGTTGGACAATACTTGAGTTGAACAAGCGTAACTAGTACTATGTGTACCATTTGTTGTTTATTTTTTATTAGATTCACTAAGGTTCTGGTATTTGCAAGCCACAATTGCGATGTAAATTTCCTAACTGAGCTTCGTAGAAGATATCATTTATCAACTTTTCTGCATGAACTGCTTGGTGAGGATGAAGTTCCCTCAATTTCGAGGCCCATGCTTTTCCAATATCGGCAAACTTGTCTGCGCAAATTGAAGGCTGTGCTAAGCGTTTCGCTACAAATTGTACATCTTCACTGCACTCGTCATTGCGTCTTTTTACTACCCTATTTCTTGTGGATTGGAATGCTATTGGTGAAGTCGGTTTTGTTAGCATCGGTGGATAACTAGCATTCGAAGAGTCTGTTGAAAGACGAAGCGGGTCCTCTTCCTCCTCCCTTGCCTTGTTTTTTCCATTGTTCTAAAAAAGAAATGAAGTCATACTAAAGTATAGTATCCGTTTTGTTTCAGGTTTCTATAAATAGAATAAATAGTTCATTACAAACAGGCTCTAGATATTTGTTCGATCATCAAAAGGAATGTCATTAGAATTATGAAGAGAACCGTATCAAATGTATTCCAAGAGTTCTAGTAAATTTCTTTGGCAGGACAGAATTATTTCAAACAATCTATATTATATATGTATATACATTATAGAGTGCATATCATGGATACAAGAATAGAATTCAAAAGTAACAAACTTGTACGTGTTTCATTTACTCACCTTCGACCTCAGTTTACCATACTTTGCTTTTTTTTGAATTTCTTGCTCCCGTATAAAGTTTAATGAATTAAAATACCACAAACGGGGAACATAAACATTTTGTTCCCCAACACCTGATTTCTCACTTTGAATAACTTTTCTCAGCTCCTTTCTGTACGACGTTCGTAGTGAGTTTATTTTTTTAACAACTGCATCTCTGTTCGCATTAGGTTCAATTGTTTGGAACTTTGCAACTAGCACATCATAAGCTTGAGATTTTGCATTACGATTACTATACTCCTTACTTTTAACTTTCCACAAACAAGGATATGATTTATAAATTTCAATAAATTGTCTTATAAATTCATCTTGTTTAGACATTTTTTACCAAAGAGTCTCTTCTTTTATTCGACGAATTAAATAGGTTATACAGCCTCCAGTAAAAAATAGCACTGGTGCTTTGCAGTGATATCATAAAAGTACACAAACAAACACTGTTAAGGCAGTCACACACGTAGCGATTTACTTAGCAAGTTTAGCTATCGCAAATACAGAATACACGTGTACGAGTCAAAAATTTGCGCAAGTATCTTCCAGCGTCCGTTACAGTGTACTTGTGCAAGTCAAAACTTGCACAAGTAAATCGCTACGTGTGTAGCTGCCATTATCGCGCATGCTCCAACACTCACAGTGTGCAGGCGTAGGTTGGTACGTGCATGCGCAAATGGTTGAAGCAACGTACACACGTTTATCCATTTGCACAAACAGACGAATCCAAAATGGTGAACTTTACTCAAGTCAAAAAAGTTCGCTTGCGCAAGCAATAAAATTTTCTTACAATGCATACATTTACTTATGGAAACAAAACTGTACAAGCCAGTTTGTATAAATTACGTGAACGTGCAGACGGCTCTTCAAAATCAAAGGTCGCGCCTCTGGCGGCAAGAGCTAAAAACAGTGGCGCATGTCGCTACTAGAGATGAGTATGTCATTTACTTAGTAGTGTTTGGTGGGTAGAGAGATTGGTCACATTCCCCATGACTACACATGTATGTTTCTATGAAAGTGGCTGTGCCCAGCATGTTATATGACGATATTTGAAGCAAGGCACCAAAGTGATTCCTTTGACAAAATCTCTCTCCTCTCTCTCTCCCACTTCTTTCATACCACACACTTGTATACGTATTCAAGCCAGCCACAGCTATCGAACACAATATACCAGACCGACACAGAAGATTCGCACAGACGGAGCAGATACATCTGGAAGTGGTTACAATGTGTCGAGAACAATTGAAATTGTTTTGTTTTTGTCGTTACTTTAGTCAATTGACTAAAATCAAAGATAAGGGGGAAGATTACCAACGGTCGAGCGGCTACCGTGAGAACTTTTGTATACCCACGTTAAGAAGTTCACCCATTGACCGTTCAGATGTCGCAGAACGAACTCCCGAGGTTTCAACTTTTGTCGAGCGTTGCTGATCGCCCTTTTAATTTTTGATAAAGAAAACACAATTTGACTCCGAGACGTTAGTAGAGCCGCGCATCTGAAGATTAAACACGTGCTGTATGCAAACATGAATATTGTTGCGTATTCCTAGAAGGACTCGCATTGTATTTATCTTTTATAAATAGAAATAATCATGGGAAAGACTGGTTTGTATTATTCATGATTTTATATTTACAATAGACACAAATCCAAATTTAATATCATTCGCTTACAGGTGGTAAGGTTAAGTACTATGGTAAAGCACCCGTTAGTCATGAAAACCTTGCGAAGCATGGCAGGGGTGACGGTCTGGATTTGCGAGCCGGTAGCAGCAATATACGAAACAAGATAAACAGACAAAGATTGCGGATAAAGGAACAAGCGATAGAGAAGGCTACCGAACAAGCAGCAAGAACGGAACTACTTCTCACCGAAGACTATGGATTTCTAGAGGCAGAAGCAGGCGAGACAACTACACAGTTCAGACAGAAAGAAATAGCTTCGAACGTTGACATAACAAGTGCAACAAAACATTTCGAATTGAAAATGGATTTTGGTCCCTATCAAATGAGATATACCCGAAATGGCAGGCATTTATTGCTCGGTGGAAAATTGGGTCATATTGCAGCCTTTGATTGGGTGACCAAGAAGCTTGCCTGTGAAATGAATGTTATGGAGTCGGTTCATGATGTCGCGTGGCTACACGTTGAAACAATGTTTGCTGCTGCTCAAAAAGACTGGATTTACATTTATGATAATTCTGGAATAGAATTGCACTGTTTAAAAAGAACTTACGAAGTAAATCGACTGGAATTTCTGCCTTATCATTTTTTACTTGCTAGCGGATCAAGAAATGGATTTTTGGTATGGGTGGATGTTTCTATAGGTGAAATCGTGTCTCGGTTTGATTCTAAACTTGGATGTATCAATGTGAGTAGAAGTTAAAAAGAAATATCCAATAACCTTTCAAAATATCTATAAGATCTTTTATGCTCTTAGATAATGACTCAGAACCCTGCCAATGCTGTTCTATGCGTGGGTAATTCAAAGGGCGTGGTATCTATGTGGTCGCCGAATAGTCATAAACCTTTAGCCAAAATGCTGTGTCATAAGCAAGCTATCACTGCTTGCTGCGTTCATCCTCATGGCACATACATGGCTACCAGTGGTGGAGATCGTTTTTTAAAAATCTGGGATATCCGACAACTAGCTGGTCCTGTTAACAGTGCAATTTTGAAATCTTCCGCACACAATTTATCTTATAGCCAAAAAGGCCTGCTTGGTGTTTCAATGGGAAATATTGTTGAAGTCTTTCGGTATGTATTTCTCTAATTTATATAGGGCAAAACACCTAGTAGTCGGCCTGGAACCAGTAGTCAGCCTCTGCCTATACTTTCTATGAGTGGGAACAGCACAAACCATATCTTTTGTACTCTTCCCACTCATACAAAACATCGGCAGAGGCTGAATACCGGTTCCTGGCCGACTACTGGGTGTTTTACCCTATATGAGCACATTGTTGATCGGCAATTTGACAACGTATGGGCATAACGACACTAGTCAACAATGCGTGAAGAGGGAATCTTAATACTAACTAATGTATCGTCACATCTTTCAGAGATCCAAACGATACAATAAAACCATATCTGCGTCATAAGTCTTCTTGGAGTGTGTCAGGAATGAGATTTTGTCCCTACGAAGATGTCTTGGGTATTACAACAGCCAAGGGATTCACATCACTTTTAGTGCCAGGAAGTGCAGAGGCGAATTTCGATGCTCTAGAGGTAAATCCGTTCCAGACCAAGAGTCAGAGACGAGAGGCCGAAGTTAAAGCACTTCTCGACAAGATTCAACCGGAATTCATCACTCTTGATCCTGGTGCTGTCGCAGAGGTTGATGTGCCTACACTGAAGGACAAAGTTGAGGCTAAGAAGAAGCTTCTGGTATGTCATTACTCCCGTAATTTCACTCTCACATACATAGAAGATTCGGTAACCATAAGTATTAATTTTATTCATTTCTATTTCTTAACAGCACATTAAGCCAAAGGCAATAGATTTCAAACCTCGCAAGACAAAAGCAAAGGGCAAAGGAGGAACCGCTAAGATTATAAAAACAAAGAAGATCCTCCGAGAAACCAGTAGACGAGTAAGTCTTTATTGTGTAACGAACCTATCAATGGGATACAACTGATGACGCGATTAACGTTTCTAATTTATTAATTTCAGGAAGCAGCTGAAAAAATGCGTGAAGTGCAAGCATCTAAGAAGATAAAACAAAAGGAAGTCGATACAGAAAAGTACGGAGTACTCGATAGATTTTTACCGAAACGAAACTGAACAAAATTTGTACATCTTGATATCTGCTGATTTCTAATAAAAGCGATCGTGAAATTTTCCGAGGAATTCAGTACATATACGAATAAAATAGAATAAGGAGAAAAACGGATAAAATACCGTGAATGTTTGTGCTGCGCTATTGTGCTGCATACCGCGGCGAATAAAGAAGGTTCCTTTCTCTGGGTATTCGATGCGTTCACCACGGAGTCCTCCGTAGGATAATTACTTATGCCAGATAGGATCTTCTTCACTGAGGTTCCTCAACGAGAGACAAAAGGATCTCTCGGTGGAGATCGGCGGCGAATGGGCCTACAGTTGCGCGCAGCTGTGTGCGTCCCCTGTTATACAGGGTGAATCATATAAAGTGTCGCACAGTGAATTCTGAGGTAGACGAGGCCGTTACAAACAAAAGTTGCAAATAAACATTGGGGATATTGTTAATAATTTACGAGATATAAATTTTTTAAATCGGTTCAATCAGAGCGCGCCAAGAAGCGTTGAAGCCGCCCACTCCCACCCTACCCGTAGATATAGCATAGATTAGGGCGTTACATTGGGGTTTGCAAAATTCAGAGCAGTCAATTTTATTGATTGTATCAGTACACAGTTATTTTTTGTTCGCGGTCATTGGTTGCTCTGAATTTGCCCAGCGTGCCAATAAGCGTTGAAGCCGCCCACCTCCACCCCCACCCTAGCCGTAGATATAGCATAGATTAGGGCGTTACATTTGGGTTTGCAAAATTCAGAGCAGTCAATTAGATTGCTTGTATTTTTCCGCAGTCATTTTTTTTTCTCGGGCATTGGCTGCTCCGAATTTTGCCCAACGTGCCGATAAGCGTTGAAGATACCCACTCCCCGCCTAAATTTAGAGCAGCCAATGCCCGAGAAAAAAAATTACGGTGGAAAAATACAAGCAATCTAATTGACTGCTCTGAATTTTGCAAACCCAAATGTAACGTCCTAATTAATCTATGCTATATCTACTGCTAGGGTGGGGGTCGAGGTGGGTAGCATCAACGCTTATTGGCACACTGGGCAAAATTCAGAGCAACCAATGACCGCGAACAAAAAAAGACTGTGTACTAATACAATCAATAAAATTGACTGCTCTGAATTTTGCAAACCCAAATGTAACGTCCTACACTGTGCTATCTCTACGGCTAGGGCGGGAGTGGGCGGCTTCAATGTTTCTCAACGCGCTCTGATTGGACCAACTTTAAACATTTATATCTCGTAAACTATTGACAATATCCCTAATGTGTATTTGCAACTTTTTTTTGTAATGGCCTCATCTACCTCATAATTCGCTGTGCGACACTTTATGTGATTCATCCTATATAATATTAATATACCCTCATAAAAATTCCAATAGACTGTTTCTAATTTTTGATATTGTTCACGGGTCATGTACGCGGGCTGCAGCGTTTTTACACTCGTATCTCATGTACAATGATAAGATACACGGTCGATTTCTTATCAATACAAACTTGACATGAATTTATCATAAAATGATTCATAAAGCTCTAGGTCTTTGATGAAACTGTTTGTCTCTGAACTGAAAACCTCATTCAATCTGTGAATACTAGTTTACAAGGAATAACCGCTGCCCACCATTATAACAAGTTTTTCATTGTCGAATTGTGCAGTGGTGGTTCGGTGTAGAAAAAAATGGCATACAATGGTTCGTAACATTGCTCTAATAAATTGGAAGACCGAACCATGTGGCTTACAATTCTAACTTGGTTTGCAGAACAGGAACTCCATTATTCTCCAGAACCGAAAGGGCCACTGAAAAATCGTTCGTGTACGGATTGGCCATGTCTCATGATTTTTGTAGCGTTTATAGTAGCTTGGATCGGTATAGGATGTTATGGTAGGCTTCAGTAATCGAGTTATAGTTTAGTAATTTTGTTTTTCACATATGTTCACCATAATCAAAACGTCAAAAATTGTTAGCTCTGCACTATGGAAATGTACGAGCTCTTCTGGCCCCGCGGGACACTCACGGTCGAAAATGCGGTATCGATAATGATGTAATTAATGAACCGTATCTCGTTTTCTTCGATTTGCGATGGTGTCACTCTACCGCTGAAACATGCACAACACCACAAGTATGTAGAAAGGAATGTCCATCCACACATTGGTACGCTGGATTCTTCGATAATTATACGCTATCGTCAATACAACAAAATATCATTTGCAACAATGACGTCGATGTAAACAGTGTAAAAAGTAAAGACGAATTTCGCGTATTGATAGACGCTAGGAGGTGCGCAGAGTGGTATTTGGAAAGTGAATCTGTACTGGGACGATGTATTCCCACCAGAATTCCTTCAGAATTAATTGGTGTTTTATTTACGTCGTCGTCGGATTTCAAGGGACAACTTATAGTTTTAACATGGACAGAAGAAGTCATCTATACGATAATATCTACTAGGTGGGTGTGGATGAAATATTTTTCACAGAGTTTTGTTTGAACATCTCAACTACATTTTCCTTGTATTTCTAGGGGATTTGTCTTTGGATTTGTTGGCGGTGGTGCGGTTCTTTGTCTGGCGTGGATATTTCTACTCCCGTGGATCGCCTTTCCAGTTGCGATTGTTTCAGTTATCTCATCGTGTGCATTTTTTTCTTTCCTGGCTTACTATTGTCACGGTATCTACGCTGCCTATGGCGAAGAAACGACGTGGCTAGTGCTCACCATTGTATTTGCCATAATCGCTGGCTTAATACCCCTCCTATTTCTGTGCTTATTGGAGAAAATTCAATTAGCCTGTCGGCTCATCAAGGAAGCCAGCAAGTAAGTTTCTACCATCGCAAGTGGTGAAATTTTATTTAATCATTAACTAAACGATTTTTGTAATAACTTTCCAGGGCGATAATGTCGATTTTTTCCACTCTCTTCTTTCCAATATTTCCATGGTTGCTTCATTTGTCTGTAATAGTTTACGAGACAGTAGTGGGAATTCACTTGGCGTCGGTGGAGACCCAAGACGTCTGGCTAATAAGAAGTTTCGTCGCAATCCGTATCGTAGGTTTTATCTGGCTGTATTGTTTTATCACAGCTCTCAGTGAAATGATTCTAGCATCTACATTCGCAACTTGGTATTGGACTTACATTAAAGCGGACGTTCCATTCTTTATAATAATCGGTAGTGTCTACAAAACAGTGAGGTATAATCAACGATAGTAGTGATAAAACCTTTATAAAATGATATTCAGGTGCGTCTAAATCATTATTCACTTAATTTATCGCAGATATCATCTGGGCACAATTGCATTCGGTTCTCTGCTCCTAACGATTTGTCGTATAGTGCGTCTTCTCCTGGAAGCCATTAGATATGCCTCGAAATCAAGAGGCGGCATCATCTGCGGACTATGTGGCATAAAGGTTATGGAAAAAATGGTGCGATTTATGAATCGTAATGCGTACATCCTTTGCTCTGTTTACGGCAAAGGTCTCTGCAGCTCGGCATCCGAAGCATTAAGTCTTATATTGAGAAACGTTGAGAGTGTTGTAGTTCTGAATAATGTAAGTCTGTTAATCTTCGACGAAATTCCACAGATGCGATAGTTAATTATTTTCTTTTGCAGATGGTCTCGTGGTTGCTTTGGCTGGGTAAAATCGGTATTACAGTTGCAGCTGGTATGGCAACATGGGGGCTTTATACAAGCGAGGAACACGAGCTTTACCACTGGTGGGTGCCCGTCGTTTTAGTGGTTATTGGCGTTTATCTTGTTGCAAATGTCTTCTTTGCGGTTTACACAATCGCAGTCGACACGATATTTCTCTGTTTCCTTGAGGATTGTGAACGTCACGATGGTTCGATACAAAAGCCGTACTACATGAGTCTTTCACTTGGAAAAGTGTTGTATAGGGGAAAAGTGGCATGAAAGAGCCAGTTTTGAAATAAGATGCAAACAATACAAAAGAAAATAAATAATCAACATGACTTCTATCATAACGTGTTGTTTGATTCGTTACATACGTAATGTCATAAAACCTTTTCCAAAAAAAAAACAATATTCTTTGAGTTCTAAGCATTTATAAAAAAAAAATGAGATTCGGCTCTTTCATAACACATAGGCTTTGAAAGAGCTGACAAAAGTTTTGAAAGAGCCAAGTTTTTATTACAGGGATTTAAGCGGTAAATGAATAAAGATATTATTGAAAATATTTATTATTACATATAATGTTTTAAATAATGCAAACTCCAAATAAACAATTCACTAACAAATCGAAGAGACTAGCAAAATCAGCCGTTTGCTCTCAAACGGCTGATTTTTTTGGATATCTGATTAAAAAACGGTCTATTTTAATCAGATATCCAAATAAAATAATATAATTGTTCATATAATTATAAATATCGGCATTGAGCCTTAATAAAAAATAAGCCTTGAAAGAGCCGATCATAAAAGAGCCGGCTCTTTCATTACACTATAGCCCGGCTCTTTCAAGACATATTCTCCTAAGACAATATAATCTCGAAAATTAATAGGAAATTACAGCTTTGCCACAAAATATTTATGTTATTGGAAGGCCTAATATATCCATAAAATTATAGTATAATCATATTGCCGTCAGTTGTGTACGTGTAGACGTCAGAAAACAAATAAAATGAACTCAAAAACTTACATTGGACGGACTAAATTTTCAATACGTTGCAACGACGCCGATTATTTTCAGTGAACTGTCAAATGTTTGTGGGCGATAGCTGGGTAGTGTTGCCAGTTGACAAAAATAATTCGCGCTTCATTTGTTTGAAAATGACTGCGTAAATGATAGTGGCTCTTTCAAAACCTGGCTCTTTCATGCCACTCTTCCCCTAAACGTTTGTAGTTTTAATGTGCGAGGAAATCTGTTCGCGAAGCATCTTTAGAGCCTCATAGTGCTATTCCACTATATTTTTACAGTCATGTGGGGCAAGTGTGCGCACTTAAGCTCTGAAATGCCATAAAATCGAAAATTTCAAGTTTATTGCAATAAAACGACGTTGATTGGTTAGAGTGGTTATTAAGCAATAATTTGACGATAGAAATAATATTCGTCAACGGCACGAATTCTCAAAAATTGAACAAAACAAACATAGTCCGAAATGCGTACACTTACCCCAATATAGGGGTAAATGTGCGCAGCAGTATGGATAAGGGTGCGCAACATAACATTACGAGATTTTTACCTATTAAATAAGTATAACCAGACATAGGAACATGACAAATTCTTATTTATTATTATTAGATGTTTTAAAGGTACTAATAAAAAACAATTTGAAAACAAGAATAAACTTCAATAAGATGAATTGCAACGAACATTGACGACATTGATATTTTACCTTTCGATCCTGAAACAAAATATTGCAGTATTAATACGAAGTTTCTGAAACGGGGTAAGTGTGCGCATGCACACACTTACACAACAAGCATGTGCGCACACTTACCCCAACCCATCAAAATGGGATTTCATCAAAATAGTTCGGATTGCGTCATCTGAAAAATTGAAAAATTTTTACTTGTCAAACTGAATACTACGTAGTACAATTCTGAATACTACGTGGCACAATTCTACAAAAGATTGGACGCCAAAAATAGTAAAATATCGTAATAATTTGAGCAAAAAAATTCACTTACCTGCTAAAAGAAAACGGCGCGTTAGGGGCTAGTAAAAATCGACCTCTTCGCAGGATATCGCATGGGACACTGAATACGGGAGGTGCGGCGCTTTAGTTCTAATCGTTTCTGAGATATTTCATATGCGCACACTTACCCGTTGCGCACACTTACCCCACATGACTCTATATATTTTTAAATTCAGATAACAAGCTACAAATATTTGTACTCTATCGTAAATGATCGAAATACAGGATTTTAAAGAAATCATTGAAAGGACAAAGATATGAATAGACGTTTTTTTATATAGAGTAAAGCTCTGTAAGCCATTTTTCAATATATGTTTCTTCTCATTACGATGATTAACGGCAGTAGAGCCGGTCTACAAATGATATAAATAATTAAATGGATATACATCTATGAATTATTCACATTGAGTGGATATCACGGTCAGAAACGTCAATTGATTCAGTAGATAGAGCAACAAAAATTGTATTGTAAAGAAGCGCATCCATGATTGACATAATTTTTATCGGTAGACAGTAGGTAAATTTCTCATACATGAGCAATGACCGTAGCATCCACATCAAGACGGTAGCTGCATAAAGAGTTTAATGCTGTTAATGGGCATTTGCTTTTAAACTTCTTTGGTATGGGTGGATGTTTTTATAGGTCAAATCTTGTCTCGGTTTGATTCTAAACTTGGATGTATCAATGTGAGTAGAAGTTAAAAAGAAATATCCAATAACCTTTTAAAATATCTATAAGATCTTTTATGCTCTTACAATGATGTTAGATAATGACTCAACACCCTGCCAATGCTGTTCTATGCGTGGGTAACTCAAAGGGTGTGGTATCTATGTGGTCGCCGAATAGTCATAAACCTTTAGCCAAAATGCTGTGTCATAAGCAAGCTATCACTGCTTGCTGCGTTCATCCTCATGGCACATACATGGCTACCAGTGGTGGAGATCGTTTTTTAAAAATCTGGGATATCCGACAACTAGCTGGTCTTGTTAACAGTGCAATTTTGAGATCTTCCGCACACAATTTATCTTATAGCCAAAAAGGCCTGCTCGGTGTTTCAATGGGAAATATTGTTGAAGTCTTTCGGTATGTATTTCTCTAATTTATATATATGTACACATTGTTGATCGGCAATTTGACAACGTATGGCCGAAGTACGGAAGGAGATGAAGAGGGAATCTTAATACTAACTAATGTATCGTCACATCTTTCAGAGATCCAAACGATACAATAAAACCATATCTGCGTCATAAGTCTTCTTGGAGTGTGTCAGGAATGAGATTTTGTCCCTACGAAGATGTCTTGGGTATTACAACAGCCAAGGGATTCACATCACTTTTAGTGCCAGGAAGTGCAGAGGCGAATTTCGATGCTCTAGAGGTAAATCCGTTCCAGACCAAGAGTCAGAGACGAGAGGCCGAAGTTAAAGCACTTCTCGACAAGATTCAACCGGAATTCATCACTCTTGATCCTGGTGCTGTCGCAGAGGTTGATGTGCCTACACTGAAGGACAAAGTTGAGGCTAAGAAGAAGCTTCTGGTATGTCATTACTCCCGTAATTTCACTCTCACATACATAGAAGATTCGGTAACCATAAGTATTAATTTTATTCATTTCTATTTCTTAACAGCACATCAAGCCAAAGGCAATAGATTTCAAACCTCGCAAGACAAAAGCAAAGGGCAAAGGAGGAACCGCTAAGATTATAAAAACAAAGAAGATCCTCCGAGAAACCAGTAGACGAGTAAGTCTTTATTGTGTAACGAACCTATCAATGGGATACAACTGATGACGCGATTAACGTTTCTAATTTATTAATTTCAGGAAGCAGCTGAAAAAATGCGTGAAGTGCAAGGATCTAAGAAGATAAAACAAAAGGAAGTCGATACAGAAAAGTACGGAGTACTCGATAGATTTTTACCGAAACGAAACATCAAAATAGATTAAACTTCTAATCAACTGATTCATTTATCTGTTTGTACATCTTGATATCTGCTGATTTCTAACAAAAGCGATTGTGATATTTTCCGAGAAATTCAGTACGCATATATATATATATATTAATACACTTTCATTAAAATTCCAATAGACTGTTTCTAATTTTTGACATTGTTCATGGGCGGCGGCGTTTTTGCACTCGTATCTCACAATGGCGCGATTATTGTACACTTGCCCGTTTATTCTTCTAGTCTGTTGACGGCAATGCATTTGCTCGTGCAATTAATGCATTGGCTCTTTACGGTCAGATATAAAAAGCACCAATGATACGCGGGCTGCAGCGTTTTTGCACTCGTATCTCACGTACAATGATAAGATACACGATCGATTTCATATCAATACAAACTTGTCATGAATTTATGATAAAATGATTCATAAAGCTCTGGGTCTTTGATGGAACTGTTTGTCTCTGAACTGGAAACCTCATTCAATCTGTGAATACTAGTTTACAAGGAATAACCGCTGCCCACCATTATAACAAGTTTTTCATTATCGAATTGTGCAGTGGTGGTTCGGTGTAAACAAAAATGGCATACAATGGTTCGTAACATTGCTCTAATAAATTGGAAGACCGAACCATGTGGCTTACAGTTCTAACTTGGTTTGCAGAACACGAACTCCATTATTCTCCAGAACCGAAAGGGCCACTGAAAAATCGTTCGTGCACGGATTGGCCATGTCTCATAATTTTTGTAGCGTTTATAGTAGCTTGGATCGGTATAGGATGTTATGGTAGGCTTCAGTAATCGAGTTATAGTTTAGTAATTTCGTTTTTCACATATGTTCACCATAATCAAAACGTCAAAAATTGTTAGCTCTGCACTATGGAAATGTACGAGCTCTTCTGGCCCCGCGGGACACTCACGGTCGAAAATGCGGTATCGATAATGATGTAATTAATGAACCGTACCTCGTTTTCTTCGATTTACGAGAGTGTCTCAATACCGATCGAACATGCAAAACACCACAAGTATGTAGAAAGGAATGTCCATCCACATATTGGTACGCTGGATTCTTCTACATTTATCCGCTATCATCAATACGAAAAAATATCATTTGCAACAACGACGTCGATGTAAACAGTGTAAAAAGTAAAGACGAATTTCGCTTATTGATAAACGCTAAGAGGTGCGCAGAGTGGTATTTGAAAAGTGAATCTGTAGTGGGACGATGTATTCCCACCAGAATTCCTATAGAATTAATTGGTATCCTACCTATGTCGCCGTCGGATTTGAAGCTTGCGCAACGAGTTGTTAGAGCTTTAGCATGGGCAGAAGAAGTTGTCGATACGATGATATCTACTAGGTAAGTGTGAATGAAATATTTTTCACAGGGTTTTGTTTGTACATTTCAACTACATTTTCCTTATATTTCCAGGGGATTTGTCTTTGGATTTGTTGGCGGTGGTGCGGTTCTTTGTCTGGCGTGGATATTTCTACTCCGCTGGCTCGCCTTTCCATTTGTGTTTGTTTCAGTTATCTCATTGTGTGCATTTTTTTCTTTCCTGGCTTACTATTTTCACGGTCTCTACGCTGCCGATGGCGAACAAACGTGGCTAGTGCTCACCATTGTATTTGCCATAATCGCAGGTTTAATACTCCTCGTATTTCTGTGCTTATTGAAGAGAATTCAATTAGCCTGTCGGCTCATCAAGGAAGCCAGCAAGTAAGTTTCTACCATCGCAAGTGGTGCAATTTTATTCAATCATTAACTAAACGATTTTTGTAATAATCTTCCAGGGCGGTAATGTCGATTTTGTCCACTCTCTTCTTTCCAATATTTCCATGGTTGCTTCATTTGTCTACAATAGTCTACGTGACGGTAGTGGGAATACACTTGGCGTCGGTGGAGACTCAAGACGTCTGGCGAATTAGAATTTTCGTCGCAATCCATATCGTAGGTTCCATCTGGCTGTATTGTTTTATCACAGCTCTCGGTGAAATGATTCTAGCATCTACATTCGCAACTTGGTATTGGACATACATTAAAGCGGACGTTCCATTCTTTACAATAATCACTAGTGCTTACAGAACAGTGAGGTATAACCAACGATAGCAGTGCTAAAACTTTTATAAAATGATATTAAGGTGCGTCTAATTCATTAATCACTTAATTTATCGCAGATATCATCTGGGCACAATTGCATTCGGTTCTCTGCTCATAACGATTTGTCGTGTAATACGTCTTCTCCTGGAAGCCATTAGACGTGCCACGAAAAAAGAAGGCGGCATCTTCTTGACAGCATGTATTTGTTGCGCTCAAGTAGTCACGAAGATTGTGGAGAAAATGTTGCAATTTATGAATCGTAATGCGTACATCCTTTGCGCTGTTTATGGCAAAGGTCTCTGCAGCTCGGCATCCGAAGCAATAAGTCTTATATTGAGAAACGCTCTGCGTGTTGTAGTTCTGAATAATGTGAGTCTGTTAATCTTCGACGAAATTCCACAGATACGATAGTTAATTATTTTCTTTTGCAGATGGTCTCGTGGTTGCTTTGGCTGGGTAAAATCAGTATTACTGTTGCAGCTGGTATGGCAACATGGGGGCTTTATACAAGCGAGGAACACGAGCTTAAGCTCTGGTGGGTGCCCGTCGTTTTAGTGGTTATTGGCGTTTATCTTGTTGCAAATGTCTTCTTTGCGGTTTACGAAATCGCAGTCGACACGATATTTCTCTGTTTCCTTGAGGACTGTGAACGTCACGATGGTTCGATACAAAAACCGTACTACATGAGTCGTTCACTTCGAAAATTGTTGCACAAACGTTTCTAGTTTTAATGTGCGAGGATATTTGTTCGCGAAGCATCTTTAAAGTCTCATAGTGCGATTCCACTATATCTTTATATATTTTTATACTCAGATAACAAGCTACAAATATTTGTACTCGATCGTAAATGATCGAAATACAGGATTTTAAAGAAATCATTGAAAGGACAAAGATATGAACAGACGTTTTTTTTTATATAGAGTAAAGTTCTGTAAGCCATTTTTCAATATGTGTTTCTTCTCATTACGATTAACGGCAGTAGAGCCGGTCTATAAATGATATAAATAATTAAAATGGATATACATATATTTGTGCTCGACGTGAACTTATTAATTTTGGAAAAGGGTTCGTGTAAAGTCTATGTAATCCAATGCAGCTGTGATTGGTCGTTCGGTTTTCGGATCCACATAAGGCTTCATGCGCGCGACGCAGTAATCTGCCATTTCCTTGGTGAGGTTCTGAGATAGAAAATAAATTTTAATTGTTATATCTATGTCGATTCCGATTCTTTTTTGATAACGAATACGTGACATTGTATGACTTACCGCGTAAAGTTCCTCCTTCGTAACATAGGGTCTATCTGCCGCTGTTATCGCGCGGAAGGCATTCTCTATTTCTTCCGAACTTTGCACATTCTCGGTTTCCTTGCTTATCATAAAGGCCATGTACTCTTGTAGTGAAACATAGCCATCGCGATTCGGATCCACGATATCTGAAATTCGTGCGATATTGAATTAGTATTATGTAATTCCAAAAAACGTGCAAAACTATATTTTATTGGGATATTATAGTAAACGTACCGAGTATATTTTCGAATTCGGGGTCGGGTTGTCCTTCGTCTACCATTGGTAGGTCATAACCGAGAGCTCGCAGACAAGACTTAAATTCTTGATGATTGAGCCGTCCGCTCTTGTCCTTATCAAAGTGCTTGAACATCATAGAGAATTCCTTGAGCGCATCCTCGGATACGCCCGACTGATTACGTGCTTGAATCTGCTGTTCCAAATTGTGCTGCATCCGCATTCCGAGCTGATCTAGCTGATCCCACTGTTGGGCAAGACCAACGGTACTGTGTTCCGTGTAACGATTGTCGAGAATTAAATGCTCTTCGAGTATAGCACCGAGATCTTCGATCTTTTTCAAGTCTTGACGACGAGCTCGAACTTCCTGCGTCTTCCGTTTTGTTGCTTCCAATTGTTGTTCCAGCGAACCAGAGCCTTCCATCATTGATGTCCTGCAATCATGCAATATAATTTTGTACCTAAATTCTGTCAGTTACAGTGACGTAGGATAAAAAGGAAACAAAGAATGTTTCACAAAACTCACCTCGTTTCCGCGAGCCACTGGTGGAAAGCATTCGCGTGTTTTGCAAATTCCTTTCGCAATTTGTCGTTTTCCTCCTGTCGTTGGGCCTCTTTAGCAAGTTCAACGTCGCGTTCTTTGATGATCTTTTGCAAGTTGCGCCAAGTGTCTTCGAGAGCCTCCATGGTGAACCATGTGTAAGGATTCGGGCCAACATTGAAGCTCTTGATCTGTCTATCGAGAGCGGCGAGGGCTTGGAAATCAGCCTCGGCTGATGACAAGCTAGCTTGGAATTGGGCGTGAGCCTCGCGCAATGCTCGTATCTCCTCGATGCTGTTGCAACGAACAGGATCAGTGAGATCCTCCTCGGCATTCTCGAACCATGAATTGAAAGCGGAAGCTTTTTTCGCGAAAGTTAAATAAAGTTCCTCGATCTGTCGGAACTGATCTTGCATACGAAGAAGTCTTTGCTTTCGTGCATCAGAGTCAGCGAGTAGTTTTTGCCAACGTGTGATAACGTCAGCGTGACGTTTTTGAATGCTGGCGGTCTGATCGTGTCCAGAATCAACGAGCATCTCCTTGAGCGAGGTGATGTTCTGAATGCCCTCGTGCTCGAAAGCGTGAAGACCAGCGTCAAAGGTCTCTTGTTTGGTCAGTAGGGTCTGAACCGTTGACAAATCGCGGCCGAATTCTTCGGATCGAACGTGAGTCTCCTTGTCGGCGATCCACGACTCAACAACGTCGGCTTTCCACATGAATTGAAGATACGCGGAGTTGTCGTTGAGCCGAGTCTTCCTTCTTGCAGCCAGAGCGCCCAGTTGTTCGAGTTTGTTGCGTAGCTGAGTACAACGTTGACCAATTGCATCGGCACGATGATTGCCAGCTTTGATTAGAGCCTCACCGGCGTCGCAAATATCGACGCAACGTTCTCCATGAGCTGCGAAATCGGTCTCAAAGGCATCGTGTTTTTTGAGCAAACCCTGAACAGCTGCCATCGTGTCGCCGTAATCTTCCACCGAGAGAAGCTGTTGTTTCTCGGTTATCCAGGCTTCCTCCTCTTCGACCTTTGCCAAAAATTGCTGATACGTGAGCGATTCGTCGAGTCTCTGGCCACGATTAGCTGCTAATTGCTTGAGTTCGGCCCAGGCTTGATTAAGAAGCTTGAGGCGCTGTTCAATCTCCGGTACACCTAAGTTCGAGACGTCCATCAATTTTTCACCGGCTTCCTGAACAGCCTGAATAGCTGGCTCGTGACTGCCGAGTTCGGCCTCAAGACGTTTGTGCTTTTTCTTCAAGTTCTGCACACCAGTGAGATCACGACCGTAATCATCCGATCCCACGAGTAATTTCTTTTCTTTTATCCATGATTCCTCATCAGCGATGTCACGGAAAAATTGGTGAAGGGTATTAGCCTCGTTCAATCTCGCTTGTCTATGAGCCGCGAGATTTCTTATTCTCTCGTAACGTTCATTGATACTCTGTCGCTTCTCTTGAATTCCAGCGGCGTCGAACTGACCACTCTCAATCAACGAATCGGCCTGCGCATTCATGTCTTTTATTCGCTCCTCGTGAGCTTGAATATCAGCTTCGACGAGTTGATGTTTTTTCATGAGATTTTGAACAGAAGCAAGATCCTTGCCAGCATCCTCGGACGTGAGAAGACTCTCTACTTCGCCGAGCCAGAAGTCGAGATCTTTAACAGCTGCGATGTACGTACGTTGCTTATTGGCTTCTTTAAGTTTCATGGATTTCTCGGTCGTCTTCTGAGTGAGATATTCCCACTGATCAGCGATCGAAGCGAGACGCTTCTGAACGGCGTCCTCAGATCCAGCGCATTGATGTTTTTCAATGAGATTTCCTCCCATGGCAAGAACCGACTGAATTCTATCAGCATTGGCTGCCAATTCTGCCTCAAAGGCTTGATGTTTCTGGTGCTTGGACTGTATATTTGCCGGATCTTTGTAATTTTCCTCCGTAGCAAGTTGCAATTTTTCCGCGATCCAGTTTTCCATTTCGTCAGCATCGCGCGAGAATTGCTGGAGCGTCTGCGATTCGCCGAGTTTCGAGCGTTTCTCAATGAGAGCATCTTTCAGATGGCGCCAACGGTCCAAAACCTGACGGCGTCTCTCGTCGATGGGTTTGGCAGCGTAATGTTCCGCAGCGATAAGTTGATCGGCTAAAGTCTGAAGAGCCGCAATCTTCTCCTCGTGAGCGTTGATGGCCTTGTCGAAATCTTCGTGTTTCTTGATAAGAGCCTCAACGTTATCACTGCTATCAACTGCATCCGCACTGCTGAGGAAAGCCTCACGGGCGCTCATCCAATTTTCCGCCTGCTCGCAGTCGCGACAAAACAGTTGAAGCTCGAGATTCTGATCGAGTTGCATACGCCGTTGAATCCAGGCTTTCTCCAATTCCTGACGAGCCTCGGCCATCGACTCCAATTTCTCCTGTATCTCTACGCTGGCGTAGTGACTGGATTGCAACAGTTGTTGACCGAAGAGTTCGAAAGCTTGGAAGGTTCCGGCTCGTGCATCGATTTCCATACGATGTTCCTACGTTTGAATATTTCATTGTTAGCCACAGATTGGAAAATAATTCTCGTACAGCACATTCTTACATGACATTTATGAATTACTGACATTGAGTGGATATCACGGTCAGAATCGTCAATTGATTCAATAAACAAAGCAAACAAAATTGTATTGTAGAGAAGCGCATCCATGATTGCCACAATTTTTATCAATAGACCGTAAATTTCTCAAACATGAGCAATGACCGTAGCATCCACATCAAGACGATAGCTGCATAAAGAGTTTAATGCTGTTAATAGGCATTTGCTTTTACACTTCAGAAATCCAGAAATTACGAAAGACAATTGCGAGTAATGTTATTGTACGTAACGTGTTGTTTATGATGCTTTGTTTTTTATACGCACAAAAGACTCAAGAAAATAAAAACTCAAAAGAACCGTGCTACACCATGCTCAAACGGTTCGAATATACCTCTGGCCGTATCCCATACCGCGCATCTATCTCTGCCCTGTGATTCTACAATGTCAAATGTCTCGTGAGGGTACATTGGATTTGCGAATGGAGCAAGTGATGTATGCTTGAGTGTTGGAAGTATGCGAAATAGACAAATCTATCGTTGACGTACCTGATGACGTTCAAGAAGAGCCTCGGCACCGGTAACATCTGAAGCGAGTTCCTCGGATGCCACGAGACCCATCATGGAATTTATCCAAGCCATCAAGTCGCGATAGTCGCTCAGGAAACGTTGCAGATCGTAGGAATCCAACAGTTTCTCCTTCCTCGAATTGGCCTTTGCCGTCAGTTGTGTCCACTCCTCGTTGATCTCCTTTTGCTTGGCGTAAGTTTGTTCCGCCGTATCAGGATGAGATTGCATCAAACGATTGGCGGTCTCGTCGAGCTGCTTGATTTTGTCACCGAGGGCAGCGAGATCGCGTTCGAGACCCTCGTGTTTGCGCTGCAATGCCTGTACGCTACGCAGATCTTTGCCAAGATCGTCGTTGTTGAGTGCAGCATCTTTCTCGCGTATCCAATCCTTCGTCTCGTCGACGTCGCGATGGAAGCGTTGAACCTCGTGAGCCGAGCCTAGTTGGCTAGCTCGTTCAGCCGTTAGAGTCTGGAGGCTTGTCCATTTCTCGTTCAAATCTTGTATCTGCGTCTGAATCTTTAGCGCAGCTTCTGTTTGTCCAAGACTCATTAACTGAACGGCAATTTCGTTCATCTCGGCGAGTCGCACCTCGTTGGCTTTGAGATCAGCCTGGAAATCGTCGAATTTCTTTTGCATTACCTCAACCTGCTCGAGATCCTCACCAACGTCTTGAACCTGGGCGTGATTTTCCTTGTCTTTGATCCAGGTCGCGAGCTCGGCAGCCTCGCGAACGAGTACGTAAGCTTTCGCAGTCTCGTTCAGCTTGTTCTGACGTTCGCGTGCCAAGTGAATGAGGTCGTCGTATTGTCCCTGAATCTGTGCTTGCCTAGCAGCGATCGAGCTCTGTTCCCTTGCCAAGTTTTGTTGCGAAGCGCTCAATCCGGCCTCCGGCTCGACGCGTTTGACGTAAGCGGCAGGCACGAATCCCTGACGATCGTTCACTTCGACCTTCCACCAATCTTTGTTGTTCGAGTTCAGAAGTGTCAGTGTGTCACCTTTTTTCATCGACACTTCGCGAGGCGATTTTTCGGCATAATCGTAAAGTGCGACGACGCATTCTTTGCCAGCAATGTCAATCGTGGGTGTCTCTTGCTGTCTGCAGGCAGATGCCTGTTCTCTCAGTGCGGCGATAGTGCTGGCGAAGGCTTCCAAATCACTCACGAGAGCCTCGTGCTTCTTCAACAAAGCCTCCGAGCTGTCCTCGTCCTTTCCGTAATCAGCATTCATAACGATCGGACGCTTTTCCTTCATCCAGGATTCGGCTTCGTTCGCATCGGCGAAATATTGATGAGCCTGGAGGGAATCATCGAGATCGGTCTTTCTCTGGCGTGCTTTTTCCTTCAACTGGCCCCAGTGCTCATCCAAAGCAGCCAGTCTCTGGCTGATTTCCTCCGCGGCGAAGTGTCCATCCTGAAGCATTTTCGAGCCGGCTTGACAAACAGCAGCAACTCTGGGCTCGTGATTGTTAATCTCGGCGAGCACAGCTTGATGTTTTTTCTGAAGATTCTGTACACCGATGAGATCGCGTCCGCGATTCGTGCTAGCTGCAACTGGCTCCTTCTCGCGTATCCACGCTTCCTCGTCCTCAATGTCACGGAACAATTGTTGCACCTGGAGAGAATCAAGAAGCCTCTGCTTGCGAATGCTCATAGGACGTTGAAGAGCCGAGTAACGACTCTGCATCTGTTCCTGTTTCGTTCTAATGTTGTCGGCATCAAAGTGGCCGGAACTGACGAATTGCTCGGCAGCTTGAGTTATACTTTCGATTCTATCGGCGTGTGAGCCAACATCGGCTTCGAGCAGGGCATGCTTCTTCTGCAAATTCTGCACGCTAGTAAGATCTTTGCCATAATCCTCGGACATGAGTTGTCCCTCGACCTCGGACAGCCAGAGTTCGATATCTTCGATCGTGCGATTGAATTGTTGTTGTTGCGAAGCTTCTTGTAGCTTTGCTCCTTTCTTCTCGGTAGCACGAGCAAGACTCTCCCAGAGCGTGACGATCTCGTCTGTACGAGCGCGTATGCGATCAGTCGCATAATGATCGCTCTCGATTAATTCCTGTCCGGTCGACACCATCTCCTCCATACGCGTCTTATTAGCATTTAACTCTTGCTCGAAATTCTGATGCTTTTGCACTTTGCCGTTGAGATTCGTAGGATCGAGATAGCTGTCGTCGGTAGCGAATTTTAGTTTCTCGTTGACCCATCCCTTGGTCTCGTCGCAATCGCGTTCGAACTGTTGAAGTTTATAGGCGTCCTCGAGTTGACGCCGACGCTGAGCGGACTTCTCGAGAAGTATAGCACGACGTTCAAGAAGCATTTGACGACGTTGGGCTACGTCGTCAGCGGCATAGTGACCACCTTCGATCAATTTACCAGCAAACTCGTCGAGGGCTTTGAATTTTTCTTCCTGAGCAGCGAGTGATTTGTCGAAATCTTCGTGCTTCTTTATAAGAGCTTCGACACTGTCGAGCGAATCGCCGAGATCTTCATTGGCGAGGAAAGCTTCTTGTTTGGCCATTCCAGCATCAGCTTGCTCGGTATCGCGATAGAACAATTGAAGATCCATGCATTGTTCGTAGAGTATGCGACGCTTCTCCCAAAGTTCGAGAAGCGAGGATTTATCCTCGGTGAGAGAGTCCAATTTTCGTGCTACTTCCTCGGCAGCATAGTGTTTTCTTTCGAGGAGTTTGTTACCCGCTAGAGTGGTTGAATCGAAACTATCGGCTCTTGCGTCGATTTCGCCCCGATGTTCCAGATGTCTCTCGACGAGTGCTTCGGCACCGGCAACATCTTTAGCCAACTCGTCGGCTGAGATTATAGCGCGCATGTCGTTCATCCAAGATACCAAGTCTCTATAATCAGCAAGGAAACGATGGAGATAGTACGATTCGTCGAGCTTGAAACGACGTTCTTTGGCCTTTGCGGTAAGACTCTCCCAGGATTGAAGAATCTCTGCGCGTTTAGATTGAATTTGCTGCGAGTGATCAGCTTGGTGAATAGCCGCAAGGCGGTCAGCTTCTGCACCCAACGTTGCGACTTTATCCTCCAGAGCTGCAAGATCGCGCTCAATTCCCTCGTGCTTGCGTTGCAGAGTTTGGACGCTCGCGAGATCTCGACCAAAATCGTCGGACGAGAGCACAACATCTTTCTCAGCAATCCATGCCATTGTTTCATCAGCATCGCGATTGAATCTCTGAATCTCATGAGCCCCGAACAATTTTTCCTGACGCAGAATCGCTAGTTGTTTCAGTCTCTGCCACGACTCGTTCAGTTCTTCTTTGCGTCCAAGTATTTGATCGCGCTCGGGATGACCATCGAGCAGAAGCTTGTCCGCGAGTTCATTGACCTCTGTTACTCTATATTCTTGACTTGCCATGTCCTTTTGAAATTCGTCGAACTTACGTTGTAAAACCTCAACGTGCTCGAGATCATGGCCAAACTCATCAGTAGTTACAAATGCTTCTTTGTCATGAATCCAGAACATAACCTCGTCGCAATGACGTAAGAATTGTACGAGCACAAGAGCTTGTTGGAGTTTGAGACCCTTGTCAGCTAGACGCGAAAGAAGCAATTCCCAAAGACGATGTAGTTCCTCGAGACGTTTGCGAATTATCGTGCTGGAAAAGTTATGGGCTATCATCTCTTGACCCGTATTATCCAGGAGAACTATTGCATTGGAATGTGCCGCGACTTCGGCCTCAAAGGCCTGATGCTTCTGGATTTTGGCTTGCAGATTTGTGGGATCTTTGTAATTCTCATCCGAAGCAGCTTGAAGCTTCTCGTAAATCCACCCTTCGAGCTCACTGGCATCGCGTTTGAAGTACTACAGAAAAATAAATAGAATGGTTGCAATATGAAATAACCTATAATTTGAAACCCTACAAATTGAATCATTCATATATCGCTCGCCAAGTTAGATAAACGTCAAAACTGAAGTTTACGTCATAACCAAACTTTCGAAAATACTTTAAGTATCCGAAGTAATGGATTTTATCATTATTATTATGATAAATATCATTGATTCAAGTTTGATTAACATGAATCAAGTTTACTATTACGGCATAATATCTACGCTCGTGCCTCCGTGGGGTTTATTTAATGATAACGGTCAATCATCGATGAACATAAGAATAAGAATGAGATCATCACATACCTGAAAGCGACGCGAGGCTTCGAGTTTGTCGCGTTTGTGTCGCGCCTCGGCCTTAAAGTTGGCATAGCGTCCCAGTACTTGTTCTCGACGTTCCTGTATATCCTCAGGATTCTCCAGAATCTTAACTTCCTTGGGTGTAATTTGATCCATTTTATCGTTTGTATTCCGAACGCTAGGCGTTCGTCTCGTACGTATTCTTTAACAAGTCCCCCAAAATGGCCGACGGGTGTGGCAAATGGGCTTGGACGCTCGATAATCAATAACTGCTTTTGAGACTGCGTATTAGAAGTACTTATATTTGTCCTGTAATAAGGTCAATTTGTTTAACAATATTCTCACTGTTTACGTATAATTCTCGGACAACAAGAGATTTCCTCGCGACGGACACCTTCAATTACTCACGATTGTATTTGTCAGCAATGACGTGCAACACCGGCGCTGTGCGCTGATACGGTCGGACTACTACTGTTACACCCCACCAACTGTGTATACCCGTACGCGGAGGAGTACATGGTCGCCCCCACACACAGCGCATGCGCAATGCCAGTCGAGTGCCTTCAATTACGAGTAACGCACGGTTTAAATGACTGCTCTCTTCCGTTCTATATTTAGAGGTTACATCAATTCTCGCTGTATTATCATCGCCGAAATATACGGAACTTACTCTCCTTATTACGAAGCTGGAAGGTCTATCGAATTAAGGCCATTGGTACACGATTATGATACATTATTCTTTTATTAAATTTCACCTACAAACAACGAATCACAGAACGTTACATTAGAGTTCCTTACGTCAATCCATCATATCTCATATATTTTATACAAGTAAAATCATTATACGTTTATCCCTATTACAGTTAAGTCTTATTCATTAAAATATCTCGTACTGTAATCAATTGTTATGTATATATAAATTTAATTCACCTAAAAATAGGATTTCTTGTTGTTTCCATTCATCGTTTATGAGAGGCTGTCAGTGTATGTATAATATGTGGTGTATGGGGTGTATGTGTTGTTTTTTGTAACTATCCATTGTGTACAAGAAGTGATACATTTTATAGGTACTTGCTTTTGTCGATTGTACTCTGTTTTATGTTTTTCTTTCATTTCTTCTTCATCATAATTCGTATTATATATATATATATGTTTTTCACAGATGCGACGTAGATACGATCTCAAAATGTTCCATGTACCAAAAAACACGAGTCAGCTTGGACTTTTAAAAAATCTATCATTCAAAACGACGTTGGGATTCGGAGGATGTTCAAGGAGCAGGAATATTCTTCTTTTTCTTTAAGTACTGGGACTGAGAGATAGTACTTTATGATACAAATCGCTAAAACTTTGTTTTGTATTTTT
Organism: Netelia fuscicornis; assembly: GCA_946811545.1. Taxonomy (NCBI): domain Eukaryota; kingdom Metazoa; phylum Arthropoda; class Insecta; order Hymenoptera; family Ichneumonidae; genus Netelia; species Netelia fuscicornis. The sequence continues at coordinate 5,034,141 of OX328011.1, read as the reverse complement.
TTTTTTTCTTTGTTTCTTTTTTGTTATTTCGTTAGAAGGCAACACGTCTTGGTTTAATACGTAAAGGCAATTTGCTTTGTATCATCGGTATGTCTGGCGTCCCGCAACACTTTATCATTTTTTGTTTTCATTTAAATAACTTTGTTTTCTTATTCGTCTCAATTTTCTTCTTTTGTATGGTCTTGTATCAATATCAACGTATTCTCGTTAAACATTGTAGTATAATTTTTGTGTGGCAAATGCAAGGGACCGTCTCAGGCATTAATTGGCAGCACTGGATCACTGTAGTATAATATTTTCTTTCTTCACATTTTTTTGCTTTCTTCTTCTTCTTTTTTTTGTTTTGCTTTTTTCTTTCTTATTATCATTACTGTATCTCGAATCTGTTTAAAAATTCAAAGGCTGTCGTCGTAGAAGCCGTGTTCAGAGAGCACTGCTGAGCCTTAATTACTAAATTATACAACTATCTCTATATACTCTTTCTCCTCTTTCTCTTACGTTCTCTCACTTGCTTACGTACGAAAAAACTAATATGTTTTTATTTTCTTCCTTATTTCTGTTTTCTTCCTCTATTCTCACCTTTCTCGAATGGGTTTCGACATAAGTAAATTCATTATAAGCAAATCTTTATATACAAAATTATATCCTATGGGACATAGTATTTTTTATTTCTTTTCTTCTTCGCGCTCACGTCGGCCTCCCAGGTCGTCAATAAATAAAATTTTATTCTAGGGTATTATTATTATACGATCCCGGGCTACATGACGGTCGAATTTGGGAAATGTCTCGTTCGCTTCTACGACCGGACACACGGTCTTGAAAGTCTCCAAATGTATTTCTTCTTTTTTAAATATTTTTTTTTTTGTATTTTTCTTAAGTTTCATTGAAAAAGCATGGAAGCTTGTCAAAAGGTGTGCGTTATCGAGTATAATATTATAATATGATGAAGCGCGATCGAAGGTTTCGGACGATATATCAAACAATCCTTCTGAGCGTTTGATCGCGCGACAAAGATTGTACAAATTGTCGATGGTTAACGTTTCATGTTTCGATTCTACGATTACGTTCTAACGTATTTGCTCTTTCTTTCTTTTCTTATAACATTTCTGGAGACGAGCATCGTACGAGCGAGATCAAACATCCTCCTTTCACCGTCATTTAACTAAGCCCGACGTGACGCAAAATCTCACAGAGACACATTAACACGTGCCATTTACTACATAACATACAATATATATTTATATAATATATATAATATTTAATAATATATATATATATATATATATATTCATATATATATGCTAAAGTTATATTTTATATAATATATACAGAGATATATTTAGATAATGTCTGTCTCAATAATTTCTATGAATCATTAACGCTAGGTTTTTTTCTTTTTTTTCTTTTCTTGTTTGCTAAATAACATTCTTGGACCTCGTGTGTAATAGCCAGCACCTTACATCGTTGAACCTCCTTTCAGCTCAATTGAAAACCAGTTTTCCATTCCGGTTAATGTTTAAAAAAATATTGGTGTAACCCTCCCTGAGCCCTTCTCACACACTCGCATACATACATACACACTCACACACACACACGCAGCATACACACTCTATGTTTTTGTTTTCTCTTTGTATCACTCCGTTTTATCCCCAACAGCAGAACATTTTCTTTTAAGCGCTTGTCCAATTTTTTCTTTTCTTTCCTCCAAAAAACCATTTCACAGCCCACATTTCGATTCGTTTTACAACTCTCGCGCAGCCTCCCCAGCTTACTCTTTCAACAAGTTTAATTATCTCTGTTTTTTTTTTCTTTTTCATTCTAGTTACGTTTTTCGTTAAATTTCTTTCCTCTCTCGTTTTCTTTTTAAATATATCCTAATCGCCAAATGTACAATAAATAATTTATCGTATTTCGAATGTACAATTTTCATCGCCCTGTTCCCTCTAGGCTTTTTTAAAAGTTAAGTAATTTGTCCGTAGAGTGTGTTTCTTTCCTCTTTCTCTTTTTCCCCTCACGTGTACAACAATACGTTTTTGTCGAAGGCGCGTGCGCGATAACGTTAAATAACTAAAAACCAAAACAGAAAAAAAAAAAAAAACAAACAAAATAAAAGACCACAATTTTTTGTACAAATTAATAGACGACAAACTTTCGCGCGAATTACGGCTCTCGCATCACAATGTTTAATCTTCGGTGCTTCGATGCGCTACTCTCTCTCTGTTAGTTGTACATTTGTACTCGCGTATCGAGGACAACGAGTTTATGCAAACGCATCGAGAGAGCCGCGCTTACAATTGTTCGGATTCAAAGCTTTTATATTACAAGGAACAACGGAGTCAGAGAGGGCAATGCATCGCTTGAGGGATGTGCCAAGTTGGCACATGTTGTTGCTGCTGCTGCGGATGGTGAGAAGAGCTCGACGATAACGATTTCTCACGTCTGAACGGCGACAACGTCGTGGACGACGTCGACGACGGTGACAACAATGAGAATGACGACGACGACGATGATGTTCTACTGCTCCCATGCGAGTAATTGTATTTATTATTACTCGTTTGTTTTCTCGTATAAATTCCGAGCTCCCCCGAAGAAGGGCGGGCCTTATCTCACGCTCCCGTACAATCGATCTCTATAATGTCCTTGGGCACGTCAACGAACTGATAAACGAGTCTCTGTCCATCGACTTTGGCGAGTATTCCACGCTGATAATAATATCTCAGTGCACGTCCCATCGTCTCGTAATTCATGTCTGGCTTGTTTTTGTGCAAGCCCCAGAGTCTCGAGACGGCTTTGCTGTCGACGAGCTTGAACACACCTCTCTCCCGATTCGTCCATTTTATGTATCGCGGACAGTATTCACGATCTTGAAGAAGTTTAAGCAAAAATTCCCACAGATACGTCGTCGAGCCCTCGCGGGATTTCCTCTTTACCGCAGCACCTTCACCCTGTCGTGGCTTTTTCAATTTACTCTTCTTCGGTCTCGGTGGAAAACCCAATTCGAGAAGATAGAGATCGTCAGATACGGAACTCGTCGCGGCTTGTATGACGCTCGTCGGCACGCCACCTGGGCCTCGTGGCGGACTCGGTGTACATGGTGTCGCGAATTGTCCACCACCGCCACCATACATGGAATTTACGTAGCTATTGTAGCTCTCTGACACTGCAACGAGAAAATGAGAAAAAAAACATTAGTATATGCTTTATATTTCATTATTTTTGAGATAATGTAAAATAAACGTTGTTGGTAATAAAAAATAATAATATTATCTCTTCGTAGTTGTTTCGACCCGATGGGTATTTCAGATCGTCTTAATTTATACATTCTAATGGACAACGATTTTTTCCGATTGATTTCTTCCTTTCCGAAAAAAAAATTACTGTTTTACCGATCGTCATTAGTATGCTTTATATTTCATTATTTTTGAGAGAATGTAAAATAAATCTTGTCGATAATAAAAAATAATAATATTATCTCTTCGTAGTTGTTTCGACCCGATGAGTATTTCAGATCGTCTTAATTAATACATTCTAATGGACAACGATTTTTTCCGATTGATTTCTTCCTTTCCGAAAAAAAAAAAAAAATTACTGTTTTACCGATCGTCATTAGTATGCTTTATATTTCATTATTTTTGAGACAATGTAAAATAAATCTTGTTGATAATAAAAATAATAATATTATCTCTTCGTAGTTTTTTCGACCCGATGGGTATTTCAGATCCTCTTAATTAATACATTCTAATGGACAACGATTTTTTCCGATAGATTTCTTCCTTCCCGAAAACAAAATTACTGTTTTACCGATCGGTGATATGGGTCGTAGTTCAACAGTAAAGGCAACAGATGGCGCCAGGTGGCACGGTTTCGATTCATAAAACATGGCGTCGACAGTTGGATAGTGTGACATCGCCGGACTCGCTACAAATGTCAGAAAAGTTCTTTGTCGCGATATCTCTCGATTTACGTAGGTATAAAAGGCTCGAAAGATCTAGGACGTAAGCAATCTTCTTATTCATCCGTTGCGTCGACCGCGAGCTACCACGTACGGTATTGGGTCGAGTGTGTAACACGGAACGGGCACGAATGTACATCGAAGTTAAACGATAGGCAAGTGTGAAAGTCGTCGTTTCGACATATAATGACGAACGCCAGCCGGTGAGTCTTTCGCGCAGCGTAATGCGCACACGCGTTTTCTGTGTACAATGGCTAATGAGATTACTAATCAGGCGATTTAATTAATAGGAATTAATTGAAATAAGACGAACGGATCGAAAGAAAAATTGTTCATCGGATTGTCGTCTCGAGGATTGTCACGTGATTCTTGCAAGAAGAATGACATTGTCGATTATAACAACTGCCAACTGCCACTGGATCGACGTGACGCGAGAAAGAATTTCTCTTCTCGTTATCGAATCTCGTGTACACGTTCTACGAAACGTCGGACGTGTATCTCGACTGGTAAATAGAAAGACTCGATATTCTCTCACAACAGGTGCATCATGAGCTGTGTAAGTTGTGTGTCATCTGTTTGTATAACGATGGAGGATTTAGTGTATTGCGTCGCGGTATTAACGCCTCTGTGTAATGCTTGAGACAGGAGGAAGAGAGTGAGAAATAGGAATGTTACGACGGATCACAAGATGGTTCTTTCTGGAACAAATGTATTCCCAAAAAGGATGGACAAACTGTAATACTGTCCATTTTTGTAAACAAGCTCAAGTAAGGAATTGTCTCATTGGAAAATGGATCTTCGTGGGATAAACGTGAGAGAATGTTTTATCTTTTTTTTCAAGTTGCATATGTCGATCCCGAATTTCATGATTTGCAGGTTTTCGAGGAAGAGCATAAAACGGGAACGAGATGCCAGTTTGGGCGAATGCATTCTCGGACGAGTGGTGAGAAGATATCGTAGGGGAAAACGATACTTGTGTATGTATATATAGCACAGGTATCCATGTACGTGTAGTATAGAGTCGGATCTGCAATCTACGGACGACGGAAACGTTTTACGAAGAACGAAGCTCAAGGGGGTGTAGAGGGTTTCGCGGTGAGTTTGGTCGTATCGTGTTGAGTTGTACGCATACATTCGCCCTCCACATACACACGCACATGCACGTGTATATACATATATATATATACGTTTATATGTTGTAGATACAGCAAGGAAAGAAAGAAGATAGAGACGAGGAAAGGAGCGAGTTGAGGAGAGGCGCGCGGGGATCTCGAGGGTTCAGTAGTCGCAGACGAGAATGGTGGGGGGTTTAGAACACGTCGTAAGCAAGATCAGAGGAAGGGAGAGAAGCTAAGAGCAAAAGGGGAGAAGGGAAGAGACGGTGAGCGCGAAAGGGAAGGAGGTGGTGGCGGGAAGCGGTGGTGTGCGCTGCCTGCAGTATGATAGAGGACTGACCCGAGCCAAGGTTGCACGGTGACGCCATCAGCAGCTTCTAGTGCATAATAGCGAGCGCGAGAGAGAAAGAGAGAGAGGGAGACAGCGCGCGCTACGCGAAGTCTCGCTTTTCTGCGTACAGAATTCAAGGCAAGATTGGCAAAGTCTCACATTTTATATCCATAATTCAGCTTTTATTCACGTCGTTGCATCTTACGGTATTAAGGGATATAGTGGGGGTAATAAAACATTTAGAAAGCCGGGTATTATAGCTGTTCGAGAGAAACGTCTCATACGGAAGTTGGCTGAGATAAAAATACATTAAAAAAAAAAAAGAATCACTTTAACGCCATATTTGAAGTACGAGGATGAGTGTAGGATTGGATATAATTTATAACATGGCTCTACCGGTAACTAGCTCGAGATGGGAAAAAAAAGAATTGCACGATTATTACAGGCAGTTTTGGTTCGTTACGACGTTAGGTTGGAATTCCGTCGAATTTGCAGGACTCGGTTGCGCTGCAGCGTCGAGCTAAAAATATACGTGCGTTCTCTCGTCGTTTCCATCTATCTTCTTCTTTCACTGTGTTTTGTGTTTCTCTCGCGAGGCCTACGCGAAGCGCCAAGATCCCAGTAGACGTCTCCCGCGTAGTTTGAAACAGCGGCAACTGCTACGAGTTCCTCTCTCCTTTTTTTTTCTCTCTCTCTCTCTCTTTTTCTACCTCGAAAACAGCATATAAATCGTAGGGTCGCGGGCCGAGAGCAGGACATTAGCCCGCGAACGAGTGAACAAGCTGCACACGACTGCCAGCTACGGGCTAGATGAGTCAATCGTAGAGCTTCCCTCGTCCCGTCCCCTCTCTCTCTCTCTCTTTCTCTACGCGGTTTGTCTAGGAGAATCGTGGGCTAGTTATACATGTCGCTTCTGCTGTCTCGCGGAGGTGCTGCCACCGCTGTTGCCGCAGCCTACAACGACGAACGATGGGAGTGGGGGAAACTTTGCGAGAGCTTCACTGACCTATACCACGGGGAACGTGTGGCAGAGTGGCGTGAGACACAGAGAGAGTGAGACGAGCGAGACCATTCAAGACATGTCTGTATAGCTCGCTCGCACTTTCGTGCTCGTTATACCACGCTGTATTATGGACGTAAATATATATCTACAAGGCTATTTTGCGCAATTATTATTTCGAACGGAGCTCTGTATCGGATTCATTTGGTATCTATGCTATTTATACATTTTCTATTTAAATGATTTGCACGCAAAAAATGTGTTTTTTTTTAATTTCCATTATTTCTAATCTCGAATGTGTCTTGCTCATTCCATACAGTTTCGACCAGGTACTTTCTTATGAGTTGAAAACAATATAAAACCAACGGGAAAGGTAGATGGTTTATATAGTAATGAAACGACGCTGCACGTACGAGAAAGTTCTCGCGTGTAGCCACCTGGCGGATTAGTACAAAGTGGTAAGATGTCACCGAGGGTAAAGTTGTCCGTTACAGTATATGCACAATTTTACCATCTACGACAAACGTATACGTGTCGATTAATAATATAGAAGAATATTATCCGGTCGAGGGACAGGAAGTTTAGGCGAGAGTTCTCATAACGACAAATACGATGAAGAAAGAGAGAAGGGGAGTATAGGTGTAACGTACGCTTTGGTAGCCGTTGCTGCTTCTGAATCCACGACGACGACGACGTGTGTTAAAAATAGAGAAACGTTCGAGGCAAAGCTCCGACGATGTCGAGGAGGCTGCTCTCTCTCTCTCCCTCTCTCTCGCTCGTTTATTTTGTGCGAATTTCGCTCTAGCCTCTCGCGGCCGGAAGTACAAGTATAGCGAGAAGAGAGGGGAAATTGCAAAGAGACGAGTGAAGTTAGTGAGGACAGGGCTGATGAAGAGGAGAGGAGGCTAAGGAGGGGATTCCCAGGGACACGCTGTGATCGTCGCGCCTGTCGCGCCACCGTACGCTCCGAAAGGGAAGCTTGTGCGTATGTTCCGTCGCGCCTCTGGTGGCGTCTCGATGGACCAGTCGAATAATCGAGGTGAAGATAAGAAGAGGAGAGAAAAACGAGATGGTGATTGGTGTACTTGCGCAAAAGTAAGGCATATTAGAAGAGAGATGCTGCTGTTTGGTACACATTTGCTCGAGGAGATTGAGCGAAACGGAAATCAGAAGAAGATAGAGATAAAAAGGCCTCGGCATTCTCGAGACATATACATGTATTATGTACACTTATGTACGTACGAATATCTGTACGTATATTTGCGATACACGCATCCAAGATAATTGCTCGGGAAGTCGTATAAGCACCGGGGAGAGATATCGACCGGATTTATTGACTCTCTTGGATCTTCCAATCGGTTCAATTATATTATTTCTATCCGTATACAGACTCTGCTTCACGTCCAACGACGCTCCTATATGTGTAACGTAGTGTTGGTCGATAAGTATATATCTTTCTCGAACGGGACGACTGCGCGAAAAGATCAGACGCCGTTCTCGCACTCGTGCACATACACGCGCAACGCACCGCTCTTGTGTTGTGTTGGTGAAGCAGAGAAGTGCATAGAGTCGACTAAGAGAGACCTCTCGCTCTCTGTCCTTCTCCTCTTCCTCTCTCGAGAAAGAGAGAAGAGAGAGTGAGAGAGCAGATGAGTAGAAGATAAAGATGGTCTGGGCCGTCTCGGATGGCGAAGTAGAAATGGCGAGTAGCGTAGAACGAGGAAAGACCGAGAGAGAAATAGCGGAGGAGAACGACAAGGAAGAAGAAGAGAAGACGAAGAAGGAGGAGGTGGAGGAGGAGGAGGAGGAGAGGATCGAGGTGGAGTAAGAAGAAGAAGAAGAAGAGGAAGAGGAGAGGGACTGTGTAGAAGGGGAGAGTTGACCTTCAGCTGCGCCGGGAAAGTCAGGCAGTCACTGACCGACAGACTAACTTAACTGCTCTATCCTTCTCCTCCCTCTCCCCACTTCGCTTCTTCCCGCTCCTCGGCTCGTCCAAAAGCGATGCGCGCCGCAGCCCCGCCATTCGCAACTGGCTAGTCCGATGCACCGTCCCACAGACGAACCTATACCGACGTAAAAACACAAACACACACACACACCTACTTTTACGAATAAATATACACATGCGCATACATATATGGGCCATTCTTCGTAAAATCGACCCCAAATTTCTCACAAACTCGCCCAAAATTTCCTCAAATCTTTCCAACAAATCTCTCCCAGTCAATTTTCCAAGTTTGAATTTTCTTTCTCCTTCCCAGACGAAGAGCGAGATAAAGAACACGATTGGAAAATACAATGCGGAAATCGAAGAACCATGAAATATTCTTCCAACGTAAACTTCCAGCCGCAAAAACCAACGAACTGTGAGAAACGTCGTGGAATTTCGGGAGGAGGAAAAAAAAAAGAAATTGTCGGCTGATTTAACGAAGAATGCCTCGTATATGATACGAGAACGCGACTAACTCGCTACGTCGAGGACTCTGGGCGTGTTTATCTTTCTCACTCTTTCCCGCTTCGCAATCATCGTTTCTCCCTCCTCTCGCCTCTCCTCTCCTTCTTGTCTGTCGCTATCCTCTCTCGGCGCAACTCGGACTTCTCGTCGCGCGCGTCCATGTCGACCCTTCGTCCTCCGACAGAGTCGTGCACCTCGTCGATCCTCCCCTTTCGCCTCGCGCGATCCTCCTCCTCCTCCCTTCTTCCTTCTCTCCTCCATCGCACACACCGAGTCTCCTCTTCCTCGTTATTCCTCTATCTCGCATTATCTCTCATTCCCTCTCGCGGTTTATTCCGGCTCCGCTATGGAATAAGCTGGGTCCAGGCCACGATCTCTTCTCCTCATCGTGACGTTCTCACTTTCGTTCCTCTCTAGCACACTCTCCTTCTCTCTCTCTCTCTCTCTCTATCTCTCTTTCTCGGTTCTTTCTATGTGTATGTGTGAGAGTCGTAGTATCGTCTCTCGCACGGATTCAAAGCCGACCCTATTATGTTACCCTAGTTGCCATTGGCTACTCTCGCTATCTTTAACCCCGAAAACCGACACTTGGAATTTGTCGCGAAGTGTCGTTGTCTCCTTCGCTGGTGCACGATGCATTTTTTTATTCGTGGCAATGAACGGGACGCGCAATCGTACACCCGGAAAAGGATGAAATTTGAGGAGATAGATGTACTTTGACGCTTGGGGATAACAAAAAAAGGAGAAAGAGAGAGAGAGAAGAGATAAAGAAAATTGGCTACTATCGCAATTTACTGTTATTCACTGATATTTTTTTAAAATTTTAATCGCGGTATATTCAATCTCTTAACCCTTTGAGCTCTAAGGACGCATATATGCGTTAGCCTATGCGCCTGCGGATCACATAAGCTTGAAAGTACTCAGGTCTCTAAGGGTTAAACAAGGTTTCCGTTAGATTTCACTGAAAATTTGCAGCAACGTTCTTTGATGTCACATGTACATGCGTATAAAATTTCAGAAGCCTTTATCGACTCAAAAACCACGATATTTATTCTTGAAAATCGTCATTTTTTTCGCAATCTTCCATAAGAGCTCGTGTTAAATATCGCTACATTATACAACGACGTGTTCGACGAAGCCTGTTGAAATTTTGCACACATTTTTATATGACATCAAAGAAGCTTCGATTAGTTTTTACAACAAATCTTCTGGAAAACAAAATTCATGATTTTGTTTTATTATATAACAAATAAACTTTACGTAAGATCAATTTGAATTTTGAGTATGTTGTTCTTCAGTCGATTCGCAACAATTTTGCTTAATGAACTTAAACGCTCGGTCCACTTGGAATGTGAGAAAAAAACAGGAATAAAATTATAATCTCCTCCCACGAATAACTTAATTCAAATTTAACAATTTATCACGATTCTTTAACACCTTTTTTTAAATTTTAATCTCGATCTATTCAATCTCTTAATTCAGATCTAACAAGAAAAAAAAGCACAAAAGAGACAAAAAAAAAGAAATTAGATTAAAAATGTTGGAAAAACGATGTTAAATTGTCTCGAACGGATCGAGCCTGAAGGCTTATCAGATAAGATAAGCATCTATCTATCTCCCTCTTTCTTCGCTCAGTCTTGCAGAAAAATTGCCAAGCAACCGTGAACCTCCAAGTAAAAAAACGTACACTGGTATTGCACACGCACGTTGTCAAAGCTTGTTTTTTTTTCTCTCTCTCTACCGCAATGAAATCGTGATTATACAGGCCACATGTATACATATATATATATATACACTGTATATGCACATAGCGCGATCCGGAAGTCTCGCGAGAGACGCCGCGGGCGATCCCTCGTCAGTATACAACACGGTGCACTGTCTACACGAATACAAACTCGCATTCACGTGAGTGAGACACACACACACACATACACACCCACACAGGCGAGTGAGAAAGAGATATTCATATATGTACATCCTCCACGTAGAGCTCGGAATACCCGCGTCATTTAGTTTTCGACTCGCCTCGTTGACGTCCGAGAAAACGATGAGATAGCTTCGAAATGAATGCGTACTACTCGCTTATATTTATATATTTATGTAGATATATATGTATATATATGTATAGATCATACTTTTACACATATAGAGAGAGATATATAGATATACGTATAGGAAAAGGAACGAAAATTTACAAGAGAGACACGAAAGAGCGGAGTGGGCGTGACGTCTTTTCCGTTCGTGCGAGCTCTTTCTCGCGATGCACCGTAGAAACGGAGAGAGGAACGAGAATAAGAGAGGAAGAAAGAAAAAGGGAGAGGGGGGAGGGAGGAAGAGAGAGAGAGAGAGTGAGATAAAGAGTAAAGACGTGAGCGAGGTCAGTGATCAAGGCTTCTTCTCTTTTCTTATTGCATTCCTTCACTCCTGGCATTACATTGGGTCTCCTGTCTGCCCGGTGTGCGTGTGTGTGTATGTGTGTACTTTGCTCGAATCAATTTCAGCTTGAAATCATTTCTTCGCATATTTATTGTTTGCTCTCACCTCGTGTGTCTCTTACCCGCATTGAGAAAATGAGATGAAGAACAATTTTTTTCTTCGGCAAAAATCGTAACGGCGAGACGAGTCGACAGGTCGATAGCGATAAATTTAAAAAAGAAATTGAACCAAAATTTGTTTTTTAACACGCCATTTTTTAAGATTGTTCCCAATTCTCCCAAAGAAAGGAAGAATGTATCGTTTCTATTGAAAAAGAAGGAAAATTGAATTACAAAATTTGTTACGAGATTATTGTTTATTTTTTCCTCAAGAGGAAAATGAGAAAACAGGAAAATAAGATTTGCGAATTTTGGTGCGACGATTCGAAGTCGTAAGCGTAGAGACGAGAATCTGGTGCGCGCTGGGAGAATAGGAAGAGAGAAAGAGCCGGGAGAGTAGTTTATAGAGTACGAGCCCTCCCCTATTCTGGTCGTCTGGGCGTCGAGATCCTCCCCCCTCCCGCTCTTCCTTCTCTCGCGCCGCAACAGCTCTTTTCTCGTCTCTACTCCCGCACGAGTTCGAGCCTCGGTGCTCCGTTGCTCCTCTGGTAATATACCAGCAGCCAACACCCGTGATATAGAGAAGAGAGAGGAAGAGAGAGGAAGAGAGAGAGAGGCACACGCACACATACACACATAGGAAAAGAGAAAGAGAAAGAAAGAGAGAGAGAGAGAGAGTTGGTGCGCTGTTCTAGGTCTAGGCTAGCGGACTGGGTCTAGGTCTAGGCCTGCATACTGGTGCAGGAGAGCACGAGGCGTGTTGTGAATGCCTCTCGGCAGCTCTCTCTCTCTTTCTTTCTCTTCACTCTCCTCGCTGTCGCACGCCCCACCCGTCCATTCGTTCGCCTGACATGTAATAACATTACACTGTCTCCTCTACACATACATGCACGCACACACACACATACATACATATACATAAATATATGTACTCGGTTGCATGTGATGCATTATAGCATCAGAGATATCCCTTTTAACGTCGACTATTCACTCGCACTTTCACAGCGCACATAATCATTCACGAATATATATATATATATATAATATATTATATATTATACATCTTATATTATATCTATATTATATATTATACATATAATATAATTACATTAAATATATTATATTATATTTTTTATATAATATAAAATATTATAAATAATATATTATATTATTATATAATATAATATAATATATTTGATGTAATTATATTATCATTATAATTATAATTTATATCATAATATAATATAATATATTTGATGTAATTATATTATCATTATAATTATAATTTATATCATAATATATATAATATATTATATTATTATATTAATATATTATACAATATAATAATATAATATAATAATATCAAATATTATAATAATATAATAATATACATTATATTATTATTATTATATTATAATGTTGTATATATTATAATTAAAATTATAATTATATTATATGTATATATGGGGTATTAGGAGAGAAGGATTGAAGAAGGGGAGGTCGCAAGTACCGAGTGGCCTGCTCCCCTGCATTATATTTAGACGGGTCTACTTCTGCATACTCCGCTCCCTCGCTCGTACCATACCACTAATACACAGATAGGTATAGAACATTTTGCGCTGTGCAGTAAAAAAGTGCTTCGGGTAGGTATATATATTGGAACAGTGGCGCGCGCGCGCGCGTGTGTGGGTAAATTCGCTTCGCGAACCCTTCTGCCCCACATTGTACATGGGATAAGGTTAGGTGAGAATGAGAAGAGAAAAGAGAGATGGACAGAGAGAGAAAGAGAGAGAGAGAGAGAGAGGCCATAAGAGTATAACGAGAGACTACGGGAAGCACGAGCGAGAGCACCAGATATACACATATACGTTGGCTACGAGAGCAACACTCGCTCTCTCGTGTACGAGACCGGTCCTTCTCTTCATGCTCTGCACACTGCAGACTCCTATACATATGTATATGTATATCTATATGTATGTATTTATGTATACATACACGTAGAAAGCGAGAATGGAGCAGCGCGCACAACCGGAAATGAATCATTTGAGAATTGTCAATTTTTTTGCCCGGAGAGAGAAAGAGAGAGGGAGAGGGGGGAGAGAGTGAGTGAGAGAGAGGAGAGAGAGAGAGAAGTAGGGGGGGAGAGGGATTAACGTCGGGCACGATTATCTCATCGTCGTCTCGACCCCGGGGCCATGTAGGGGTCACGCAGAGGCCAAGAGAGGAGGGCTTTTTTTTCTCTTCTTCCTTTTTATTTTTCATGGTACACAAAACCGTCGCGCGCGCTCGTATGTACGTACGTGTGTGTCCGTACGACGAGTTGGCGAGGTTTGCCCGAGGGTCACTCGAGCGTGCAAGAGAAAGAAAGGGTGCTAGGTTAAAGGACGCGGCTTTCCTATACTTGTGTGTGTGTGTGTCTGTGTATATTGTCTTTTGTGTGTGCAGCAAAGAGTACGAAAATAGTTGATCGACCCCTGACTCACTAGAGCCCGCGCTCATGCGTATTATACGATACGCCTATATATCTCCTATTGCCTATATATATCTATCTCTAAGCCTTCATATATACATATAATATATAATATAATATATTATAATATATCATATTATATAATATATTATATATTATATTATACTATAATATAATATATTATAATATATATAATATAATATCATATACTATTATATATTATATTGTAGATAATATAGATAATATCATATAATATGATATATTATAATATATTATATTATTATATTATAATATATTATATTATATTACAATATAATATAGTATAATATAATATAGTATAATATAATATAGTATATTATAATATAACAATATAATATATTATAATATAATAATATATTGTAATATATTATAATTTATTATATTATATTACAATATAATAATATATTAAATATTATATATATATGTATATATGAAAAAATTGCTATAGTAAACCACGGCCGTCGTGCTAACTGTGTCACTTGCCGAAGAGAGAGATATAGATACACGTGGAAAATAAATGATCGTCAGCATGGGAGGATCAGGCGTGATTATTACGAGGTTCGCCTTTTGTGTGTTTTCGACCGCAAAAACCGGAAGTGATTCACTCGGGAGAAGCGCGTGCAACCGAGCGAGCTTATTTTGCACACTTACCAGTGTGATCTATATGTATATACATATCTGTGGGTATGTGTGTGTATGTGCGTATAACGATATCGAAGAGTTGGAGCAATCCGGAAAAGCAAATCTCTCACTATTTCGCCTTCGTTACTCATTCGAGATACATTCTATTTTCGCAACTGCGCATATCTTTCTCTCAGTTCGTCGCTTCGGTTTCACGAAACCGGAAGTAACGGGGTTATACTTGATAGACGCACGTCATATAATTTCTTTCAATTCGTACAATTAAAAATTTGTTCATCCAATATACTCAGACCAGCTCGTAAAAGTTGATCCACGATATTATGTACGTACAAAATTTATATATAACTATACGTACAGACATTGTCGAACAAGGAAAAGACTCGCGGAAGGGGTTTTGACTGTTCTCTCCGAGGGAACAAAGCGAACCGGGGCTCCCGACTGGTGAGACGATCTTGAACATTGGAGAAGGAAACATTGAACGAGGAAGCAAGGAAATAGAAGGAGACGATGTATATTTACACACACGTGTGTATCTGTCCGTGTCCTCTTGGTATTAGTAGAGTGCAAAAGCATGAAAAACGAGAGTGGGGGTAGGAAGGCAGAAAGCGCAAGTAGAAAGGGTGGCGCTGATGGCAGCGGCGGCGAAACGGAGAGTTAGAGGAAGAGTGGCGAAGGAGTGAAGTGCATGCACTAGCGCGAGAGGAGTAAAAGAGGAGAGTAGAGAAGAGAGGCAAGAGCGGAAAGAGGATGGTAGTGACGGCGGGGGGAGGGGGGAGGAGAAGAGGAGTTGTGTTGCACGCCGCGGTGAGCAAGGGGGAGGGAGGTAGACGGGGTGAATTGCCGACGACAAGGTCACCGTCTATATACCGAGAGAGCTCGCTAAACCGCCTTTGCTCGCTCTCTCGTGATGCCTTCTTCTCTTCCAGTGTGTGCATTATACTCTCCCGACTATATATACATATATATACACACACACACATACATATATATACATATATATATATATATAAAGAGAGAGAGAGAGAGAGAGAGAGAGAGAGAGAGAGAGAGAGAGAGAGAGAGAGAGAGAGGTGAGTGTGTGTGCACTATAGTCGAATGCGTTCTCGCTGGCGATCGTCGGAGCATAGAAAGAAACGAGACTCGACCATCCCCGTAGCAGTAAATAAAATAGGAATGAGGAAAGTGAGAAACCACTGGAATTCGAGAAGGAAGGGGGAAGAGCGGAGGGAGGACCGTATTATTAGACGCAATATCGTTGCTTCTGACGTTGAAGAAAAACAAAAAACAAAAAAAAAACACAAAGTTTGCCTGCTTGGACTCGATGTCTCGAAAAATTGGCAATTTTCATGCTTATGTGTATGTGTGTGTGTAGCTTGGTTTTTTTTTGTTTCAGACGTCGTCGTCGTTAACAACGAGGAACGAGCATCGTCAGGAGAATTCAGGAAGAAATAAATAAAAAAAAAAGAAAGAATGATGAAAACAACAAAATAAACAAGATCGTTATTGTAGAACCTTGAGACTTTGCGTCGTGGTAAATTTCGATCTTGTTTCCACTCGGGCTGAGACGTAGATTGGAAAGAGAGGGATGGAAAAGTATTGAGAAAAATGAAAGTGGAAAATTGAAAAATTAGAAAATAATTTTTTTGTTTCTTTTAACAGCGAGACAAATCTTGCAATATGCGTACGTTGTTTAGTTTCACGTGTCGCATAGTCGTGAAACAGAACTATACACGGG